>MNCI01029592.1:242447-355223 GCA_015680685.1 Gnetum montanum
AGCACTTGCGTTACGTGTGGTGATCCCAGTAACGATTAGCGTTTGGTAAGCCACAATTGCATAGTTCAGGGTGTGTCCGGTAAGTGGGAACGGATGCTGACGCTAGTTAATTTAGACTTAGGACATTAGTTAGAGTTAGCTTAGTTTCTCAACCCTTTCCTCTGATAGCATAGAAGATAAACCGAAAAATACCAAAAAATCACATACCTCAGACTTGCTTAACCATACACTGTGACACTTACAAGAAAGCCTAGGAAGACAACGAACGATTAACCCCAAGTGTTTCTTGTGGTGTTAAGGCATTTAGTCTACAGAGTTCGACTGGATCGCGCGTGCACGCTCGTATTCGTATGGTTGAGTGTAGGGGTACCTCGCCACTCATCAATGTATAAAACACTTGTGATTTGTATGGTTGGGTGTTGGATTGCTCCACCCCTCATCAATTATTATGTTATGTTTGACTTGAAGGAGTCTAACTTTTTTAAGGTTTTATCCCTAACCCATTTTTATAAAGTGATTCTACAATAGACTAATTTTTATAACATATACTAGAGTTCTATCTAAGAACACTTTTTAACAAGAAAAGATTTTAATAATTATCAATTTTAGTTTCATTTAATTTCTTGTCAATGCCATTATATTTGATCTAAAATAATTTTCCACTTTAAAGAAAAGCTCATGGAAAATCAAGAGCAACAATAGTCTAACTGCATACATGAAACTTTCTAAACTAGTTAATCAAAACTAAACTTATTGCAGGAATTTATTAATTATGTGCAATAAAAATAAGCATGACTAATATAACTATGTCTAGGATTAATAATTAAAATGTATAAATATATAATGAAGCTTTGATAAAAAATGAAATTGAAAGCATCCAAGTACATCCACTTGAATATGACACTAGATTTAGACTTAATTCCAAATTATGGGCACTTACTGATTGTTACAAAATTCATGAAAATAAAGTAATAGATTTTTGCTACCTAGTGATGAAGCAATGCCATAAATGTGATGACTAATTTCATACTTACAAGTGAGAATAGAGAAAGAGTCAATGCAGTAAGAGTTGCATTAATTGGACTATTATTTTTACTATTCATCATACCCCATGATTGACTCAAAACTCATCCTTGAGGTAGATAAAATTTATAGAGTTTAATTACAATATTGTGGGGTAACATTTTCTAAAAAATTGATTAAAATTATATTACAAAATTCTATATGCTAATTAACAAAATAATTTGAGTAGTGTACATCATTACAAAATTGCAATGACACATCAAACAAACTGTAATGCCCCACATTTGTATATGTGACCTTAGTACTCTATTAAATATTTAGAATTTAATTTTTTAAAAGATTATATGTATTTGTAGATGTGCCTATGTTTCTTAGTAATATGAAGACCTTTGTTTGGGTGACATAAGCAAGTTTACTATTTATTTTTATTTTTTTTCTAATTTTTATTATTTTATGTTTAATATATACATATTTTTATTAATGAATGAGCATAACATAGTCTAGCATTATTTTCAAATAATACTAGGAAATAATTGTGATGTGGATCTATGGGTTGATTTGAAGTTTAGTTAAAATTTTTAAATTTTTAAATATTTATTTAATTAAAATATGTCAAAATTCAAAATTTTTGAATCACACTCAAATTTAATGAACTAACTCATTTTTATGCTTGGAGTATAGATATACAATTAGTCTTTCAATTCGAGCTTTATATTTTGAGATTTTAAGATTAAATAATTAAAAAAAGTACCCAATGAGACCATATTTTCTTTGATTCAATCAAAATATTAATTTTTAGCATGGTAGTTATGGCATGTTTGTGCTTGTTTCGACTAGCTCAAAAGGTGTAAAATGTTGGATGGACAAAAAGTTTAGTACCAATGATTTTTATTAGATAGATCATGGGAAATGCGAAAAATATAGAAAAGGCCAAAAAATAAATTAGAAACCCTCATAACATATAAAGTAAAAAGTGACTTAAAATAATACAAGAAGGTGGGTGATGAATCATTTTTTTCATAAGCTCTGATATCAAAGTGGTTACGATATAGGATACACAATATTGAGTATGCGATATCGTGGCCCAAGATGCGATATTGGACATGCGATATTACAAAGTACTCCCAAGCCTATAAATACAACCCTCGGGCACAAGATTCGGGGCTAGTTTTTTTTAAGTCAAGTAGCGAAATTCTTGCAGTTTGTTCATTTGAGACAAGGAATATTTTCCAAGTGTCCACAACAGAAGGTCTAAGTGTGATCAAATATTTATTCAAGCATTGATGTAGCTGAACACACCATTGTGTTGGCAATAAATATGAGCTCTTTGATTCATCCTTGTAGCACTTGAGACTTTCTTTCTTTATGAATTTACATATTGTGATTTCATGTAGTTTACATTAATGTTATTCATTCACCAATTAAGTTTGATTAATTGAGAAACTAATTAGAATACACAAGCATGACCCATTTGAACATACGTGTGACACTTGGTAGCTTAGAAATGGTTATTGTTTGACAACCTAGCAGGGTTTACATGAAGTTTAGGATGTGTTCGGGAAGTAGGGACAGTTACTTGTGTTAGGCTAGATTAGACAATAGTTTACTTAGCACTTATTTACTCTCATTGTTCTTCTTGTTTTAGATGAGAAAATTGATAAAACACAAAATAATAAAAATCTTATGCCTTAGTCACACTTAACCATACATTTGCATTTCATAAGTGAGATTAGGAAGACAATAAACAGATAATATGAACTCGTCATTTAGCTCTAGCATGCTTGGTAATTAAAGTCTACAAAATTCGATCAGATCACATGTGAACACTTGTGATTTGTATGGTTGGGCGTAGAGGTACCTTGCCGCTCATCATTGGCATTGTTGTTGGGGACTTTGGTTCTATGTGTGCTATCTAGACTTAGTGAAACTTACTAACCTCGTTGTTCAAACCCTAAAAGTCAAATCTTATAAAAATAATTTATTATTTTAACTAAGTTAAATCTTAATCACACACTGCATATAGATTCATTAACAGAAAATGTCTTCTTCTCACAGGAGTCTATCTATGCCCAGGGCAAACCATGTGCCTCAATACCAAGTGGTATATGCTCATCCCAATGAGTATGTACTAGACTTTACCTTCATCTTACATCAAGATAAAATGTTGTGGTGGTGCGACATGGAAAGAAACATTGTGTTGCCACTGGATCGATCTATTCTAGCTATGCTCTAGCTAATGCTTACACAACATGGACTTCAACATCTTCATGGGAGTATGAGATGCAAAATCTTGATTCAAGAGATTATCATCCAACTAAAGCACAAAGGTTAAGGGATTGTTAGCTGGAGCACCAACATGAGCTTGTGAAGGGCAAGGAGTCAAATACTTTTCCATCTCTGCTTGGGCCATTGGATGGAGGTGAACACTTCTCTGGGGGCTTTTCCTTTGGTGATACTCCTCTCTTTGACTTTGGTCAAGGGGATCTCAACCAGAATGTGCAATCCACAATTCATAATCTAGGTTTTTTTTGGAATGGATCCAATGATAAAAATGGATCTGGAGTAGCAAGTCATGATCAGGGAGTAAATGGAGGCCATGATCATAATCATGGTCACGATCATCAAAGAAAGGGTGGTAGGCATCGACACAATGCTAGTTCTCCTTCCTCTTCCCCTTCATCATCATCATCTTCTTCATCTGGCTTAGATCATGGTCGTAGAGAGCATGACCATGATGGAGGTGACCAATGGAACCAAAACAATAGAAGGGACCATTAGGACAGTCGCGATAGAAGGTGTGGACAATCCAGAGAGACCCACCACCATGAAAGAAGGATTAGTAGAGAACATGGTAGGCACCATCAACATGGCCTTGATGAACCTCTACTTTCCACTCAAAGCATGCTAAGCATTGCAAAGGTCATGAGGATTCCAACAAGGCATATAAAGGAAAGCAAAATATAGAGGCTATACATGAACAACATCCCTTGTTTTGAGGAAGGCTACAATGTTGATCCAAAAAATCATCTCCAAGCCTTTTAGGATGCATGTGCCTTGAAAAATATTAAGAATGATTGGTAGAAGTTGAAATTATTTCCAAGGACATTCATTAAGGAAGTAGGAAATTAATACTAATCCTTAGATCCAGAATCAATTCAGTGATGCAGTATGATGTTAGAATTATTTAATGACAAATATCAAATGTACTCTAGAGTGTCTAATCTAAGGAAGTAGATACAAGGGTGGAAATAAGAAAACCATGAGCCCTTGGATGCCACTATTGGCCAATACTACTCTATGTTGCATAAGTGTCTTGGCCATGGATACTCTCAACTTGATCAACTTCACCATATCATAGATGGGTTGTAGTCTGAAACAAGGGTGTCCATGGTCAAGGAAGATTAATAGAGTTAAGCACTCGTTGAATCCAAAAGTTAATTGAACAGGTAGCCAGGGAGGAGGAAGAATTACAAAAATGAGAAAGTGTAGAGGAATACAATAGGGATCCTTGTATTTGCAAAAGGAGTGTTTGATTTTGTGATAGTGAGGATGAGTTAACTAGAGATGAGGTGGCTAACTAGAAAACCTTGCCACTCTAGAAATTGCAATCTAAAATCATGGCTAAGGTTGACAAATTATGGGACTCCATGAAAAATAAGTTTCAAGATATTTTAAAAATTTCCAAAGAGTCCAAGGAGCAAAGTGGTAAGCATGAGCATTGGAGATGTAAGGAAGTTAAATGTGTCATATCCAAGGGTAAGGGTAAGATGGCTATGATAGAGATAGTTGTGGATAGTGAATCAAATGATGATGGTAGGTGTGACGTTTGCCAGTATGAACATCCCAAGGGATGTTGTTCAATTGTGTCACACTTGTAGGAATCTAGGGTGTATGCCTTACATCCACAACTTGCACAAAGGTAAACACCCAAAAGATTGCCTTATCCACAAGGAAACTCTTGATAGTTCCACCAACCATAAAAATATTATCCAAGTGGAACTTCACTACAACCCTATGAATTTTACTAATAGTGGTAGCAACCACAATCATGGGCATTGGCACCTCCAAGATAGTAGTACTCCTACCAACAACTAGATTTCTATGGTTATTATGTTCAGCAACCTTCATCTCCATGGGACTCCTTTGGTCATGTTGCTACTTACCAACCTCACCACTACCCTCCTAAAGTGTACTAATCACCATATGCAAGGAGGGATGCCACCTAATATCCTCATGGTCCTTCTATTCTTGCACCTACTCCTCTACCTCTTACACAGCTACCACTTGCTTCATCCATGTAGGGTGAATTGCCTACCAAACCATAGCAAAGAAACACTACAAGGGTGGTTAATCGACAACTAGTTAACTAACCAAGCAGGTTAAAACCATGATCAAAGAAAAGACTCGTCTTTCGAACTCATATTCCACTAAAGCCCTTACATCAGTGGTTGGTAGCTGTACTCTTTTACCTTCCTCTACCTCACCTTTATCCTAGTCCCCTTTAAACTGAAATCCCTCTCAAATCCACATTGTAATGTTGACCCATGTTGTATCTGATTGGATTCGAGCTGGTAACCTACCCAGGATGTTAGCTAATCTTGGGAGTTCCTTAGTATATTTGCAAATTGCTAGGAATGAGCCTTGTAATGCCCTTCTTAACTTTAGTTCTAGTCTTAAGCTGATCTATCTTGAGATGTACACTATGTGAAACCTTCCTCCCTTGAAGAAGAGCAACATTAGGCTAGAGTTGGTAGACTAGTCCATCATTGTTCCATTAGGACTAGTAGAAGACATCATGATCACCATTTTTGGGTGATCATATCTTGCTAACTTCCTAGTAATCAAGATGGAGAACTACAAATGGGACTTCCCAATTATTATGGGAAGGATGTGGTTAAGCATTTTTAATGCCAAAATGGGCATTAGAGATCTTTTCTTAGAGATATCTAAAGAAAATAAATTTGGAAAGATCGATAAGAAGGGTTCCATGTATTGCGTATAATGATTTAGGGTGTCATTGTGTGTAGAAGCTATGGTTAGTAAAGCGAACATCTATCTCTACATGCAAGCAGTGTGCACTAGAAGCTAAAATCCAAATATGTATGTATGCAACAACCACAAAACAAGAAGGCACCTAGTGGCTAATAGCTTATTCTAGTAGCAATACATTGTGCATGGAACCTATTGAGGGCTTAATGTATAAATATGTTGCAAGTATGAATGAACTCAAGCAAGTTCATCACCAGCTCTCCGAGGGAGTAAATGATGATATCAATTAGGGAGGGTTGGAGATTCTTGATAATTTCAAATAAGAACCCCTTGAATTAAAGACATTACTAGCTGGAATGGAGTATGTGTTCTTGAAAAATGGAAGGCCGATCATTATTAATGCCAAGCTTGTTGTAGGAGAAAAGAAGATGTTGATGAAGGTTGTGGAAAATGGTCAGCAACCTTTGCCTAGTCATATTCTGAGCTCACTAAAATAGATCCAAGAATATGCTAGCATCGAATATACATTGACCCTGCAGTTAAGCTAAAACGAAAGCTACAATGGTGTTTGAATTCCAAATTAAAGTAGATTGTCAAAGAGGAGATTGAGAAACTCCTCAACGTGGGATTCATCTACCCTATTGCAGATAGTAAGTGGGTTAGTCCCCTCATGATTGTGCCTAAGAAAGAAGGAAAATGGTAGGTGTGCATCAAATTTTGGCTGCTTAATATGAAAACTTTCAAAGATCAGTTTCCATTGCATTTTGTCGACCAAGTGTTGGACACCATTTCTGGGCATAGTTATTACAGCTTTCTAGATGGTTATAGTGGCTATAACCAAATATGGATTGCACCAAAGGACTAGCTAAAGATGACTTTCAAAATTCCTTGGGGGAATTTTTCTTATCGTTAAATGCCATTTGGTCTATGTAATTCCCTAGCTACATTCCTATAATTAGTCCTTAGCATTTTCCAACAACAAATTAGTAGTGGGGTAGAAGTCTTCATGGATGACTTTTCTACCTACGAAGCTACATTTGAGCAAGCCTTGGACCATCTTAAGTAGGTGTTGAGGAGATGTGTTGAAACAAACCTTTGAGTCAATTGGAAAAAGAGCCATCTTATGGTCTAGGAAGGCACAGTTTTGGGGCACCATATCTCAAAAGCAAGAATCGAGGTGGGCCCTAAAAATATAAGGGTCATCCAAGGAATAACCTATCAATTGAAAATAGTTAAAGAAGTACAATCATTCCTTGGTCATATTGGCTACTACTAGTGCTTCATCGATAACTTTTCCAAAATTTCCAAGTTGTTGGTTGAATTAACAAAGAAAGATGCACCATTTGTCTAGACCCCCACATGTGAAACAACATTTCAACAATTGAAGCAGAAGTTTGTTAAAACCCCAATTCTACATGTACCTAATTGGTCTAGGTCATTTCATGTGATTATTGATGTATCAAATTATGCTATAGGGGCAGTGCTTATGTAGCTAGATGATAAAAAATGTCTATATTACATTCACTATGCAAGTTAGAGTATTGTAGGTGCACAGTTGAATTACACCACTATGGAAAAAGAGTTAATGATGATGGTGTCTGCCTTAGAAAATTTTAGGCACTATGTGCTTGGTTATAAAGTGCTTGTGCACACAGATCATAGTGCCATATAATTTTTAATGAATAAACCAATGGTGAGCCCCATGTGATATGATGGCTCATGATTTTGCAATAGTTTGATCTCACAATGGTAGATCGAAAGGGTATAAAAAATATGGTTGTTGACCACTTATCATGGCTAAGATGGTGATGAGTGGCAAGGTATCCCTATACTCAACCATACAAATACAAGTGTTACATGTGCGATCTGGTTGAACTCTGCAGACTAAGGTTAATCATTCGTTGTCTTCCCAAACTTGTATTTTTCAAGGTTGTATGGTTAAGTAAGTCTGAGGTATGTGATTTTTATATATTTTATGTTTTATCTCCTATGCTAATGAGGTAAAGGGTGAAGAGACTAATTAACTAAATTTAACTAACTAACTAAGCCTTAATTAACCTAGCATCAGCATCCGTTCCCACTTACCGTTCACACCCTGAACCAATGAAACCTTCTGGGATTACCAAACGCTAGTCGTTACTGGGATTACCAAGTGTAACGCACGTGCTCGAAGTGGTCGTACTGAATGTACTTAACTATGGGAGAAGGGTTGAGAGAGATTTAATTAACTAATAAAGAAATTAAAAAATGAATAATAAATAACAATAATTAAATTCCTATTTAGCTTAGTCCATGCACTGCAAGGTTTATCCAAAAGTTCGTCTTTATTTTCGTACACAAACTTGTGTTCAGGTACAATATTTGCTCGAATAGAGATCCATTCACTTTGGAGCTCCTACTGCAGGCACATGGAAAATATTCTATCTCTGGAGAGGTAAAACTACCAGAGTTTTGATAAGGGTCTAGATCTAGATGGAGAAACAAGGGAGAGCTACCTCTTATTTATAGATTTGGCGGTGCACTACGATATCATGTATGCGATATCGCAGGGGAAGACGCGATATCATGTACGTGATATCGCGAGGGATGCGATATTGCGGTGGACACAATATCACAGCCCATGCAATATCGTGTCCCATCATAGCCCCATGAATGAATAAACACTCATCCTCGAGTTCCTTACAGAATATTAGGAAGGTATGGGATTATTGACTTGAATGGAACTAATGGTGAATGGGATGACATGTGAATGGATCATCATTACAGAACATGACAAAACTGGTGTTCATGACAATAAGAGTGAACACCTTATACATTTGACATAAGGCCTTATTTCGTAGCTAAGAGAGAAGAGAGAAGAGAGAAGAAGTCTACTACTGCCAATGCCAAGATTGCACCTTTCATTGTCTATCCATAAGAGCACCGTCCATCTCGTTTCTTGCATAGTTACTCTAGCATCGATCCATTCCAAGTGTTCCCTCCAGATCCAATCCATTGTTGTATGATTACCATCTGCACACACAACATAGTCTTATATAAGCAAGGGTAAATGAATCACAATGCAGTTGATACCTTGTTTCGATGAAAGGTCCATTGGTTGAGTTGTGGTATGGATGATGTGGATTTTGGAGATATACTAGTGATGACTACCCAAGGTGTAGGGGTTAGGAGAAAATCGAAAAAATTGGACTAGGATCCCCATGACTAATCACGAACCTCTGGTATCGAGAGAATGGAAAAAGAGAAGGAATAAGAAGAATGAAGAAAAATAAACAATTGTAACACTGATAAAAAGGGATGTTAGAGATGGAAATGAATGAAATAAATGGTGATTGCAGCAATGTTTAAAGGAAAGAAATTAACGGATGCACCAAATAGGAATGCCAGTGGGTCCTCCCCAAAGCAAGCTCATGCCCTTAATGCCCTAACAATCCCACATTCAAAGAGTCCATAGGCTCTAGGAATGTCATTTGGAATAAGAGTTAAAGTATTAACCACAAGAATTTACCAAAAAGAAAACAATGCGTCAACCAAAACATACACTAATGATATAATTGGCAATGAGGTGAGCAATGGGGGAAGAATGATGGAGAGAAAGGAATGGAGTGGAATCTCAAGAACAAGGTGATGTATAGCCCCTTATGTAGTTAATGATTAATGTAACTTAGTAGATCCCATTCCAAGTCCAGCCTCAACAAACCACATCTAGTGACTTCACATCAATGCATTCGGCCAATCCATCCACTTGAAGTAACAAGAATGCATCCATGAAAGAGCCACCACCATTTTGACGAAACAAAGGAGGAGAGAATGGGAAGCGAGAAGGACCTTAGTTAGAGGGAACATGTTAGTTTAGTTCCATAACCAGTGCTTGTAGCCCAAATTATTATTTCTTCTAAGGGGTGTGCTTTGAATTCTCACTATTTTTTTATGTGTTTATGCGTGAGAACCACACCATGCAAAGACTTATTATTTTTATTTACTTAGCTTTCTAGTAATTCGGTAACATTGAAATAGTAAGAGAACTCAAGAAGAAAACATCCAAGCACCCAAGAGAAATTCCCAATCACCAATTCGTTATAGTTCTTATTATTGAGAAAGGGACTGTACAGTTCCAAGCCAAGAGAAACCATAGAAATTTTTGGATGAATGGATGAAGTGGACTCATTTCCTTTCATATCAAAAGAACCATACCTTAGTATCAACATCATACCTTAAAGGTAAAAACCAAACATTAGCAACCAATAGAAAATAGTTCATACCATCGTTTAATAGCACTTATTAGATGACAAACTTAACAAAATGGATAAAACACACACACACACACAAATAACAAAATGAAAAAGTATAAAGGATGTTGTAAAACAAAAACAAGAAAATTTAAAGAAATTTGTAAAACAAAAATGTGTAAAACAAAAACTAAAAAGAACTAAGGACCTCAAATTATCAGCATAGGTGGCCATCTCCCCCATAACTGAATTGAAAGGGAGAGATTAGAAATAATGAGAGCTTATTTAAATTTTTTCGAAGTGTCCAACTTTTCCTGATTGATGTTTTCAAGTTAAGGGGTGGAAGTTGGCGATGCTCATATTCCAATGTATCTATACCTTCATTGTGGGTGTGAGTTGTTCCCCCAATTTGTTCTATGCATGTTGGTGGGCTGCTCTCTTGATTAGCTATCAACCACTAGGTGTTCTCTTGTTGTGTGGTTGCTACATACAAGCATCTTTGTATCTGAGTTTTTTGGGCACACCAGTTGCATGCAGGAGATGCTGAGCATTCCTCCATGTCATCACACTCTAAGTTACTATATGTGATGCATGGAAATTTCTTCTTCTTGATCTTTTCATAAATGTTCTCTTTAGATATTTCCAAGGAAAGATCATAGATTCCTAGGCACGCATTGATGGTCCTAAGCCATGCCCTCCCCATTATAATTGGGAAGTCCCCTTTATTATTTTTGACTTCTATCACCAGGAAATCAGCCAGGTATGACCAACCACACATAGTGGTAATGATGTCCTCCACCAATCCCAAGGGAATGGTGATGGACTGGTTAGCCAGCTCTAATTGAATATTTCTCTTCTTGAGTGGAGGTAGGTTCCAGGCTTTATACATTTCTCATGAGATTAAGTTGACTCTAGAAGTTGAGTCAAGAAGAGCCTTACGTGGTTCATTTCTAGTGACTTGGATGTAGATTAAGGGACTTCCAAGGTTAGAGAGTTTCTTGGGAAGGTGGCCCACCTTGATCTAGTCAGTAACAGTATGTGTTAACATAATCGTATGTGTTAAGCCCTGTTGTTGGTTTGAAGGGATCTCCAAAGCCTTATTTGTTGGAGGAGTGTGCATAGACTCAACTGCTTGTGGTTGTGAGAGCTTGTTTGGGCTTTTGGTTCTAAAGAAAGGTCTTCTCTTTGTGCAGTTTTCAGAACTAGTAGCAGGTTGAAGATTTACAACTCTCGTAGCATTACGTCGCTACGGTTGAGTGGGGAGTTCCCCTTGCATTTTTGGAGCAAGTGGTAGCGGAACTATCGGCGTATGAGTGGCGGATGGGTTTGGAGGATGGTATGCATGTGGTGTATCTTTTAGAGGAGAAGGAGTCCTAAAATACTCCTGAAGTTGGTAGTGACTTTGTGGCATTGCGTGACCCATAGAGTCACTTGGAGAAATCGGCTGCTGCATGTAGTAGCCATATGGGTCTAGTTGCCGGTAAGGGTATTGTTGTCTAGGCAATGGCATACCCCAAGACTATGGGTGTTGCCACTGCTGATGTTGCCTAATAGGTTGTAGTGGAGTTCCACTTGGATAATATGTTAATGGTTGGTGGAACTACCTCGAGTTACCTTGGGGATAAGGTAACCTTTTGGGTGCTTTCCTTCTATTAAGTTGTGGGTTGAGCGCATACACCCCAGACTCTTGTAGATGTGAGATTATTGGGAAACATCCCTTAGGATGGCCATATTGGAAGATCTTACATCCACCATCATTTTCCATGTTTGAATCCACAACCTCATCAGTGATAGTCATTTTTCCCTTACCCTTGTCACATGCATGGCCTGAATCTCTCTGCTTTTTCTTATCATGGTCACTACTTCATTCTTCCTTAGACTCCTTTATGATTTTTAGGACAGTTTCAATTTTACTAAGGAGCTCCATATTTCATCTACCTTAGCCGATACTTTTGTTATTAATTTTTGAAGTGGTAAGGTTTTTCTATTCACCAACTCTTCGAGTGATGACTCATCCTCTTCCTCACAGAATCTTACTCCCCTCTTTCGGAGGGAAGGATCACGGTTATATTCTTCCATGCTTTCTCTTTTCCATAGCTCCTCTTCTTCTTTAGCTACTTGCTCCAAAAATTTGTGAACTTCATGGAATCTAAGTTTAGATAATATCCCTTAGGCATATGTCCCAAGGGTTCTCCTAGTTTCGTGTCTTAGCCCATCTACGAGGTGGCATAGTTGATCCCATTGTGCGTAACCATGGCCCAGGCAACAATGTAGAAATGCATAATATCGGCCCATGGTAGCATCCAAGGGTTTGTGAGTACCCTACTTTCATCCTTGGATCTACTTTCGCAAGTTGGACACTTTGGAGTACGTTTGGTATTTATCATTAAACAATTCTAGCATTGTACTCCACCTCCTAATGGTTTCCAACTCTTTGGACTGGTACCAACTCTCTGCTTCTTTTATGAGTGTCCTAGGAAATAACTTTAACTTCTACCACTCATTTTCGATATTTTGCAAAGCATAGGCATTGTGGAATTCCTATAAGTGATTCTACAGATTAGCATTGTATCCCCCCTCGAATCATGGGATATTATTCATGTCTAATCACCTGATTTGACTATCTTTCTAGTGCCTTGTAGATGTTCTCATAGCCTCCATAATATCTAACATACTTCAGGTTGCTAGTAGGGTTCATTATGATCATCTCTCTCATGACATCTATGATGCCTATGTGGTTCCCTACTTTCCCTTCTTTCATGCCTTGATTCTCTTGAATGCCCTCATCCTCACTCTCGACTCTCTCATCGAGGTCTCTCATCTCGCTTACCCTTATCCTCACTGTTGTACTCTTTGTGATTGTGTCCTGATGTGGAAGGAGAGGGTGAATGGTGTGATGAAGGGGAAGAAGAATGGGAACCATCATCATGATGATGTTTCTTACCTTCTCTTTGGTGACTACAACCCCAATTGTGATGATGATCAGAATGCTTACCCTTATCTTCTGTTTGTGTTCCCTTAGTGAACACTTAGTGTTTGTGGGAATTAGAACCAGGGTTGTGTATTGTGGAGCGTAGGTTCTGATACCCTACCTCCACACTATCATTAGGAGGGGGAACATCATCTTGTGGAGAACCTATTAAGATAGGTTCACCACCCTTAACTTCTCTTATGATGGACAAAGCATTACGGGGACCCTTGCCCTTCAACGATGTGTGGCGACTCTCTTGCTACAAGTCCAGTTGATGTTGCACTTCTATGGGATGGTAGTCCCTTGTGTCATAATCTTCTACAACGTATTTAGCATATAGTTGCGTCATGTCTATCTATGCAAGAGCATGAAGGAGCATGTTAGGGACTGCCCGATATGGGGGTAACACTATGTTACCTTGCAAGTCTCACCAATGCAGTTGTTCATCCTTATGGAGGATAAAGGTAAAATTAGGTATATACTCATCGTGATGAGCATACACTACCCGATACTCTTAAGGAACTGGCAGCTCTGGGTTACGTATGTTAGACTGCCGACTGTCTCTTGTGTGATCCCTAAGTGGTGAAGTGCTTTTATGAGAAGAAAAAGACATTGTTATCTTATTCGGTGTGCTATTGACTGTTGTTTAAATTTTCTTTAGATTAACCCTAAGAATTCATTTAGGCTTTTCAATGATGTGGATGATTTCCTATGTTCTACTTAGCACACAAACAACTTAGTCCTTGATAACACTGCCAATGATGAGTGGCAAGGTACCCCTACATTCAACCGTATGAATACGAGTGTTACACACGCGATCCGATCAAACTCTATAGACTAAGTGCCTACACACCTTATGAAACACTTAAGGTCAATCATTCGTTGTCTTCCTAGACTTACTTGTATTTGTCACAGTTGTATGATTAAGTAAGTCTAAGGTATGTGATTTTTATATCTTTTATGTTTTATCTCCTATGCTAATGAGGTAAAGCGTGAAGAGACTAATTAACTAACTTTAACTAACTAACTAAGCCTTAATTAACCTAGCATCAGCATTCGTTCCACTTATCGTTCACACCCTGAACCAATGCAACCTTTTGGGATTACCAAACGCTAGTCGTTACTGGGATTACCAAGCGTAACGCACGTGCTTGAAGTGGTTGTACTGAATGCACTTAACTATGGGAGAAATGTTGAGAGAGATTTAATTAACTAATAAAGCAATTAAATGATGAACAATAAATAACAATAATTAAAGTTCTATTTAGTTTAGTTCATGCACTGCAAGGTTTATCCAAAAGTTCATCTTTATTTCTATGCACAAACTTGTGTTCAAGTACAATATTTGCTTGAATAGAGATCCATTCGCTTTGGAGCTTCTACTACGGGCACATGGAAATTATTCTATCTCTGGAGAGGTAAAACTGCCAGAGTTTCGCTAAGGGTCTACATCTAGATGGAGAAACAAGGGAGAGCCGCCTCTTATTTATAGATTTGATGGTGCACTATGATATCACGTACACGATATCGCAGGGGAAGAAGCGATATCGCGTACGTGATATTGCGTGGGATGTGATATCACGTACGTGATATCGTGGCCCATGCGATATCGCGTCCCATTAGATGGGATGACAAGGAGAAAGAGAACTCCTTATCTAATCAATTTTCTAATGAATCTCTACTTGCAAGGGCCATTAATGCACAAATTCCTAATGAACCAAGATGGTATGATGTCATTCTCACTTATCTACCTAAGCAAGAACTGATGCAAGGGCTAGACACCTAGAAGAAATAATAGTTTCTTCACTAGGTTAAGCATTTCATGAAAATCAATAAGAATCTTTACAAAGTATGTCTTGATGATCTAGTATGTTGGTGTGTCCTTAATACGAATCAAGTACACGTTCTCTAGGATGCTCATGAAGGCCCTTGTGAAGGTCATTATGTTGGGAGACACACGGCCATAAAAATCCTCATGGTAGGATATTACTGGCTAATAATCATCAAGGATGCACACCAATTCATCTACATTTGTGATTGTTATCAAAGGGATGGTGGAATGACAACTCAAATGGAGGGGCCACAACAATGGATTTAGCCTCTCGAGCCATTCAATATTTTGGGCATTAACTTTATGGGTCCCATTGCACCTTTGTCAAATGGAAAGATGTATATAATAGTTGTAGTTGACTATTGCTCTAAGTGGGTAGAAGCAGTAGCTATTGCTAATTATACATCCACTACTGTTGCTTGATTTGTACAAAAAAATGTCATAAATAGGTTTGGTGTGCCTTGTGCATTAATTTCTAATAATAGAACTTATTTCATAGGTGCCACTTTTTGAAAACTTATGCAGCACTTGAGCATTGAGCACAAACTCATAACACCTTATCACCCTCAAGCCAATGGTCAAGCTGAAGTCACTAATTAGGATATTACAAAAATTATAATGTGCACTATTAGCAAATACTGAAGGGACTAGAGCACCAAATTAAATGATGCCCTTTTTTCCTATCACTCCACATGAAAGGTTTCCATAGGTTATTATCCCTATGAGCTTGTGTACAAAAAACTACCAACATTGCCCATCCAATTTAAGCTTTGTACACTCTTTACAGCTTGTGACCTTGACATGGATCTAAGTCTAGAACAAAAGGAAAGATTAATGAACCTCAAGTTGCTAGATGAAAATTGATTAATGCCCTTTTCATCCAACGAAATGCATAAGGAATTTAACAAGAAATGTTATAACCTAAAAATAAGAAAAGTTAAGTTTCAATCAAGAGACAAGGTTCTCTACTGGAATCCTACACATGTACCTTAACAAACCAAATTTCAAATGTTGTGGGATGGACCTTACATTATTGAAGATACTTTTCCGTTTGGGGCCACGATTAAATATAAACCTGATAGCCCAAACAAGAAGCAATTAGTCAACATCCAACAATTGAAACCTTTCCATGAGCCCAAGCCAACCAACTCAATAGACACCTCGCCATATGGACAACCATGCTCAATCTTTCGAACCTCCTCCTTCCAACTTAGTTGTGTGGGAGATGGCCATCCATACTAACACTTTATGTGGCTCCTTATTCTTTTAACTTTTTTGTTTTACATTTTTTTGGTTTTATGACTTTTTGTTTTCATATTCCTTGTTTTACATCTTTTTATTTTTTAGGCTGTTGATCTTTTCTAAGTTTTTGTTTTACATCATCGTTAGTATGTTTAATATTTCTTGAATACTCTTTTACTTTTTTTTATATTTTTTCTTATGTTTGGTATAATTCTCTACTCTTTTTGCTAATAAGGTGCCATGTACAATGGTAATGAGCTACTCGATGGTGGTATGTATCATTTGTGATTTGATTGATGATGTTTGGTTTCTAACTTTGAATGTCATCACTGATAACTAGGGCATGGTTTCTTTTCATGTAATAGGCCACATCATCCATCCATTCACACACTCTATGGTTTTCCTTATTTTGGAAATGTGTAGTCCCTTTTTCATTAATACAACCTTAATAGATTTGTGACTTGTGTAGTTTTGGAAATTAGAAGGGAATCAAAGGTTCAAATAGGGTGTGGCTTCAAAGGGATGTGATATTCTTCATGCTTTTTTGTTTTCCTATGTGTGGGGGTGTTCTTATGAGCTTCTCACCATTCTATTTTATTCCACAATAGGAAGTTGAATAAGTCCTTGCATGGTGTGATCCTCTTAAAAAAAAGGATGAGAATTCAAAGCACATCCCTTGGACAAAATAAATGCAAAAATGCATGGGTTTTTGCATGGTGTGATTCTCATCCAAAAAAAAATGGGAATTCAAAGCACACCCCTTAGACCAAATAAAAGGGCTACAAGCACTGGTTATGGGACTTGTTTTATCTTCTCTAACTAAGATCCTTTCTCACTTCCTACTTCTTCTCCAATTTGGAATGGTGGTTGTTTTGTGAGTGCATTCTTGTGTCTCAGGGGATGGACTAGTCTTAGAATGTCGATACAAAGTCACTGAAAGTGGTTGGTTTTGGTCTAAACTAAGGATGGATACTACCAAGTCATTTAAGCACAAACTCCACAAGGGACTTCATGTGACCATAATTAGGTACTCCATTCCATTCTCTCTCTCATCCATCTATGCTTTTCATGCCTCACCTCACTACCAATTTCATGTTTTAATTCGATGTTCTGGTTTGATGTGTTGGGTTTCTTAGTCAGTTACTTTTGGATTTTTGTACTTAACCTTTTGTAACCATTAATCATCCATGGTGCCCACGAACTCCTTGGTTTAAAGTTATGCAAGGGCATAAAAGGCTTGTGCCTACTTTCAGGAGGACCCACTTGCATATATTTTGGTTTGGTTAAGTTAAGTTCTTTAACCTTAGATATTTTTACAATCGAATTATTTTTATTCACCCCATCAATGTCGTCCAATTGTGCACATCTTCACAACTGATTTTAGTGAATTCATTATTTTTATTATTATGAATTTCTATACCCTCTTTATAGTATTACTTGTGTTAAGCTTTTTCTAAAGTTTATGGACCACTTCTCTTACTTAACCCATTTGTCAATCTTCCCACTAAAATTATCAAGTAACCAATCTACCATAATCACAACTTAGCTAGATAAAATCACTGACGAGACAAGGTATTCAACCACTATGTGTTACACTTTATATACTAATCCTTGATTTTTTTGTGATTGCAATGGGAAGCATGGACTAGAAGCAGGCTATCTTCACCAAGGAGGATGCAACAATATCACTCATGGGATATTATTCATGACCTCTAGATCTCTTCTACCTCTCCCTCATTCTTCTATTGCTAAAAGGGGTTGGATGTCCATTGGATCTAAGGGTGTTCTTTCCCATTGTCATGAACATCCAATTTTGTACACAATTGTAATGTTGTATGCTTGGGCACTTCTGTATTTGTCTATTTCCTCTGTGTCACTCTGCATGTTAGTCAAACATTCCATACCTCCTAAAATATTTTTTAAGGGACTTGTTCCTCTTCTCCTATACTTGAGGATGAGTTTTATTTAGTCATGGGAGTATAATGAATTGTGTTTTTCATAAGCTCCAATATTGGAGCAGTTGCGATATCGAGTACACAATATCATGGCCCAAGATGTGATATTGGACATGCGATATCGTGAAGTACTCCTGGGCCTATAAATACAGCCCTTGGGCACACAATTTGGGGGTAGTCTTTTTAGAAGTCAAGTAGTGAAATTCTTGCAGTTTGTTCATTTGAAAGTTAGAATATTTTCCAAGTGCTTGCAGTAGGAGGTCTAAGTATGCTCAAATCTTTATTCAAGCATTGATGTAGCTGAACACACCATTGTGTTGGCAATAAATACGAGCTATTTGATTCAACCTTCCAGCACTTGAGACTTTCTTTCTTTATGCATTTACATATCATGATTTTATGAAGCTTACATTAATGTTATTCATTCTGTAATTAATTTTTATTAATTAAGAAAATAATTAGAATACAAGCATGACCCCTTCGAACATATGTGTGACACTTGGTAGCTTAGAAATGGTTAGTGTTTGACAACCTAGCAGGGTTTACACGAAGTTCAGGATGTGTCCACGAAGTGGGAATGGTTACTTGTGTTAGGCTAGATTAGACAATAGTTTACTTAGCACTTAATTACTTTCACTTTCTTGTTTTAGGCAAGCAAATTGATAAAACACAAAATAATAAAAATCTTATGCCTTAGTCACGCTTAACCATACATTTTCATTTCACAAGTGAAACTAGGAAGACAACGAATGGACAACATGAACTCACTTTTTAGCTCTAGCATACTTGGTAATTAAAGTTTGTAGAATTCAACCGGATCACACATGAATGCCTATGATTTGTATGGTTGGGCATAGGGGTACCTCACTGCTCATTAGTGGGACTATGAGAAAAGTCAATGTGGGATGGTGATGTATGCTCTTTGACATGCTTATGATAACATCTATTTAATTTATATGCAAATTTTCCACTTCATATTAATGGCTAGAAAAGGGACAAAGGACTCATTTAATAGAAGCCATGTGTCTCTCTTAAGTGTTGTTAATTTCACATGTCTACTACCTCATGAGAGCTTGCTCGTACAAGTCAAGTAGCAATGATACCATAAATAAAAAAATATTTTTCAATAATGAATTATTTATTCTTTGCCCATTGTGTAAACTCTTGTGCACAGGTCTTTACCCAAGTCCTAGAATCTCCTCCATTCTATAAATAGAGGGGTGTTTACTCTTATTTTTACTTTTGGCCAACAAAGAGGAGACTATGCTAGTTGAAGGGGTGAGGAGTTAAGGAGAGAAGAGGAAGAGTGGTTGTTCCTTGCTTGTTCTCAACCATCTCTTGGACTGTGTTGAATGTTCTTGTGGGCTCTTGGAGGTGGATTTTGCTATTGTTATTGGAGGTTTTTGGGACTTATTTTTGGGGACTATTTGGCTAATTTAAGGGACTTTTTCTCTATTTTTGGAAATGGATTTTGGTAGCACCTTGGACCTATAATTTGAAGTTGATTTCTTGAGGCCATTAGCTAGACAACAATCCAACTTTGAAGTGTCTTCTCCTTTCCAAATTGATCAAGTTTAACTTTAAAGGTATGTATTTTAAACCATTATTATAAAATAATTTTTAGTAGGTGTTTGAAAATGTATTAGCTTGGACAAGTGAGGATTATTTGATGAGGGCATGTGAAATTTCTTATTAGTTGTTAGTCATGCATGCATTCTCTCATGTGTCTTGGATTTGATTTTGGTATGCATGTTTTGGACTTATGAGTTAACATTTTCTTGTGTCAAATGCACTTAGTTTCATGTTCTTGTGATCATTTTTATAAAATAAATGCCCCCCATTAATCTATTCAAGGTTGGTGATATCTTATGTGAGCTACAAGGACTTAGTTCTTGGAGATGCTTAATGGTGTTAGCCCCCATCATTTTATCCAATCCCGATGTTCCTTTTTTGTGGGCTACAAGATGATGTAGGGTTGGAAAGACTTGGTGTAGCACAACTAGATGGCCAAAGGGTCCATTGAGTACTCATTTTAAAATTGAAAAATAATATATGCATATTGAGAATTTTTTATGTCTTTTGTTAAGTGCACATGTTTTGTTTTGTTGGTCATTTTTGGATCATTTTTGTGGGGTTTTCAAGGGTTTTCATATCCCAATTTGTTGTTAAATGGTACTTTGTCCAAGCCTACATTTCTCTCAACATGGAAACATGAGAGGCTGGAAAATTTATTAATGAAGATGTCAAATTTTGGAGCCATGTTAATCCATCATGGTGTTCAAACTTAGTACATGTAAAGTTTTATTGCTTCTTCTTTCGATTTAGCATAAGAGCACATGAAATTTTACGACTTATTTGGTTCCAAAAGTTAGATTTCTAATTTTTTTTGTTTTTAAAAAATAAGGGCTATTCATAGTAGAGAGATTGTTACCCCCTTTTTTAGATGTTGTTTACTATGCACTATTTTCTGATTTCATACTAAATGGTAATAATGATAATAATAGTAGTCACATATAGAATCTACTCTCTATTTCTTTCTTTCTTTCTTTGTTAGAAAATGATATTGAGCCTACCCATTCACTCTTTTAGCCTGAGAATAAAGAGAATAGTGACTAGTATTACTATTATTTTATTTTTAAACGGTTGAAAATTTACTGTCCAAGATCCATCTCCCAATTACAAATATTGGATGCCTGAAAAATGCCTTAGGCTAAGAGGAAGAAAAAAAACTTGTTAAACCCCAACTCTAATGAATTTTGTTGATGGTTATAATTTTAGATTTATTTTAGTTCCTTCTTCTTCTCCCAAACTTAGATTTGATTACCAAAAACTTAGATCCTATTTTGAATCCTTTTTTTCCAAACTTAAGATGCTTGAAATTAAAGGAAAACATTGGCTGAATTTTCCATAATATGTAAACCTAATTATTGTAACTCTCTTCATTATATGATGTGAGCTGGTTATTATATAGCATGTAAAATACATTTGAAATGCATAGTTACTCCTTTCATTTGTATAATGAGAACATTACAACTTAGAATGCTAGAGGTCTCCTTGGAGTAACTCTTCCATTACATGAATGTTTTGTAAATTTTATCATAGTTATATTTTTTTATGCAAGTAAATATCATTTGTTTATTTTTTTTCAATATGCTAATCCCATTCACTTATTAGTAATTATATTATTTTATTTGTGCAAAGAAAAGAAAGAAAATATAGATGTGATCATGTATGTTTATTTGCTTTTCATAAAATTAACCCACATGAATTATGATTAGAATTTCTTTGGACGATAGGATAACTAATTCACCTAAACTCACAATTAGTAATTAGGTGAATGATGTATTTAGTTGGTATACATTATGTGAAGCATGTAGTATTTTCAGGGATCATTAACTAATAATTTTAATAATAATATATACATTCCCATATCTTGAATGAATGGGTTGCATTGTTTATTTATTTTGCACATACATTGCCCTAGATGTGGAGATAAAGCACCACTATCTAATCCTAAATGTACATATGCTTACTTTGGATTAATATCTTGAGCATTTTCCACCTCCATGGATCATAGTTAGTCCTGCATCATCCAATTCACTTATACACAAAATATTTTTAGTAAGTGTTGGAACATGAAATACATTCAGAATCGATTTAACTGCTCCATTACTGAACTAAATCTTTACCTTTCTATAACCTACAACTTTGCATAAATTATTATTACCCAATCTTACCATTCCAAGATCAAATGATGTATACTTACTGAATGAATTAACATGTGGAGTGTAGTGATGAAATGCACCCAAGTCCACATACCATGAATATGCATCAGCATTATCAGGAGATGACACAACATACAAATCTTCCTCTCAAGAAAAAGGGCCTTTATCACTTTGTGATAAATTTTCTTTACCTTTTTTTTTGGAAGGGCTTTACAATCTTTCTTTACATAACCAACTTTACCATAATTCCAACATGTAGGTGTCCTCTTTACAAATTTTTGAGGTTTATACTTAAATTGAGGTGTCTTAACAAACTTTGGCTTTACATGGGTTTTAATAAATAATGCATCGTTTTTAGTAGTAGAATTTTTCCTTCTTTCTTCCCTAGACAACAACTTACCAAAAATATTATCAAAAATAAAGTTGGTAGATGTATTACTTACAATCATCACAAATGTCTCCCATGAATCTAGAAGTGTGTTGAGGAATGTGGTGCACTCATCTTTCTCATTCATCTTTGATGAGTAGCGAGGCACCCCTACACTCAACCATATGAATACGAGTGTTTCACACACAATCTGATCGAATTCCAATGACTAAGTGCTTATGCACCCTTGTGGAACAAGGACGGGTTGGTTGATCATTGTCTTCCCAAACTTACTTGTATGTCATAATTGTATGGTTAAGTAAGCTTGAGGCATATGATTTTTATAGCTTTTATGTTTTTATATCCTACTGCTAATAAGGGAGGAGAGAGAGATAACTATGTGACTAATTTAACTTTACTACTAATTAACTAAGCTTTAATTAATCTTAACACCAGTATCCGTTCTCACTTGTTGTACACATCTTGAACTAGTGCGACACTACTAGGATTACCAAATGCTAATCATTACTAGGTTACCAAGTGTTACACACATGCTCAAAGTGATTGTACTATGTGTGCTTAGTTAGGAGAGTTGTAGGGAGAAAGATAGAGAGAGAGAGGGAGAGAGAACATTAATTAACTAAGAAAGCATTTAATAATAGTAATGAACGTTAACTAATCTATTCTGGATGCTACAAGGTTTATCATAAAGTTTCTCTTTATTTTTGTACAAAAGGTATTCTCAGGTACACAATGCTCGAATAAAAATCCATTCACTTTATGACTCCTATTACGGGCATGCAGAAATAATTCTAACTCTAGGAGGAAGAAAAGGAAAGAGTTTGGATAAGGGAGTAACTATCTAATGCAAAATTAAGTGCGCCTACCTCTTATTTATAGGCAAGGAGGCAGATCTTGATATCAGGTATTCGACATTGCATGGTAGGCTTTGATATTGCAAACCCGATATCATGGATGCGATATCATAGCCCTGATATCGTGGTTCATCAATTTCCATCCTAATTTATTATAATTGATGAACCAATGTATTGAGTGTGTTCAAGTATTTTATAATAGTTGTACCTTCAACCATTTTATATTCATATAATCACTTCTTTAAAAATAACTTATTTGTTAAGGATTTTGTTTGGTATAAAGCTTATAGCTTATCCCACAAATCCTTAGCAAAGAAACATTGGAAACATTAAGTAATATCAAATTTGACAGACAAACAAATGGTACTTATCAATTTTAAGTTTAATTTTTTTTATTCTTTATTAGAAACTTTATCTAGCTTCATGCTTGAGATTGCAATGTGTTGATCTTTTTCAATCAAAAAATCCTCTATCTTGATCTTCCATAGTTCATGATTGGATTAGTTGACTTTTTCAATCTCAAATTTGATTGAAGAGTTGGTCATGATTCTCCTACAAACACTTAGACAACAAAAAACCTATTTTTTGTGGAACTTGTCTCTAATACCAATTTTTATTCCTAGTCTTTCGCACACAATACTAATAAATTTTTTCTGGATAAAATGAAAAACAATGCAAAAATTGGCAAGACACAAAGTTACTTTGGGAAAACCTTTAAGGTGAAAACCCTAGCAAAAATTAGTTCCTAGACTGCTAGCAGCAACATAGCTTCAAGATTGAAGTACAAAGAGAATTAATAAATGCAATGGATAAGAATTGTAGGTGAGGATTGCATCTTAGGAAATGACAAAATTATACTATGTTATCAAGGATGCTCCCTTAGAATTCCTTATATATTGCTTGAGTTACAAAAATAAACCAAAAATAAAAGAGAATAAGATAATTTATTTTTGGTGTAGTTCAATAAGGAAAAAAAATAAAGGAAATATGATATAGATAAGAATAAGATTAAAAAAATAGCATAACAGAGGAGGTAGGAATATGCACAATGGAAAAAATCAAGGTAGATTTACCTTCATCCCATCATCCACTTCACATTGAGATTGTCTTAGAGATACCAAACAAGTGTGGTGCCTCCAACACTTTGATGTCTGCATCGTATGTGTTAGCATGGATTGGATGATACGAACTCTGCGTGATGCATAGGTAGACTACAAGCGCATGAGCATGTTGAGTATCAAAGCATTGCATTGGTTTTTTCCACCAAATGATTGAAATGTGGCATGCATGAATCCCATGTTGTCTTTGACCTCCTTGGGATTAACATCATTGGCACAAATTTTGCTCATAAGAAACAGAGCATCCTACAAATGCCTACCATAGTCTCTGATGATGGAGGTAAACAAGATGTCAAAGTGTTAGATTTTACAAATCCTAAAAAGTAAGGAATTAAATTTACATGTGTATATGTGTATTTTTGGAAGTTATTAAAATGTAATAACCTTTCCTAAGAAGCAAGAACTAACACTAAAAGCCCCCAAATTTCTATCCAAAAATGCAAGGCTAATTTTTTCCCAGCAAGAAGCCAATAGTTAGAAATTCAAATTTGCAATTAGTCTAGCATTGCCAACAATTAATTCAACATAAGTGAACAATTCAAACACAAAATAAATTTACTATGCAAAAAAATGGTTTATCTTGACATCACCTATGAAGTATGAAGACATACAACTTAAGATGTAAATAAAACTTCTACTTTGGATTTCATTCCTATCTTCTAAAGATGAAATTTGAGAAGATTCTTAACTAGTATGGTTCCATGTTATAAGAAATAAAAACTTGTAGAAGATATGGCTTACAAGAACTATGAAAAGAAATGCGAAGTAGGTCTATCTCTACCTTAAGCTATGAAGGCTTGAAACCCTAATGTAGAAGAATAAAAAGGCTTGGACATCTATTTAATGTCTAAATGAATATAAACAAGGTAAGTTGGTTTCAAACTTTGCAAAGTCAAAAAATCTTAGCTCTTTGGAAGTATTGAAAAGTTTCAATAGAATCAGCTTGTAAAAACATAAAATGTAATAAACTAAAAATTAAGGTTGTCTACATTTTGCAACAATGCACACAAACACAATGTATTGACTAAGATTGAAATTGAACTATTTTATATCACTTTGATGTGGAGATCCCAGGGATCTATATGACCATTGTATCATCCATAGCTTGTATCTATAGTACCAACTTCAGTTTTAATCATTTTCTTTTACACAATGCATGCATATAACTTTCCATCCATTTCATTCCTCACCTCTGAGATGAATCTAAATAAGATTTGAAGCTCTTATGATTTTTTGTTATAGGAAGCAAAAATTTTAGACATTTTAGAACCCACTACTATCAACAATTTCAAATACCTATATTGGTTGAATGTGATGGAGGTACAGCTAGATGTTTCAAACAACACTTGGCAACTTTTTGATTTTCCACCTGGTAAGAAGCCTAACAATAATAAGATGACAATCTTGATGAAAGACAAACTAGATTGGTGGCAAAAGTCTAGGCAGAGAAAAAAAGGGGCTATGAAAATAATTTTTCTTTCATAATAAAGAATGAGACTATTCAAACCCTATTATCCTAGCAAGTTAGTTATCTTGGAAGCTTTACCAAATAGACATGATGAATGCCTTCTTGAATGGTGACTTCTAGGAGTAGGCATATGCTTTATCACCTAAAGTATTTGCTATTAAAGCTAATGAAAATCTAGTGTAGAGTGAAGACTTACATAGGCAAGGCAAGCATGGTACATCAAAATTGCACAATTGATGAAATCCTCTTGCTATTTCACTTTATGAGGCCTCTTGTACATCAAACATGTTTCTAAGAGTACTGCCAACAACAAAGCTTCAATCATTGTGGTGTATATTGATGATATCATCATCAACAGTTTGTGCAGTAGGGTAATTGATCATCACATTGCCCTTATCTTAGCAACATGGATTGATGAGCTAGGGTATGCAAATGAATTGATGATAATTTTCTATAGCTAACTATCTACCTGATGTCATAGTCTCTAAATATATATTTTTATTGTATGCCTAGGTGGTAAGTCTTAGCATAGCCTCTTTGGAATCAAACTTTTGATTTGCATGAACACAAGTCACATACTCTAATTGAGCTATGCCTTGTGCAATAAGATGATTAAGAAGGTAAAATATAATTTGAAGATGTATTTTGTAATATCAAATTGTTATGTTGTTGTTGAGGAGGTCATGTGGTAAGATTATAGAAAGTTGCTTGGAGCTTTTATTACGCACACACTTTATCTTATGAAATTTATATTTATGATAACCTCAAGAAATATTTTAGAATCTAAAAAAAATGAAATGAGTCATTGTAATAGATGTAAAATTATACTTTTGTTAAGTTCTCTTCAAGCTATCAGAAAATGCTCAATTTTGGTGATGCAATTTTTTGAAGTGATATTTATTAGAAAGTAAAGGTTCTGATGATAAAATTTTATTTGAAGATTTTTGCAAATGTTGGCTTTTTAAAGAATTAAATATCACATCAAACTATTCAAAAATGAGATAGATATGAACAATGATATTGATTGTCACTTGTTTTGCTTAATTTTTAGAAGGTAGGAAATCATGTGATTTGTAGAGGCTAAATCTCCCACTTTGTAGTAAATCCTAGCATGAAATTTGTATAGTATTTTAGCTTTCAAATACAATTGGCAATACGAAAAAATGTTGAGAAGTGAAAAAAATATAGCCAAACTAGTGGATGCCGTTCTTTCTAGAATGTGAAAGTAAAAATAATAATACTAAAGCAACATTTTCAGTTTTGTAGATGTTCAAAGTGGTTGAGCATTATGATTGGGGTGCCTATAGCAATCCTTCTTTTGTGTAAGTTTTAAATTTTCATGGTTTTATAAGCTTTCTCTTCAAGCATTCTGGTGACAATGGTGTACAATTATGTTAAAAGTGCTAATATCTTCATCCTCTTGGCAATTTTGTTGTATGCGAATGGTGAAGGGTGTTTTGTTTTATTAATTTGTTCTTAGAAATTGCAACATGATTTGGAAAAGATGAAGATAATTTGTATTGATCAAGAATGAGTGAGAATAGTGCTATATTTTTCCAAGTGGCGATGGCCAATTTTCAATAACTTGTTTTACCAATAACTTTATGAATAATGAGGTCCGTATCAAATGCTTGTGATTGAAATTTTGAAACATCACCCATTGGTCTTAGATTGATTCATTGGAAACTTAGATTACTTTTGTTGTTGAAGAACTATCTGGGCTTCTTTTACCATTTCTCATTATATACAACTTCTAGGAAGCTCTTGGATTGGAGCTTGACTCCTTCACGTAATATTTTCTTTTGTTACATGTAATAGTATTTCCATATAATTAAGCCACTTAGTTTCAAGGTGATGGTTATTTGCAACCAAATCCAATATTTTGCAACCTGATAGCCTGCCAATGCAACCACATACTAGATGTTGTAATGTACTCATAATCACAAACAATCCAAACTAAATTCTTTGATAGAACTTTACATTGAAATATTTATCTTTACATGATAGTTGTTTTTCTTGCTACATCCTTATAAATTTCCTTTGACATCATTAATACAACACATATATGCATGGTAGTTGGACTAGAACCCTTAGGTGCACATGATAAAACTTGGGCAATGCAAATATAGAATGCCCTCGCTAGAAAAATAAGACTTTATGCTTTGTGAACTAGTGATAGAATTGGTAGTTTTTTTATGTCAAAAAATGAAAAATAAAAATTGTTCACCCACAATGATAGGTGCTAGATATACCATATTGAAAACTATCATTGGAAACATGTAAGAATTTTGAAAGATTCAAGACCTTAGAGTTGACATGTTTAGAACTTCATATAAGTTTATCTTGACTATAGGTTTATATATTATTTCTTAAATTTTCTATATCATTTTTCTAGATAAAGAGTGAAATCAATAGCAATTAATACAATTTTTTTTATATAAAAAATAATACACAAGTAAAAAGATCTTATGGTAATCATTGTAGTCTTTTCACTTTGTTGGGGCCCATCTTTATTAGAATTACATTCCCATTCTTACTAATCAATGGCTAAACCTGTAGTTAGTTTTCTTAGCATGACATTTTAAGGATTTCATCTTATGTGTTTTACTTTTATGGTTTGTTGACATTGTGCATCCCATGCATTATGGTGGGAGCTTAGGATATGATACTATAGATTGCAAAATGTGGATAAGTGATCATTGCCTTTGTCATCATCTCATCAGGATTTTTTCTAACAACACCAACATCATCCATATTGGGAACATATAACATTATTACTAGTCAAAAATGGAAAGGATATTCTTGATGTATTTTTAGTGCCATATAGGTTGTTATGCAATGCCCAGGTGTCTTCACACTATCATGGTATCATGATGCTATGTCATCATCTATCTTATGCATTTATTCTATTGACTAAATTTGCAAATTTAGGTTTCATGAATATGGTTTGAATTAGGTTTTCATAGCTTCCTATTTTGATAATATTTTCTTTCCTATCTAGATGGGATTCCTCTCCTATTCTTGGAGGATTATTTTAGCTACTCATAAGTTGAATTCTAAGATGCTAATTTAGCTAAGTTCCTTCAAAATTTAGTCTATGTTATATAGTTCATTAGAGGAGGAATCTCATGGTGAATGTAAGGGCTAAAATGTTGCTACACTATATTTGGCCCTTACAGGAATTGTTTAAATACCTGGTCAGCTTTAGGTCAAGTACATTGAAAGGTAAATACTCTCTAGGAGAAATAAAAAGACTATGAACTCTTCCACCGATATTTGTTTTATTTAAGTTTTCATTTCTTCATGTTACTCTTGCAATCTTAATTTTTATTTTCCTCTTTTGTTTATTTTAGATACCCAATCCTCATTTTAGTGATTAAAAATCTCTACCCAGGGGAAAAATGAATCTTCCATTTGTTCACATAAACTCTTGGCTGATTTCCCTATTAGCTTTTTCCATTTGAACATGTTATTAGAGCAAAGTGTGTATTAGAGCTATGAATACATGTTTGCAAGTGAGTAGAATATGTTAAAAAGCATAGATAAAAGTTTAAGGAGAATAATTTTAAGATGATTTTTGAGGTCAATGCTCTTGACTAAGCTAGATGAATATAAAAAAGCTTACAAACTCATTTATTTGCTATGGTAAATTAGGAATTTACTAATTTTGGAAAATTTTGACTTAGAAGACAAGATTGTAACAAATATGGCTTTTGTTTTTAATAATTAAGATGAAGAGTTTACTACATTCATTTTGAGAAAACTACATTTTAAATGAATAATTAAAATGAGAACTAAAAGTTTAATGACATCTATAAAGTTAAGAATTAGTTGCAACTGATGATGAATCTAGTATGATTTGAAGCATTTTGCAAAAAAAACAAAATGCAAGCTATGTATAGTATAACAATCAGACTTTCCTAACAAGGCTATGTAGCCTTTAGATAATAGAAGGCGCAAAAATGTTGTCTTCCTGAGGAAGACCAATAACATTCTATGAGTTGATGGAGATGGATAAGAAAGTGGATGACTTTGATACATTCTAGAAAATGTTGAAGGCACTGCTTATTATATACAAGATATTAAAAAGTCCTTGCAGCTTTAGCATAAGAAGTTACCCTATCAAGAATTAACTAAGCTACTTTAACAAGAAGAAGTAGAGTAAGAACTAAAAGATAATTGATCAATTGATGTCAATGCTTGTATTGCTAATAGCAAGGGCAAATGTTCAAAGGTGAATCCATTTGACAAATTTGGAAGAAGAAGGAAAACCATGATTGTATCAAAGTGACTCAACAAGCTTGAACTTTGATAAAACAAAATTTGGCTCTTGATTGTAGAAGTTTCCAGTCTGGGAAGCAATGCTATGAAGCATTTCACAATAGAAATAGGACAAAGAATTTATTATCCACTAAGATTTTTTGGGATCCAACTAAATTTCAACCAGTCAATGGCTGTTTATATTTGTTACTTTTGTTGATGAATTCTTTAAGAAAACATGGGTATATTTGATAGAGCTTAAATCTAAAACCTTTGAGAAGTTTAAGGGTCATGACACTTTGCGGAAAATGTAAAGGAGCATAAAATTAATGTATTATGGTCTAATGATGGAGGCAAATAAGATGGCAAAGTGTTAGATTTTGCAAATCCTAAAAGAGAAAGGTATTACATTTATATGTGTATATTCATATTTGCAAAAGTTAAAAAAAAACTAATGCCCTTTACTAAGAAGCAAGAACTAACACCCAAAGTCCCCAAATTGCTATCCAAAAGTGCCAAGGCTAATCCTTTTTTTTCCAACAACCAACCAACCATCATCACAAATTCATACTCACAATTAGTCTTGCATTGCAATAATTAATTTAAAACAAGTGATTAGTTACAAACACAGAAAAATCTACTATGAAAATGAATTGTTTATCTTGACATCACCTATGAATTACAAAGACATACAACCTCAAATTTAAATAAAGCTTCTGCTTTGGATTTCATTTCTTGCTTTTGAAGATGAAATTTGAGAAGATTTTTAATTAGTATGGTTTTTTGTTATAATAAATAAAAAATTCTAGAAGATATGGCTTACAAGAATTGTAAAGTAAGTCTATATCCACCTTAAGCTATGAAGGCTCAAAACCCTCATGTGAAAGAAGAAAAAGGCTTGGACATCTATTTAATATCTAAATGAATATAAACAAGGTAAGTTGGTTTCAAACTTTGCAGTAGTCAAATAGTCTTAACTCTTTGGAAGTATAGAAACTAGTAGTAGAATTGGCCTATTAAAAAATAAAATGAAGTAAGATAAAAATTAATGATATCTACATTTTGCAACAATGCACACGAACACATGTAAACTAAGATGGAAATTAAACTAGTTTATATCACTTTGATGTGGAGATCCTAGAAATCTATTAGACCAAGTTCAATTTTAATCATTTTCTTTTACACAATGCATGCATATAACTTTCCATTCATTTCACTCCTCACTTCTGAGATGAAACTAGATAAGATTTGAAGCTACTATGATTTTATGTTACAGGAAGCAAAAAATTTTAGACATTTTAGAACTAAATGCTATCAACAATTTCAAAGACCTATAATGGCTGGATGCCATGGAGATGGAGCTAGATGTTCAAAAACAACACTTCGTATCTTTTTGAGTTCCCACCTCGTAAGAAGCTTGACAATAATAAGATGGGAATCTTGATGAAAGACAAACTAGATTGGTGGCAAAAGTCTATGCAGAGAAAAAGGGACTATGAAAAAGCTTTTGCTTTCACAACAATGAATGAGACTATTCAAACCCTATTGTCCTAGCAAGTTAGTTTTCTTGGAAGCTATGCCATATGGACATGATGAATGCCTTCTTGAATGGTTTCTTTTAGGATGAGACATATATGTTATTGCCAAAAGGTTTTGCTATTAAAGTTCATGAAAATTTAGTGTAGAGTGAAGATTTACACAAGCAAGGCAAGCATGATACACTTGAGTAATTTACAAAATCCTTTTATTATTTTGCTTCAGGAGATCTCTTGTACATCGAACATGTTTCAAAGAGTGTTGCCAACAACAAAGCTATAATCCTTGTGGTGTATATTGATGGTATCATGATCAAAAGTTTGTGCAATAGGTTAATTTATCATCACATTGCCCTTATCTTAACAACATGAGCTAATGAGCTAAGGTTGGAAAATGAATTGATGATCATTTTTTGTAGCTAACTGTCTACCTGATGGCATAGTCTCTAAATGTATATTTCTATTGTATGCCTAGGTGGCAAGTCTTAGCGTAGACTCTTTACAATCAAACTTGTGACTTACACAAACACAGGTCACATACTCTAATTGAGCTATGCCTTGTGCAATATGATGATTGAGAAGGTAAAATATAAATTGAACATGTATTTTGAAATATCAAATTGTTATTTTGTTGTTGAGGAGGTCTATGTGTTAAGATTATAGCAGGTTGATTGGAGCTTCTATTACACACAAAGAGAATTTATCTTATGAAATTTATATTTCTGAAAACCTTAAGAAATTTTTTAGAATTTTTTAAAATGAAATAAGTCACTACAATAGATGTATAATTATAGTTTTTTTGAGTTCTTTCCAAGTTAGAAAATGTGACACTTCTGGTGATGCAATTTTATGAAGTGATATTTATCAGAATGTAGAGTTTCTAATGATAAAATTTTATTTGAAGGTTTCAGCAGATGTTAGCTTTCTAAAGAATAAAAAATCACACGAAATTGTTCAGAAATGAGAGGTATATGAACAATTATATTGCCTGTCACTTGTTTTGTTGAATTTTTAGGCAGTAGCAAATCATGAAATTTGCAGAGGCTAAATCTCCCAATTTGTATTAGATCCTTGCAGGAAATTTGGACAGTATTTCAGCTTTCAAATGCAACCGGAAGAACTGAAAAATGTTAAGAAATGAGAAAGATACATGCTTGCATGAAATTTGGACAGTATTTCAGCTTTCAAATGCAATTGGAAGTACTGAAAAATGTTGAGAAATAAAAAAGATATGGCCAAACCAGTGGATGCCATTTTTTCAAGAATGTGAAAGCAAAAATAGTAATAGTTATTTTTTATGATGGTTGGCTATGAAAAGTGGTGAACGTGGGAAATTGGTGATTAGGTGATGAGATTATGATAAAAGGTGATGTAACGGTGATAGTTTAGTGATTTAATAGTGATAAAATGGTGAAAACAATTTGATGGTGAAAAAAATTGGAGCTTCAATGGCTCTTCATGAGCGATCATGGCTCACATATTTATGCTCCATTTGAGGATTGGAGACTATGGGCAATTCACTTAGTAGTCTTGCGACCATGACATTGGGCCATGTTAGAATCATTGGAGTCCTTGTTTTTGGGCTTAGAATTAATAATTTTGGCCAGGAGACCCATTACTAGTTGGATAGACTCTGTCACAGAAAATAAATAGTTATGGTCATAACACTGGGCCAAGAGATAACTCTACTACTTGGTTGGGCTTTGTCACAGAAAATAAATAGTTATGGTCATAATAAAGAATTGCCATGACATGAATTGTTTTAACATTGGTTTTCATTTTTTTCTCTTCAACAGGAAAATATTGTCCATAAAAAAGTTAAGAGTTCAATTATAATGAACCAATTTTGGGATTTTATTAATTTAAGAAAGAAAAATATTCTCTCAGCCAATGTTCAGCTAGCAGGTACAAGTGTTGTTTTCTTGAGTTAGAAACTAGATACAATTTCACTCTCTTCAGCAGCAGCAGAAAATAGGGCTACTATTGCTACCTACATAGAAATCAAGTGGCTTAAACAATTGTTGAAATATATGGGCAAGTAGATTGACATCCATGTCATTTTATTCTATGACAATCATAGCATGTTGAAGCTGGTGATGAACTCTCTATTTCATGAAAGAAAAAAGGACACTTAAGTGCATGTCCATTTCATTTGCATTTTCTATGTGGATGGAATTATTGACATGCAATATATTTACAAATCTTCATGAAGATATTGTGGATGGTATGCCAAAGGCTCTTGCATGATCTTCATTTAAAAAATCTAAGCAATCTTTAAAATTAGTTATTAATGACTGTTGGGAGTGACATGCGTCAAGGTGTAAGAGGGTACTATACATGATAACATGTGGATAGATTATTATCACCTAAATACTTAGTTTGTTAAGATTTTTTTAATGAGTCATCCAGACTAGAGCAAGTGTGAAGTTACAATTGATCAAAGATTGAAAATATGCTTTTGGGTTATTTGAATTCCATTTAGGCCATGTTGTCAACGCCTAGGTGCCTCTACATCATTGTTTCATAATCATGCCATGACCTATTTTATGCATTTATTTTTAGGGTAAGTTTGTAAATTTAGAGCACTTGATTACACCTTAAATTAGGCTTTCATTTTGATGGGATTTTCTAACTTGTTTTGATGGGATTACATTTTTGTTCTTATAAGGTTATTTTACTCTTCTCCTAAGCTAAATTCTAGAGAGGTAATGTAGGTGGAGTGGTGGGGAATCTAGATTATAGTTGGAAGTCCTATTTTAGAAAAGTCTCATGATGGAAGTAAGTGTTAAAATGGTACCATATCATACTTGGCCCTTTTGGAAGTTTTATACACACCTACTTGAACTTTAGCCCAAGTACACAGAAGGCTAATGCTCTATGTGAGCAATAATAAGACTTTTAGCTCTTCTACTTATGTTTCTCTCATGTAAGCTTTCCTTCTTGTAACTCTTGTGAGTTTCATTATTATATTTAGGATGGTCTCTCCTCATTCCAAGGATAGATTTTTCTGTTTAGTGAAAAGGATGATTATTCCATTTTTCACATGAGATCTTGGTTGATTAACCATCATTAACTTTTGCCATTTTAACATGGTCTTCCTTCTCTTCAGTTTCCTTCTAAAGCACTTTTAGACAAGAGTGATTTCCTTTTAATTGAATTAACAATGTGGTAACTTAGTGGTTAAGACCTTAGCATGGGAACTTTAGGTTACATGTTCAATTGCAGTAGGCAACACTGAGTTATGTATTTTACAAAAAAGAAAAGCAATACTATAAAAGAAATCCTGAAACTACTATATTTGATAAATCTAAGAGAGCTTTAGTGGATGTAAGTAAAAATTTAATTTTAGTTTCATTAAATGTAGAGAAACCATTTTAGCATATCTTCCTTTCTTGTCTCTCTTGTAAGTAAAACCCTTGAATGTCTTCTAGACATTTGTATATTACAATAGTTTAAAATATCTCATGAATAAGTCTAACAACATTAACCTCCATGTAGTTCAACTTTGAAATATAATATTTGATGGTGGATGATGTTCTTTTACTATTTTCCTTCCCTTAATAAACAATTTTAGATGAACAATATCTAGCTTCTATTGAATATAACAAACCATGTTAGCTTTTCTTTGTTCATGTTCTCTCCTATGCACACAACCTCAACTTCTTCGTAACATATTTTATTTCTTGTAGCGGTAGAGAATATATTAGTAATAATTCTTTTATTTCTTCATCCTTAAATGCCAAGATAATATTTAAGCCAAATAATGATACAAGCATGCCAAGCACTAGAACTTCTAACCATGTTGACCTTAAATGCAATTAATGTTTAACATGGAAGAGTGGACTTTGGATGTTGCTCTTATATTCTTTTCCTTCACTCTTTGATAGGATTTTGTTGTCTATATCCCTTTACATTTTTGTATAGGTTTTCTTAGGAATTCCTCGCTCATCATGCTTGCAAAGGAATGTGTTCATGTTTAATGAGACAAGAATAGGAATCATGGCTCAAGATTGGCTACAAGGTTTAACAGAAAGCTCACAAGTGTAATTGCCACACTTGTGATTAACCTTGCAAGTGTAATTGGGAAGACAATGATTAACCTTAAGGCTAGAGTCACTTCCTAAAGGATTGGTGTACTGGAAATGATAAAGTCCATGAAATTTGATTGGATTGCACATGAACACTTTGTGATTCATATGGTTGTTTATAGGGGTACCTCACCACTTATCATTAGCACTGTTGTTGGTGACTTTGTTTGTGGAACCTATGCCATTTAGTTTTAAGTGAATACCATTAATATCATTGTACAAACCCCAAGGTTAGTATAATTTCCACTATACATAGAATTTTAAAAGCACATTGATAATTTTAATTTATTTTGCAAACTATCTTCTTCTTCTTGAAAGCACAAAGATACCAAACCACTGGTCCCACAAGAGTGCAAGTTGGTATACACTCATCTAGATGAGTTTGTGCTAAACTTTACCTTCATCCTATATTAGGATAAATAGCTATGATGGCATGATATGGAGGGCAATGTCATCTTGTCCCCTAATAGATTTGTGCCTAGGATGCTACTTAAAATCCTTAAGAAGTTAGGCATAGCAGATCTTTAGGAAGAATACATTGTGGATGGATATGACACTTGAAACTACTATTCCAATGAAACATAATGCAAATGAGATCGATGTTAAGAGAAACTCCATGAAGCTACAAAGGGAAAACATTACACCAATCCTTTATTCCTACTAAATCAACATAACATTGAGGATCCTCCTACTGAAGATTCTCAACATGAAGATTCTCCACCCCCTGATATTGGTGATGAGGGTGTGAACCTAAACATATAATCCACTATTTATAAATTGGGTTCAGGAAAAAGTAACAGTCAAGGTAGGGACTTGAATAAGCATCACAATAGCAAGGGATCTAAGGATGGTGATTGTAATAAGCAGAAGAATGGTGGTAGAGACCGTGGTGGCAATGGAAATCCACCTTCCTCTTCATCCTCTTCGTTTGATTGCAAACATTCCTCTTCATTTGACGGTTCTCATGGAGGTCACCATTGAAACAATTGTGATGAAGGTGATCAACGAGATAACAATGATCATGAAGGCCACCAAAATCAAAAGGGTGGCCAAAACCGTCATCGACATCATCGATGTAGTGATGATGATGAACCTCTATTGGCAACTTGAAGTATGATTAACATTGTAGAGGTAGTTAAAATTTCAACTAGGCATATGAAGGATAGTTGGATTAAGTGTCTAGACATGAACAATATTCCAAGATTTGAGGGGGGATACAACTTTGATTTGCAAATGCATTTACAAGCTTTTCATGATGCATGTGCCTTACAGAACATAGAGAATGAATGACAAAAACTCAAACTATTTTCTAGGACACTCATCAAGAAAGCTAAAAGTTGGTACCAGTCTTTGGAACTAGAATCTATTCATCAATGGAGTACCATGTTAGAGCTATTCAATGACAAATACCAGATGTACTCCAGAGTGTCTAATCTGAGAAGGCAAATCCAAGGTCAAAAACAAGGCACACATGAACCCTTAGATGCCACCATGGGCTAATGCTAGTCACTCTTACCCCGATGCCCTAGCCATGGTTATTCTCAAAGGGAACAACTTCATCACATCATAGATGGGCTTAGAGTAGAAACAAGAAGAACCTTTGGGTGTATGCCCAAGAAAGATTGTTTGAACTAAGAGCTCATCAAATCCAAAGGCTAATTGAGCAAGTAGCAAAAGAAGAAGGTGAGATATGAAAAAGGGAAAGTGCTAAAGAGTATAATAAAGATCCTTCTATTAGAAAATGAGAGGTCCAATTTTGTGATGAGGAAGAATCACAACTTGATGAAGTGGTGAATAGAAAAAGCTTGCCCATTCAAAAGTTTATTTTTGATATTTCAACAAAGGTTGACAAGTTATGGGACTCTTTGAATGAACTTATTCAAACCACTTTGAAGATTGTTGAAGAATCCAAATAGAAAAATAGTGATCATAATTGCAGGAGGCACAAAGAAGCTGAATGTGCCTACCAAAGAGGTAAGGGCAAAGCTACTATAGTAGAGGAAGTTGTGGAGTCTAATTTTGATGATGAAACTAAGTTTGACATTTTTCAATATGAACATCCAAAGGGATGTTTCCCTATGGTGTTACATTACAAGAGTTTGGATTGTACATATTGAATCCTCACCTAACACGTAGGAAAGCTCCAAGATTATTGCCTTATCCTCAAGGCAATCCAAGATAGTTCCACCAATAGCAACAAGTTTACTACCCAAGTGGAATAGCTTCACAACCTTATGAGCAATACCAACAATGGTACTAATCACAATCATGGGGAATGCCACCACCAAGGTAGAAAGACCCTTATAGGTAACTAAATCCATATGGGTACCATGTTCAACAACCTGTCTCCCCTAGAAGTTGTACAAGTCATACATCATGCCAGCATCACTATTACCCTCCAGAGTACCACCAAACACATTCACCATCTACTTGAGGGGAAAACCCATATCCATATCCATATCATCCTCCACATCCCTTTGCACATACACCTCCACCTTCAACCCAATTACCTTTTGCTCCATCCATGCAGGGTGAGATTCTTTCACAGCTACAACAATGAAATGCTATGAGGGTTGTACACTCACAACTAGTTTTTCAACCAAGTGGTCTAGACAATCGATCTAGGAAAAGACCCTTCTTTTGACCTAACAATCCTCTTTAGCCCTTAGAACCTACTCCGATTGATCACCGTGCATCTCTAGCATCCTTATCCTCTGCATCAAACACCTTTGAGTATCCTTCAAACCAAGTGTCACCTCGGATCTAAACTGTAATGTTAACCCATGCTATTTCCAATTGGATTAAGGTTGGAAATCTTCCTACAAATAGATTTGATCTAGGAAGTCCACTCATCTATCTATAGATCACTAGACATGAGCCATGAAAAGCTCTTCTTGACTCTAGTTCTAGAGTTAATCTCATCTCTCATGACATGTACAAGGCCTGGAACCTACCACTTCTCAAGAAGAGCAACATTTGTCTAGAATTAGCAAATCAGCTAATTACTATCCCTAGGACATTGTGACCACAATTTGTGGGTGGTCCTATCTTGCTAATTTTCTGGTGATCAAAGTGAACAACTACAAAAGTGACTTCTCCATCATTATGAGAAGGGCTTGGTTAAGCATTGTTGATGCAAAAATGGGCATAAGGGACCTATCTTTAGAAATATCTAAGGAAAATGAACTAGGAAAGATTGAGAAGAAGCATATTCCATGCATCATGTACAGTGATAACAGATGCAATTGCATACAAAAGATTTGGGCAATCAAGAGCACATACATTAAGGCATGTAATCAATGTGCACAAGAAATTAACATTCAAAGGTGTCTGTACATAGTAGCCACAAAGTAGAAGGACACCCAGTTGTTGATAGCTGATTCAGATAGTAGCACAATATGCATGGAGCTAACTAAGAGCCTAACTTGTGCATATGTTGAAGGCATGGACAAAATTGAACAAGTTCATTTCCAACTCTCTGATGAAGATGATGATACTTGTTGGGGAGAGTTGGAAATCCTTGATCACTTCAAGCAAGAGCCCTTAGAGCTAAAAAATTTACTGGTCATAATGGAGTATGCATTTTTAAAGAATGGTAAATTGGTCATAATTAATGCCAAACTTGCTCCTGAACAAAAAGAAAGTTGTAGAAAGTGGTGAATAAATGGTCAACAACCTTTGCCTGGTCATATCCAAAGCTAATAGGAATTGATCCAAGGACATGCTAGCATTGCATCTACACCAACCCAACCATGAAGGCTACAAGGCAATCACAGAGATGGCTAAACCCCAAATTGAAGCAAATCATCAAGGAGGAAATAAAACAACTCCTCAAGGTAAGGTTCATCTATCCAATTGTAGATAGTGAGTGGGTTAGCCCACTCATAATTGTACTAAAGAAGGATGGCAGTTGGTAGGTTTGCATCAACTTCAAACTATTGAATATGGAAACATTTAAAGATCACTTTCCTTTGGCATTTGTAGATCATGTGTTAGATACCATATTTGGGCATTATTATTATAGCTTCTTGGATGGTTATAGTGGCTATAACCAAATCCAAATCGTGCTAGAAGATCAAACCAAGATAACATTCATGAGTCCCTAGGGGACTTTTGCATGTTATAAGATTTTATTTGAACATTACAATGCCCTTGCAACATTTGAACACTTGGTCTTTAGTATCTTTCAACAATAGATTAGTAGTGGTGTTGAAGTCTTCATGGATGACTTCACCACATATGAAGCTACATTCAAGCAAGCCTTGGACTGTGTAGAGCAAGTATTGAAGAGATATGTTGAGACAAACTTGCAACTCAATTAGCAAAGAGTCGTCTCATGATCCAAGAAGGCATTGTGCTAGGGCACTGAATTTCACAATAAGGAATTGAGGTAGACCTAGAGAAAATAAGGGTTATCCAAAGAATAACATGCCAACCAAAGACTGTTAAAGATGTTTAGTCATTCCTTGGACACACTAGCTATTATTGGTGATTCATAAAGAATTTCTCTAAGATCACAAAACCATTGATAAAGCTTGCAAAGAAAGATGCACCATTCATCTAAACCAAGGAATGTGAACATGCATTCCAACAATTAAAGGAGAAACTCATAAAAACACCAATCCTATGAGCACTAGATTGGTCTAGACCTTTCCATATCATGATAGATGTATCTAACTATGCCTTGGGAGTGGTACTCTTGTAGATGGATGATAAGAAATGTCCATACTACATCCACTACGCAAGTCGAAGCATTGTGGGAGCATAGTTAAATTACACCACCACAGAGAAAGAATTAATGATAGTGATGTATGTTTTGGAAAGTTAAAGTACCATGTGCTTGGTTACAAAGTATTTGTGCGTATGGACCACAATGCAATCTGCTTCCTCATGAACAAGCTGATGGTGAGCCTTCATGTCATACAGTGGCTTGTGATCTTGCAAGAATTTCACCTTACTATGGTAGATTAAAAAGGGATCAAGAATGTGATCACTGACCACCTCTCTTGCTTAAGATGGGATAATAAAGAGGAGGAGAGCTTGCTCTCTGAGCAATTTCTAGACAAACTCCTCTTTATAGAAGCAATAAGAGAACAAACACTTGCAAAAATAATATGGTATAATGGCATCCTCACCTACCTTCTCACTCAAGAGATACAACAAAACTTGGATTTTAGGAAGAAGTAACAATTTCTTCATCAAACCAAATACTTCATGGAAATCAACAAACACCTTTATAAGGTGTGTGCCAATGGCTTGATCTGTTGGTGTGTCCTTGACAAAGATCAATTGCAAGTTCTCCAAGATGTTCACGAAAGGCCTTACGAAGGCCACTATGTAGGGAGCCACATGGCCATAAAAATCTTGATGGCAAGATACTATTGGACTATAATCTTTAGGGATGCCCACCAGTTTTTCAACTCTTGTGAATGTTGTTAACGAGAAGGTTCTCAATAGTGGATTCAACAATTGGAGCCTTTCGACATATAGGGCAATGATTTCATGGATCCCATCACACCCATATCCAATGGGAAGGCATATATTATTGTAGCAATTGATTACTGCAACAAATGGGCAGAAGTAGCAACCATTACTGATTTTACATCATCCACTATTCCTAAATTTATACAATAAAATAGTGGGAATAGATTTGGGTGTCATGTTCACTAATTTCTAATAATGGAACTCACTTCATAGGTGCCACCTATAATATTGAAGTTAGATCAAATACTAACATTTAATATGTAATGCAAATGTATGTATCCATACTAACATTTAATATGTGTCCATACAAGCATTTAATATGTAACACAAGCGTATGTGTACACATAGCATAGATTACGAAGCTATTTGTTTCTGTTGGTATCTAAGTGATCCGATTTCATAGAATCCCTTAATTTGTTGCGGACGTCATACAATCCCTTAATTTGTTGGGGACCAGCTTTAATTTAATTTGATGGGTATGCAAGGTTGCCATGATCCATTTCCAAGGAAATTTAATTTAGTTGAACACGAACGACACAAAGTATCATGATCATTCATTACGATGTAGCGTGGAGGAAGCGTTTATCTTTGCAGCAGGAACACAAGTTGCTGGGCTACATGCGAATGCTTGGCACATATGTGCGACGCTATTGCGCAAACAACAACTCTGCCCACGCCTACGTCAATTACCTTGACTTGGATTTGGGGTTTGCTCATAATGGAACGGCTTCTGGAGTGGAGCAGAGCACAGGAGAATGGGGTGAGGCTTACTTTGGGGCAGGCAATTACTTGAGGTTGGTTAAGGCCAATACCATAATCAAGCCTTCCAACTTCTTCCGTTACGCACAATGCATCCTTCCTCTTGTTGCTTCCCAGTCCTAACGCTCCGAAGACGATCCATGGCTCCCGCACAATGTAGCGCACTCATTTTGGGTGGCTTTCACGCACCTCCTTTCAAGACATGATATTATTGTTACCCTGTTTTTAATTCCACGGTCCAACAAAGCCATCTCCACATGCTCATACAACGTAGCATTCCATTTTGAATATCTCACTATTTCAGTTATTGGTCTCTTACATTTCTCGTCCAAGCCACCGTTGCATAAAAATTATCTTTTACAGTAAAATTTTCGCCTAATCTCAAAGGATGTAGCTGAAAATGTTAAACACCATTTTTTTTTTATAAAAAAAAAAATTATTTTGGTGTATGGGTAGGGTGGGTTCAACCCACAACCCAAAACAAGAATTAATGAAAAATAAAAAAATTTCTTAGTATATAAGATCATCAATATATAAGAGAGAGCTAAAAGAAAAAGTTCAACCATTTTTGGATGTTTTTTAAAGTTTTCATTGTTACAACTAATCTTGAAAACTTTGCCTTTTGGAATAGGAAAAACCCTCATTCAAAGGACCTTCACAAGTTTTCACATCTTACTAAAGAGTTTCTTACAAAGAGGAAAGGGAAAACTCTCTTCAAAGAAAAAATATGAATGTAATAATTAGAAATAAGGTACAACTTTTAACAAAAGTTAATACCTTATCCAACTTGAGCCCACAAAAATAAATAAAATTAATACTGCCATAAAAAAATTAATTGTTTAGCCTTCACTTCAAGTTTTTCTACTTGAATCTATAATTTAAAAACATCTTTGAGAATTTGATATTTACTTCCTATAGGAAGATTATAGTTACATTCTTAATATCAGAAGATATTTGCACAACAAAGATTCCAAATAGAATAGACAAGGAACAACCAAATACAATTCCAAATATAGAGAATAATATATAATTTGATGACAAAAAACATGATGTTATTGTTGATTCATAAATTTTGGACACATCAACACTCAAAAAATTCATTTAGGGATATTATTGCCTAGGGTGCCTCCTGTATGGGTATGGGAACTAGGAATAATCTCAGTTGATAAGGCAACATGATGTTTTGTGACGTATAAAGATGCTAGTAAGTTAAATGATTTTAACAAGGAAATATAAAAGGTAGTTCAAGATAATTTTGATAGAAAGACAACTATTTGCTTTTTAAATTTTCAACAATAAAACTTGTGTATTAATAAAACATGAAATTAAAGCAGGAAATACCTAACAGCTTGGACAGAATTAATCTAAGTTCTAAAGTAAAATAGGTCCTATGTTTAATCCATAGCATAGAGACCACAATTTAGTTGTAGAAATATAAAATGACAAAATGAAATGACGACTGAGCTCAAATGAGCACAAATGGAATGACTTTTGGTGCAACCTTGCCTACTAGTGCTTGTAAGAAGTACACCTCTTCTAATGAGCTTGTAACCTTTGATCATTGAATCTACCCACTACTTTGCCCTAAATTGCCTCTAGGAGAGCCATCGAACAAGCAACAAAATTAAGAGAGAACCCTGGGATTTTGCACCATGACTCCACTTGGAGAAAACCCCAACACCATAGCTAGCTTTGTGCTTCTTTCATCCTTCCCTCTATCGCATCTGACCAAGGAACTTATAAGGATCGGTCTAGCACATGAGGAGCAACCACCTGTGTGTAATGGCCATGGCAATTACTACCCATGTGTAGCATCCATTTTAATGTCCACTACCACCACCTATGCATAACGTACCTTGTAACGTCCATCAATCACATGTAGAAATGATAGCAACTAGCATGCCCAAGTGCAACAAATGGTAGTTACTATAATGTGGGCACACATAATGGCTACATGAGCCTATCAAGTGTAGAAAATGGTTGTAACAAGGAAACGTGACTTTAGTGCCAAACGGCCTCCCATCAATGTAAAAAATAAGTAGGAACCATGCCTCATATCCCACATAATGTCCAAGTTGTAGCTTCATTATTGTCATAAATCCTCAATGTGCATTTTTGTTATTACTGTAAAAAAAAAAACCAAAAACCACAAAACATAACACTAGTATAGATCAAGGCATTGTATTCTTCAAATGTCACCACATGGCTACCCAACAACAAACCCTACACCTCTGGTTCAATTCTTTGACAACAATGAGAGCATGAACAATTCAACACAATTCCATCTGCAACTACAACAAATCAGCCATGGAATGTGGTAGAGAATATCTCCAGAAGAAACAAACCATGCAAACGTGATTGCTAAGTTGCCCCTGCATGAATTCCATAGTTGCAATGCCATTACTTTCATTGTTTCTAATTTTTTTTATATATCTATTTTATTTCTTTCATGTGTTCTTGTGTGATTTGTGATTTACTAATTCTCTAAAGTTAACATGGTGATGTCCACCAATAATGATGTAATTTCCATCTGGGTCTTTAGTACATTGTTTCTAAAGATTTTTCAAAAGAGCAACATTCTATTTTTCATTGGAAATCTTAGCTTATGATTTTAGATAACCTTTATAAACAAAGTTTACATTACATTCTTTTATTTTATTTTATCAACTTGAAATAAATGTGTTATGGATATGAGTAATGATGAATGCAAACTCATCTTTCTATAAATTATTATGATTGATTTAATGTGATTAAACCAATTTATGAATGGTTCCATGCTTAGCATGGGAGTGTTGATATCAACACTTAGCCCCCAAACTAGAAATTGCATGTAAGTGCAAGAATAACAAAACCATAGAAATTTTAAAAGGGGATGCAAAAGACAAGGAATCAAAAGGTTCCAAAACATTGACAAATTGAAATTTGAAAGCAAACTATACCTATCAAGCATGATTAAAATGACCATATAATCAAGAGAGCACTAAACATGTGCCATCCAATACACCACCTTGTTTAATCAAGATCTAAACATATACTTTTTATAAATCATAATTTTATCTATATACACATATATATAATTAAGATCTCATTCCCAATGATCCCAAAGGTAAGAGTCATTAGTATAGAGGATAAAATTGATCACAAAACTTATACTAAACTTTATGAGGACATGCTTCTTTTAGATCATAGCTAGCCACAACTTTCAAATTTTTCCTTTGTTTTTTCTTTTGGACATTTAGAAAGGGAATGGGTTAAAAGGAATAAGGGAAAATCAAGAAAATTAGGAAATGGGAAGGGAATGTTTTCTTTTTCTTTTTTGAATTTCGGGAAAAATAGCTTTTAAAAGGATATGGAGGCTAGGGTGAGGATTATTGTTGGATCCCATCACACTTAAGAACTTATTACACTACCAATGAACATGGTCTCCATTTCTTTTCTTTTCTTTTTTAGGAAACTTTACTCATGGTGCACTTCATTCATAAGGTAGGAATTCCAACATGAGTTTGGCCAATTAGTTGCATTACCAAAGAACATGATCCTTTCAAAAACTTTGCTCATGGTGCAATTTAACCCTTATGCATGTGCCTTTTTTATTATAATCTAGATGGCATCATAGTAGGTATCTTGGATGGCTAAGGACTCTCAAGTGGATAGGAACATACTTTACCTTGTTGCTCATAGGATAGCCATGGATCATCACACTTGAAAGCTAGGGTTTATGAGAGAAAAAACAAAATTTTCTAAGGTCACCTAGTGATTGTGGCTAATCATTCTTCGACTTCACATGTCCTACATTCACATAATCATGATGATAACATGATAAGTTAGCACAAATCCCATCCTACATAATCCAACATAACTAATAAAACTAAAACCTTAAAAAAGATTGGAAAGAATCATAACATTATTGAAATATATCATATATAGGAGATTTTATATAATAGTAATATGATATATAATATAAAGCATTATACTTGCATTACTTTCAAATGGTGTTATGATGACTTAATGCCTAGTAACTCAAATGATTATAATGATTACTAAAATCATATGAAAAGCACAAATCAAACCAAAAACCAATATGCTAAGAAAGAGATGATGGAAATGCAAAGAAAATATGCAAATGCAAGTATATACAAATAAAATGCATGGTGAAAGAAAAGAAAGCATGAAACTAAGATTCTACTAGGTGTCCACATGGGGCACCTGAGTAGCAATGATTTAGATGAAATGCATTAAAATTTCTATTTAATTTGTATCCTTGCAAATCAACAATTAGTACACATTGAGGCCAATGACATTCATAACTTGGTTTGGACCTGACCACATAAAAGAAAATTTACTTTGAGGACTTGTTTGTCCAAATGCTCTATCTCTTTTTTGGAATAGATCTCATATTTTAAAGACTTTGCCTATATATTTCTTGTTAAACAATCTTTTAACAATTTGTTGATGATTAAGATTACAAAAATCAATACATAATTTTTTTCTAACATGCACTAAATTTGATGTCCAACTTAAATGTTTCACAAGATAAATAAATTTAGATTCTAAAACTTCATCAATTTCATCTTTCATCCAAGTTTTAATCTTAGGTCTAACAAGTCTAATTTTTTGTAAGTCATCAAATAAAGCTTCTATAGTTGTTATTTTTGGAGAGATCTTATATGGAAAATATGGCATCCTCTAACATAGCTTCTTCATTAATTTAATATATTTTAAAACAGTAATAACTAAATTCACCATTGGAAAATAAAAATTCGTGGATATGATCATTATTGTCAAAACTTAGAAAGAAAAGAGATTATGTGGAACAGAATAGAAGTTAACCTTTCAGAATCCCAAGAATTGTGTCTAAAAGGGACATCTAAAGTAGTGGCCATTTGAGCTAATGCATCATGAACATAATTTTCTTCTCTAAGAAATTGTTCAATTTGGCACACCTTTGAATGTTTTAATGATTAAGATCTCATTTATATCTTTTTCCTCTCCTAATGGTGGTAGGTCACCCAAAAGAAATATTTTTCTATCATGTTGATAATAAGGCAAGTCATCTTCATAAATTTTTTCACATTCTCTAAAAGCAAAAGGATTTGTTTCTAAGATTTCACTCTCATGGTCATTTATAACATGTTTGCCAACTACAACTTCGATAACTCCAATATAAAGATTAGTATTTTGATTTTCCAAAGATTGATTTTGTTGATTAAAATATGTTACCACTTGTTTATAGAAAGGTTCTCTTGGTATAACCATATATTAAAATTTTCTTTTAATAGGAATTAATAATTTTGAGAAATCTAACCTAAAGAAGCCTTCAAACCTGGCTCCAAAAGTCTTAGAAAAAAGCACACCATAAGTGGATGACATATCAACTACTAAAATATTTGTATAGCATGTAAAAGTAGGGTATTGTTTAAGTTGTACTTTTACTTCCTTTAATGACCCTACCACAAGTACATCAAATCCATCAAGTTGTATCACACTTCTTGCTTGTGGTAGCATTTGTGCTCCTAATGTTTCACATACCTCAAGGGGCATGACACTAATAGTTGCACCAGAATCCATTAAATAAGGTGATTGATCTTTCTTATTAGGCATAAAATTGCTTGATTTTGGTATTGATAAAGCATTAGGAATTTTTGCAAAATGAAATTGTCTTTCAATTGTTGGAGATTTTGCTTTATTGGTTTCAAGTGTATGAACTATTTTTTGAATCACATCTTTCAATTCATTAAAATGTAGAAGATCATGCATTGAAATATTAGCTTTAAATCTTTTCAAATATTTAACTAGATCATAAGCTTTATGTTCATCTTTCACTTCTTGTTGAGGTGTAGTTCTTCTAAGTATAGAAGGGGAGTTTGGTTGTTGTGGGACATTTGCCTGGGATGGTCCAGTTTGATTATTTGTGTTATTTTGACTATGAGCTCTTCTATTGGAAGGAGTATAAGGACTATTCCTAATTTATTATTATATGGTGTTCATAATCACTAAGCTTATGGTAGCGAGTGTTATGTGGGTTTGGATCACTTACCATGACTTGTTCCAATGAGGGAACTTCTTCATTTTCTGTTTCATGAGGTATGTTAAGCACCATAATAGGGTCTTTTCCATTTTTTTAGTTTTGGAAATTATCACCATATAGTGCTAAAAATTGAGGATAAGTTTTCTCATAATGTTTCCTAGTGTTATGAAGATGACAATAATTATCATTGATTGATGTGCTTGATTTTTCAAATTGTATAGGAACTTTATTGTTATTTTACTTTAGTTCGACTACTTCATTCGAAAGCTATTGAAGTGAAGTTAATATTTAGGTCATTTGATTTTTTGTTTGAGTAGTAAATTCATTGGGATTAGATATTACCTTTGGGTTTATAATGGATTGGATCAAAGCTTTTGATTGATCATCACTAAAGTTGGTATTTGGTGGTAAAAATGAAGAGAATATTGATCCTTGAAAATAATTACTTGTAGGTTGAGTTATTTGAAGGGGAGGGAGAGTTTGAAACATAGTGTTAGTCATTGTGAAAGTTTGTGAAGGTAAAGGTAAAGGATCAGATTACATAGGGTTACTAACACTCATCATTCCAAATTAGGTTTGAATGTTTTTCATGAGGCTAATTTGTTATAACTCAACAACTTTAGCCATTCCTCGTATTTCTGTTATGTTATTATCGAACTTAATGGCATAGGTGAAGAATAGGTCAATGGTAAAGAGGTGGAAATTAAAGATACCATCAAGTTGTAGATGCATCTCATTTAGCACATAAGCAAGTTTATGGAGGAATCTTAGATTGTAATCATGAAAGTTTTCATCATGTAGTTTTCATAGGCTTGTGAAATTGCTTGATGCTAAGATAGGACTAGTGAACTTATCGAATTGAAGTAGGCACATATTTTTAAGTCTTCCTATGTGTTGATAAAGGCATTAGGGAGCATCAAAAACCATTGGGTGGCTTTGCTCTTAAAAGTTGTCACAAAGATGCTACATGCTATGTCATTTTGGATAATGTTATGGACATTGTATATGTTGGTGGACATCACTAGTAGGGGCTATGGGATCAAAGAACAAATTTATGTTTTAAAGTGATTTTAAAATATCATGATAGTTTGTGAAGTTAAAATGGTTTCTCACCAAGGGAGTTTGGGGTTGATTTACTACCATCCTAGTTCAAATTCTTCTAGGGATAGAACATGGAAATTGCAAAGCTCGTTATTTTCATAAAGTAAAAAGATGTGTAGCTGGTCGATTAAGGGTAGGAGTAAGGACTCTTTGTTGAGATGATCTATAGAAGATCTAACTCATAAAATGAAAGCTTTTGAAATATAAATGCTAGAAAACTGTAAAATTAAATAAGAAAGAAAAATATTTAAATACTATATTTCTTATTTTGGAAAGAAAAATTAAAATTGCAATATACATAAAATTTAAAAGAAAAATAGTGAAATGCAAAATTTTAGAAAAGTATATTTGAATAGAATGATGTAATGAATGAGAACACCACTAATGAGCAGCTAGGTACCCCTATTCCCAACCATACGAATATGAGCGTTCATGCGCGATTCGGTTGAACTCCAAGGATTAAGTGCTTATGCACTTACATAGAACAAGGATGACTTATGCGGTTGTTGTCTTCCTAAGCTTACTTGTAAGACACAATTGTATGATTAAATAAACTCGAGGTATATGATTTTTATGTTTTATGTTCTTGGTGCTTAAAATAGAGAAATGAAATAATTTAGTAAATAATTTGATTTAACTAATCAACTATTCTCTAACTAGTCCTAACACTAGCATCCATTTCCACTCTCTAGACACATCGTAAACTAGTGTAACACTACTGGGATTACCAAACGCTAGTTTTTACTAGTGTTCCATGTATGCTCGAAGTGGTCGTGCTAAGTGTGCTAATTCATTGATAATTAACAATTCAATAGAAATAACATTGATTAACTAATGAGAGTATCAAATAATAGTAAATAACATTAAATGCAATAATTAAGCTATTCTGAAAGTTGCAAGGTTTATTACAAAGTTCATCTTTATTTTCGGACACAAGGTGTGCTTAGGTACACAATGCTCAAATAAAGATCTGTTCACTTTATGACTCCTACTACAAGCACTTAGAAATAATTCTAACTTTGGAAGGGAAAAACCACAAGAGTTCGGCTAAGGAAATAAAAAACTAATACAAAACCAAGTGCCCCTATCTCTTATTTATAGGCAACGAGATAGGTTTTGACATCACATGTTAGATATCACTTTGGCATCTACGATATTGTGTATCTAATATCGAGGGCCTGATATTGAGGGTTCAATATTGGGACTCATCATATCCCCACGACTAAATGAAAAATTATCCTCGATTTCCTTACAAAATATTGGGAAGGTATGGTATTATTGACTGAATGACAACTGATGGTGACATGGAATGATAGACTCAAAGTGCCTAGTGAATGGATTGACAAATGTATTATAACATTGGTGTTCATAACCATTGTGGTGAACAATGTACATAGATGATATCTAGACCCTTATTTCATAGCTTGAAGAGAGAGAGAGAGAAAAGAAAATGAGGCACGTTATTGCCGTTGTAAAAAATGTGCACACTGTTGTTCATCCATGGCCACATGATTAAGCTTTGTTCCTTGCATAGATGCTCTTGCTCCAGTCCATCCTGAGTGCTCCCTCATATCCTAGTCCATTGTTCATGTGATCACCATTTGCACATACAACATAGTTACAAATTAGCAAGGGTAGATAAGATATAATGTAATTGATACCTTGCCTTGATATGAAGCACATTGACTAGGTTGTGGGTATTGTAGATATTGGGTTAGAGGTTTGTAAGTGACAACTACCCAAGGTGTAGGAATGAGATAAGTAATGAAATGGAAAAATTTGTGATAGGATCCCCCACAACTAAGAGCGAACCTCCAATAGCAATAGGATGGAAAATGAAAAAAAAAAGGAAGATAAGAGGAATAACAATGGTGAAGCTAATAAAAATGCATAGTAGGGTAGAGAAAAATGGATGTCATAGATGAGATGAAATGAGAAATAGTTTGATTGCAAGAAATGTTTAAGGGGAAGAATGTAACAATTGCACCAAAAAAGAATGCTAGTGGGTCCTCCCCAAAGTAAGCTCATGCCCTTTATGGCCTAACAAACCCACAAACCAAAGAGTCTGTAGGCTCTAGGAATGACATATGGAGACAATAGTTAAGAAATCAGCTAGAAGAATTTACCAAAGAATAACAATGCATCGACTAAGATATAGACTAATTATAAAACTGGCAATGAGGTGAAATATGGAAAGCAATACAGAAAGAGAAGAGAGAATGGAATGGAATCCTGAATTAAGGTTGTGTAAAGTCCCTTGTGTAGTATGTGGTTAAGGTGACTTAATAAAATTTAGTCCAAATCTAGATTAAAACTAACCATATCCAGTGACCTCGCATCAACACACTTGACCAACCCATCCTCTTGAAGCAACAAGAATACTTTTATAGAGCAACCACCATTCCAAAAGGAGAAGAATAGAGAAGCAAGAAGTGAGGAAGGACTGTAGTTAGAGGAAACCTTCAAGCATGGGTAACATGTCTTTCTAGTGCCATAACCAGTGCTTGTGGCCCATGTTCCTTTATTATGTTTAAGGGGTGTGCTTTGAATTTTCACTAGTGTTTTTTTTAAGTGAGAACCACACCATGAAAAGACTTATTTGATTTAGTCAACTTCCTAATATTGGTCAATAGTAGAATGGTGGAAGACCTATGAAAAACATCCAAGTACCCAAGAGAATAGCCAACACAAATGTGTCGAATTCCCTTGAAGTCACATCATTTTCAATCCATTTAAAGAATACCAAGCCACAAATTCATTAATAGGTTTGTTTAGAAAAAGGGACAGTACAGTTCCAAAACAAAGGAAGACCATAGAGTTGAATGGATGACGTGGACTCATTACCTATTATATCAAAAGAAACCATATCTTAGCATCAACATTGAAAGTCAAAGGTAAAAATCAAACATTAGCAATCAACACTATTATAGTACAATCCACCATCATGAGAACTTATTATATGATGAATGAGAGTAAATCAAACAAAATATAATAAGGAAAGAAATAGTAAAAATGTTAATGATGGTGTAAAACAAAAACACGTAAACATGAAAAATGTGTAGAACAAAAAGTTAAAAGAAACTAAGGACTTAGAATAACTAGCATTGGTGGCTATCTCCCCCATGACTGACTTAGAAGGAGGAGATCTGAAATAATTAACAAGGTTGTCCATTAATAGAGGGTTCGTGGAAAGGCTTGGTTTGCTAGATGTTGATCAATAATTTCTTATTCAGGCTTCCAGGCTTATAGATCATCATGGGCCCTAAAGAAAAATTTTCATGAATGATATAAGGTCCTTTCCACAGCTTTTGAAATTTAGTTTGTTGTGGCACATGTGCAAGATTTCATTAAAGAACCCTATCTCTTGGTTGGTATTTGAATTTTCTAATTTTTAGGTCATGATGTTGTTTGTTGAGGGCCTTGTGTAGTTTGTTGGATGATAGGGTAGCTTATCAGTTTTCAACTACCAAGTTAAGATTCATTGACCATTCTTTTTATGCTAGAATAAGGTCAAGGTTAAGGTCACATGTTGTAGATAGTGTACAGTGCTTAGCTCGCATATAAAGTATTGGAAGTTTACCATACAATAACTCATAGGGAGAGTAGCCTATAGGGAGTTTCCATGTGGAGTAGTAGGCCCAAAGAGCATTGTTCACTTTGGTGCTCAACTCTTTCCTATACTTGCTAATGGTTCATGTCAAGATTTTTGTGATTTTCTTATTGGTGATTTCAGCTTGACCATTCGCTTGAGGATGATATGGTGTAGTCAGCTTATGCTCAACTCCTAAGCATTACATCAACTTCCAAAAATTTGCACCTATAAAATGTGTACCATTAATAGAAATAAGTGCATGAGGAACACCAAACTTGTTTACAATTTGTTGTTGAACAAATCTTGCAGCGGTAGATGATGTACAGTTGGTAATAGTTGCTGCTTCTACCCAATTTGTAAAATAGTCAACAACAACAACAATGTATGCTTTTCCATTGGACATTAGTGTAATAGGCCTCATAAAATCAATACCCCATGTGTCAAAGGGTTCTAAGGGTTGAATTGATTGTTGTGGACCCTCCATTCTAGCAATCATCCCCCCATCACATTGGTAGCACTCACAAGATTGGACAAAATAATGGGCATCCTGAAATAATGTAGGCCAATAATATACTTTAAGCAAGATTTTAATGGCTGTTCATCTCCTAGCATAATGACCCTCACAAGGATCCTCATGAGTTTCTTAGAGAATTTGCAATTAATATACATCAGGAACACACCATCGGACTAAGCCATCAGAACATACTTTGTAAAGATGTTCATTAATTTCCATGAAATGTTTGACTCGGTGGAGAAACTATTGTTTCTTTTTAATGTCCAAGCCCTGCAGTGTTTCTTGTGTGAGAAGATAGGTAAGAATGCTACTATACCAATTTGTATCTGTGGGTGATTGGTTTTTTATTACACCTATAAAGAGAAGTTCATCAGGGAAGCAATCAAAAATTGGGTATTCATCCTCTTTGTTGTCCCATTGTAACCAAGATAAATGATTAGCAACAACATTCTTGGTGACTTTATGATCTACTATCATGATATTGAACTCTTACAAGATCACCAGCCATCGTATGACACAAGGGCTTACCATTGGTTTATTCATAAGGAACCGAGTCATAATATGATCCATGTGCACAAATACCTTATAGCCTAATACATAGTATCTAAATTTTTCTAGTGCAAATACCATAGTCATTAACTCTTTTTCTATTGTGGTATAGTTGAGTTGTGCACTAGTAATACTTTGACTTGCATAGTGAATGTAATAGGGACATTTTTGGTCATCTAACTGTGTAAGTATGGCTCCTAAAGAAAAATTGAATATGTTAGTCATTATATGAAATGATCTAGACTAGTCAAAAGCTTGTAGAATGGGTGTTTCTATGAGCTTCTACTTCAAGGTTTGAAAATCTAGCTCACATTCCTTGGTCCATTCAAAGGGTATGTTCTTCTTTGTTAGTTCAACCAATGGTTTTACAATCATCAAAAAGTTCTTGATGAAATGTCTATAATAGCCAACATGTCCAAGGAATGATTAGATGTCTTTCATAATTTCAGGCTGATGAGTGATTCCTTAGATGACTCTAATCTTTTCAAGATCTACCTCCATTCCTATTTGTGAAATTTTATGCACTAATATAATGCCTTCTTGGACCATTAAATGGATTTTCTACCAATTGAGCCTTAGGTTGGTTTCAACACATTGTTTCAATACTTTCTCTAATCAATCCAATGCTTATTTAAAGTCTTATCCATAGGTGGAGAAATCATCTATAAAAACCTCCATACCATTTCCTATTTCCTACTGAAATATACTAAGAACTAGACGTTGAAATGTTGCTAGAGCATTACACAAGCCAAATGGCATCTACCTATATGAAAATGTCCCCCAAGGACTTCTGAATGTAGTCTTGGCTTGGTCTTCTAGTGCTATTTGAATTTGATTGTACCCACTATAACCATCTAGAAAACTATACTAGCAATTCCCTGCAATGGTATCTAAGACTTGGTCAACAAATGACAATGGGAAANACAATGGTATCTAAGACTTTGTCAACAAATGACAATGGGAAATGGTCTTTAAATTTTGCCATGTTTAATAGCCTAAATTCTATACACACCCTCCATTTACCTCTCTTTCTAGGGACAATGACTAATGGACTAACCCATTCACTATCAGCAATGGGGTAGCTAAACCTAGTCTTTAGAAGTTATTCAATTTCTTCTTTAACTAATTACTTAAGCTTTGGGTTTAGTCATATTTGTGGTTGTCATTGAGGCTTCATAGAGGGATCAATGTAAATTCTATGTTGGCATATCTTAGGATCAATTCTGGTTAATTTAGGATATGACCAAGTAAAGACTTTTGACCATTTGTTTACCATCTTCAGTAGTTTTTCTTTTTGTTGAGGAGCGAGCTTAGTGTTAATGATTACTAATTTTCCATTCTTGAAAAATGTACACTCCATAACGGTGGGCAACAATTTTAATTCAACGAGCTTTTACTTAAACTTTTTAAGGATTTCTAACTTTTCCCAGTTGATATTTTTGATGTTAGTGCTTGGAAGTTAGAAATGGACTTGTTCTAATGGATCTATGCTATTAATATAGGCACAATTCAATCTATCAATTCATTCCATGCATATTGTTAAATTTCTCTCTTGGTCAGCTATCAGCCATTGGGTGCCTTCTTGTCTTGTGGCTATTACATATAGGCATCTTTGTATGTCGGATACTTGTGCACACTGGTTGCATGTAGGTAATGTTAAGCATTGTACAAACTAGAACTTCTGCACGTAGTTGCACCTTGTGTCACTGTATGCAATGCATGGAACTTTATTCTTCTCAATCTTCCCAAGCATATTTTCTTTTGATATCTCAAGGGAAAAATCACGTATTCCTAGGCACACATCAATCATACTTAGCCATGCTCTTTCCATTATGATTGGGAAGTCTCCCTTGTAATTGTTAACTTGAATCACTAGGAAATCAACTAGATATGACCATCTACAAATAATAGTGACAATGTCCTCTACTAGTCCCAATGGAACTGTGATGGACTAGTTGGCCAACTCTAAATGAATGCTACTCTTCTTTAGTGGAGGCAAGTTCTAGGCTTTATACATTTCCTGGGAGATTAAATTAACACCAAAACCTAAATCCAAAAGAGCTTTGCAAGGCTCATTTCTAGTAATTTGCAAATAAATAAGAGGACTTCCAGGATCAGATACTTTCCTCAAAAGATGACCAACTTTAATTCAATCAGTGATGGCATGAGTTAACATGACCATATGCGTTGGGTGTGATTTTTGATTTGAAGAAAGCTCCAAAGATTCGAATGATGATGAGGTGTTTGGACAATTAGCTGCTTGTGGTTGCAAGGACTTGGTTGGACTATTGGTTCAAAAAAATGTCTCTTCTTTGTACGGTTGTTTGAACCAATAGTAGGTTGAAGATTGACAGCCCTTGTAACATTATGTTACTACGATTGGATAGGGAGCTTTCCCTACATAGTTGGAGCAAGTGGTAATGGTGCTAAGGGTGGAAGAGATGCAGACAGATGAGAGGGATAGTACGTATGTGGAACATCACCCCAAGGAGAAAAATTTCTATAGTACTTGGGGGCTTGGTAGTGAGGTTGAAGTGCAACATGACTAGTAGAGTCACATGGAGAGATTGGTTGTTGAACGTAATACTCGTACAAGTCAAGTTGATGGTAAGGATACTATTGACATGGTGGTGGCATTCCCCATGATTGTGGTTGTTGCCATTTTTGATACTATTTATTCAATTGTGGTGGAGCTCCACTCGGATAATATGTTAATGGTTGGTGGAACTACCTTGGGTTACCTTGAGGATAAGGTAACCTTCTAGGTGTTTGCCATCTGTTTAATCATGGGTTTAGTGCATACACCCTAGACTCTTGTATATGTGACACCAGTGGGCAACATCCCTTAGGATGGTTATATTGGAATATCTCACATCTATCATCATTGTTCGTGTCTAAATCCACAACCTCTTCAATGATAGCAACCTTGCCCTTACCTTTGTTATGTGTATACCTAACTTCTTTCTTTTTCCTCCTCTCTTGGTTACCATTTGGTTCTCTAGACTTATCTACTATTTTTAGGATAATTTGAAATTTGTCATCTAGGGAGTTCCACATCTAATTAACCTTTGTCGATACTTCTGATGCAAATTTTTGAATGGGCAAAGTCTTTCTATTCACCATCTCTTCAAGTGGTGACTCTTCCTCATCTTTACAAAATCTAATTTTCTTCTTTTGGAGGGAAGGATCTCTGTTGTATTCTTCCATACTTTCTTTTTTCCTCAATGTGCCTTCCTCCTTGGCAACTTACTCCAACAATCTTTGTATTTGGTGGGCTCTGAGCTTAGATAGCCTTCATTGGGCATAATTCCCAAGGGGTCCTTGCATTTCGTACCTAAGCCCATCTACGAGATGGCATAGTTGTTCCTTCTGCAAGTAACAATGGCTAGGAAAATGATGTAATAATGAATAATATCAGCCCATAGTAGCATCCAAGGATTCGTGTCCTCCTTATTTCCATCCTTGGATTTTCCTATGCAAGTTGGACACTTAGGAGTACATTTGATACTTATCGTTGAATAGCTCCAACATGGTACTTCATCAATGAATGGATTCTAGTTCTAAGAACTAATACCAGCTTTTTTCTTCCTTGATCAATGTCTATGGAAACAAATTTAACTTTTGCCACTCATTTTCTATATTTTACAAGGCACATGTATCATGGAATGCTTGTAGATGGTTTTGAGGATCAGCATTGTATCCCCCTTCAAATCATGGGATGTTATTCATGTCTAGTCTTTTGATCCTACTATCTTTTTGGTGCCTTGTTGAAATCCTAACAACCTCTATTATATCTAACATACTTTGGGTTGTGAGCAAGGGTTCATCATGATCATACTCTCTATGGAATCTAATGATGCCTATGATATTCTCTACTCTCCCTTCTTTCATGATGTGTCTCTCTAGACTGCCCTCGTTCCCTTTCTTAACTATTTTTTCTATGATATCTATTTCACTTACCCTTGTCCTCATGGTCTTGCCATTTTTGACTACATTCAGATCTTGAAGGAGAGGGTGAAGGAGATGATGAAGGTGAAGAGGAGGGAGGACTGGCACCATGACAATGCTTGTCACTTTCTCTTCGATGGTCATAGCCTCGATCATGGTTATGATTGGAATGTCCATCATTGTCATGTGTTCGTGTTCCTTTTTTAGACCCTTTGTGTCCCTTGGTACTAAAACCTGGGTTATAAATAGTTGAATGAATATTCTGCTACCCAATTCCTTGATCAAAGTCAATGAGAGGAACATAATTTTGTGGAAAGCCTCTTGAGATAGGTTCACCACCCTTGTTTTCACTTAGGATATATAGGACATCCTGAGACCACTTCCCCTTTATGGATTTGTAATGTCTCTCCTATTGTAAATCCCTCTAGTTTTATGCCTCCATGGATTGATAATCTCTTAAATCTTACCCATGCACAACATACTCTGATTGTAAATGTTGCATACCAATTCGTGTGAGAGCACGAAGAAGCATGCCCTAGACTGAGCGATTAGGAGGTAACACTATGTTACCTTCTAAATCATGCCATTGCAGTTGTTCATCCTAGTGAAGGATAAAGGTAAAGTTTGTTATATACTCATCTGGATGAGCGTATACTATGCGAAAATATTAGGGAACTAGTGGATCATCATGTGCACCCTGCCTCTGATTGTTCATGGTGTCAAACCTAGTCGGTGAAGCACTGTCATAAGAAGAAGGAGACATGATTGATTATTTAGTGTGAAATACTATTTTTTTTTATGATTATAGGATAACTAACCCTAAGGGTTCATTCCAATGATGGAAAGATTTCCTAAGTTCTAATCTGTGCACAAACAAAAAAATCCCCAGCAATGACACGAATGATGAGCGGCTAGGTACCCTTACATTCAACCATATGAATACAAGTGTTCATGCATGATCCATTCGAACTCCAATGATTAAGTGCTTATGCACTTACACAAAACAAGGATGATTTATGTGGTTGTTGTCTTCCCAAGCTTACTTGCAAGGCACAATTATATGTTTAAGCAAACTTGAGGTATATGATTTTTATGTTTTCTTATGTTTTATGTTCTTGGTGCTTAAAATAGAGAAATAAAATAATTTAGTAACTAATTTAATTCAACTAATCAACTATTCTCTAACTAGTCCTAACACCATCATCCATTCCCACTCTCTAGACACATCTTCAACCAGTGTAACACTACTAGGATTACCAAACGCTAGTCGTTACTAGGTTACCAAGTGTTCCACGTATGCTTGAAGTGGTCATGCTGAGTGTGCTAATTCGTTGATAATTAACAATTCAATAGAAATAACATTGATTAACTAATGAGAGTATCAAATAATATTAATTAACATTAAATGTAATAATTAAGCTATTCTGAATGTTGCAAGGTTTATCACAAAGTTCATCTTTATTTCTAGACACAAGGTCTGCTTAGGTACACAATGCTCAAATAAAGATCTATTCACTTTATGACTCCTACTACGGGCACTCAGAAATAATTCTAACTTTGGAAAGGAAAAACTGCAAGATTTTGGCTAAGGGACTAAAAAACTAATATAAAACCAAGGTCTCCTATCTCTTATTTATAGGCAATGAGATAGGTTCTAACATCTCATGTTCGATATCGCTTCAGCATCTATGATATCGCATATTCGATATTGAGGGCCTGATATCGAGGGTTCGATATCGAGATTCATCAACCACCTTACCAAAGTTAGAACTAAGGTAAGGACCACCAAAATGAAGTAATCAATAGAACTGAGAAAAGAAGGTTTGGGGATCTAAAAATGAAACTGAAACAAAATGATAAAACTATAAATAGGCAGTCGTTAGTTGGAACTGATATCTAAATGGGCCCCTAAGGTTCAAGTAACTAAAATTAAAAAATAAATGATTTCAAGGACTAAAAAATAAAAATTTTTAGGTGGTAGAAATTGAATTTTAGCAATAGTAATTGGAAAATAAATAACTATCACCAAGACATAAAATTAAAATAGCAGATTTAAAGTTCAAAGGAACTGAAATAGGAAAATAGATATTTAAAAACTAGAAAGTAGATGACTAGGAATAGAAATAAGAAAATGAAATTTTTGGGAAATGAAAATAGAAAAATAAAAATAGAACAAGAATAGGAAAATAATAGAAAATTGATATTTTAGAAAATAAAAATGGCAAACAAAGGCTGAAAAACAACCCTCCTTCTAGCACCAAAAAGGTGTCGATGCATAAATTTTGAATACATCAACACCTAAAAGACTTATATAGGAATACTATTGCCTATGTCACCTCTTGTATGGGTATGAGACCCTAGGAATAGTCTTAGCTAGTAGGGAAATGTCACATTTCGTGATGTACAAAGATGCTAGCAAGTTAAATGATTTTAATAAGGAAATATAAAAGGCAGTTCAAGATAATTTTGATAGAAAGACAATCGTTTGCTTTTAAAATTTTCAACAATAAAACTTATGTATCAGAATAACATAAAATTAAAGTAGGAAATAGCTAACTGCTAGGAAAGGATTAATTTAAGTTCTAAAGTAATATAGGTTCTATGTTTAATCCATAGCACAAAGACCATAGTTTAGTTGCAAAATTATAAAATAAAGGAATGAAATGATGACTTAGCTCAAATGAGCATAGATGGAATGCCTTCTAGTGTAGCCTTGCCTACCAGTGCTTGTGATGAAGTGTCATTGGTCGATGTGTTTACTAGGCTGTGCATATAGGATCCCGTATATGTAGCTGCGTCAACGCGGCCCTGTCGACGTGGTCCTATCAATGCATCCATCCATGCGTCGACGTGGCCCCATTTACGTGGCACCTATTTTAGCCTATACTTAAGTGGGCTCCCACCCCACTTAGGTACCTTTTTATCAGTTGTAGCGAAGCTCTTGCAGTTTGTTCCTGTGAGAGTTAAAATATTTTCTAAGTGCCCGCAGTAGGTGTAAGAAAGGTATTTGGCTCATTATTTGAGTGTTGATGTATCTGAGCCCATTGGCATGAATGGTAATAGAAATGAGCTTTCAAGCATTCCTTGTAGCATTTGAACTTAGTTATTTAATTCATTTAATAGTTTAATATCTTTATGCTTGGATAATTACTTAAGTTTCCATTATTGTTATTTCTATTGCTGTCACTCTTTTATAGTTCGTAGAAACCATAAGTATTAGGATAATTATAGATTATATAATATTTCATTCTTTACTTTCCATACCTTAATTAGACGCCAAAAGATAAAGTGAAAAGCCATAAAAATCAGTTGCCTCAATCTCACTTAACCAGTGCCACTAGAACATCACAAGTGAGGTTGGGAAGACAATGACTATTCTAACCAAGGGTTTGTTGGTTAAGGTCTGGTGTATGCAAAGTGCTTAAAGTCTACGTAATTCGACCAAGTCGTGTGTGAAGGCTCGTGATTCGCATGGTTGGGCATAGGGGTACCTAGCTGCTCATCATTGGCACCGTTGCTAGGGACTGTTAGTCTCACATGTGCTAATTAACCTTAGCAAACTTATTATTCACATTGTTGGAATAGACCCAGGATAGAAAAATTTATGCACGCTAGGTAGACTAAGTACAAGATAAAGTACACTGATTAAATGGATCATCTAATATCCAATATGTCTTCTTCTCATAGGCGAGATGGATCCAACCCACCGGTGCCACAAGAATGTCGGGTGGTGTACAAGCATCCAGATGAATATGTCCCTGACTTCACCTTTATCCTACATTAGGATGAACATTTGCAATGGCGGGACATGAAAGGCAACATCATACTACTGCCTAACTGATCAGCTCTTGGAATATTGTTTCACAATCTTGCCAAACTAGGCATCTAGGACCGTGGTGTGGAGTATGTCATGAAGGATCATGACTACCGAGACTATTGTCCCACTGAGGCCTAACAGGTATGAGAGTAGTAGCAGGAAAAATAGTACGAACACATGAAGTAAAAATAATTCAGTAATCCCTTATTCTTACAAGGGCTGCAGGACGATGGGGAGCCTATATTTCATGATTCCCATTTGGTCAAAATTTCTTTGGGACATCAGGTCATCCAGTCCATCATTCAAAACAAGAAAGAAAGTGATCAAGGGCCCCAGAATGATGGAGGTTCACATGGGAAGGGTCATAGCACAAGCAAGGATGGGCAGGAAGATCATGGTTGCTGCTAGAGTAGAGGAGGAGATCACCACCAAGGTGGTGATGATCCCTCTCCCTCTTCTCCATCCTCTCGCTCTGCACTACCTTCATCCAGTTTAGACTCTAATCATAACCATGGTAGAAAGGAGCAAGGTGGTGGTGGTCGTAAGGACTGAAAGGAACGGCGTGAGGAAGCACATGATCAATCACGTGAGCCTCATTGTCATGAAAGGAGGGGTAGCTGGAATCATCATAGAAATCGTGGTCCTCAGTAGGACAATGACTCAGATGAGCCATTGCTGGCTACTCGAAGCATGCTCCATATCACTGAGGTAGTTCAGATCCCTAGTAGGCACTTGAAGGACAACCAGATCAAATGCATTAACATGAACAATATCCCTAGGTTTGAAGGGGGGTACAATTGTGATCCACAAACTCACTTGTAGGCATTCCATGATTCTTGTGCCCTATAGAATATTGATAATGATTGGTAGAAGCTTAAGCTATTCCCTCGCACACTCATCAAGGAAGCAAAAAGCTAGTACTAGTCTTTGGAACTAGAATCAATTAGAAGATGTAGTACGATGCTTGAGATCTTCAATGACAAGTATCAAACCTACTCCAAAGTGGCGAATCTGAGATGTCAGATCCAAGGGTGGAAGCAAGGTAATCATGAACCCTTGGATGCAGCCATGAGCAGGTACTATTCATTGTTACATCGATGCCCTGGTCATGACTACTCTCAGTGGTCACAGCTTCGCCATGTCATTGATGGGCTCTGCTTTGAAACGGGAAAGACCCTTGGCCTGTATGCCCAAGGATGATTATTAGAACTAAGGGTCCATCAACTGTAACACCTCATTGAGCAAGTGGCCAAAGAAGAGGGGGAACTCAGAAAGAGGGAGAGTGTAGAAGAGTTTAACTCAAATCCTTCCATCAGAAAGAGGGAAGTCCAGTTTTGCAAAGATGAGGAGGAATCACCACTAAAAGTAGCAGTCAACTAGAAAACCTTGCTCTTAAAAATGTTTGCATCTGAAATATCGGCAAAGGTTGATAAGATGTGAGACTCTTTGGATGAAAAATTTCAAAGTGTACTGAAAATTGCAGAAGAGTCTAGAGAGCAAGGTAGTGATCGTGATCGGCGTAGGAAGAAGGAAGCTAAACGTGTCCAACATAAGGGTAAGGGCAAAGTTGCTATAGTAGAACAGGTTGCAAACTCTAACATGAAGGAAGACTATGAATGTGGCATATGTTAATACAAACATCCTAAGGGGTGTTGTCCTATGGTATCACATCTTCAAGAGTCTAGGGTGTACGTGTTGAATCCTCACTTGGCAAAGAGGCAAACACCCCAAAGGTTGCCTTACCCACAAGGTAACCCAAGGCAATTCCACCAACAACAAGGGTATTATCCAAGTGGAGCGCCACTATAGCCTTATGAATACTTCCAATAGTGGCAGCAACCACAAGTGTGGGGAATGCCACCTCTAAGGTAGCAGTACCCTTACCAATAGCTAGATCCCTATGGGTACTATGTTTAGCAACTAGTCTCTCTACGGGACTCTTCCAACCATGCCACATTTCAAAATTATTACCATCCCCCAGAATATTTCCAACCACAATCTCCATCACCCAGGGGAAAAAGCCCACATATTTACTATCCTCCATCACCTTCTCCTGCCACTCCTTCTCCACAACATCCCACTCATGTACCACTTACTCCACCTATGCAGGGGGAGATACCACCACAACCACAACAAAGAAATGCTACAAGGCCTATCAACCTATAACCAGCACCTCAATTGAGTGGACCGGAATCCAAACCATGAAAATATCCTTTTTTTCGGACCAACAATCTGAACATACCATCACATACACCTGTGGCTAGTGCCTCTAAACTTCAAACCACCTCCATTGTTCCACCACTTGAGTAGCCTTCAAACCAAACATCCTCCAATGTACAAATGGTCATGCTCACTCATGCCATGACTGACTGGATAAAGGCAAGGCATCTTCCCTAGAAATTAACTAATCTAGGAAGCCCCCTCATCTATCTTCAAGTGGCAGGGAATGAGCCATGTAAAGCTCTTCTGGACTTGGGGTTAGGGGTCAATTTGATCTCACATGACATGTACAAGAATTGGAACTTGCCCCCATTAAAGAAGAGAAACATTCGGCTCAAGCTGGCAGACCAATCCATCATCATTCCCTTGGGATTGGTGGAGGATATTATGACCACCATTTGTGGATGGTCCTATCCTACCGACTTTCTTATCATCCGTGTGAAGAATTGCAAGGGGAACTTCCTGATCATAATGGGAAGAGCCTGGCTGAGCATGGTGGATGCAAGACTAGGACTTTGAGATCTTTCCCTTGAAATTTCAAAGGAAAATCCTTTTGAATAGATCAAGAAGAAGCATGTTCCATGCATCACGTACAGCAACTTAGGGTGCAATTGTGTGCAGCAATTATGGTCTACTAAGAAAACATCTGTTCAAGCATGCAGTCGATGTACCAAAGAATTTCCAGTTCAACAATGCTTGTACACAACAACCACCAATCAAGAGAGCACCCAGTGGCTGACAGCTGATCCTGCTAGCAGCACATTGTGTATGGAACCATCTAAGGGGCTTGTACAAGCCTATGTAGAAAGCATGAATGACATGGAAGAGGTTCATCAACAAGTCTCCACTATTGATGACCATGATGATTGGGGAAAGCTGCAAATCCCTAAAAGCTTCAAATAAGAGCCCCTAGAGCTCAAGTCCTTACTGGCCCACTTAGAATATGCATTTCTACAAAATGGGAAGCTGGTAATTATCAATGTCACCCTTGCTCTTGAACAAAAGAAAAAGTTTCTAAAGATGGTGAACAAATGGAATGCTACGTTTGCATGGTCATATCTTGAGTTGACTAGAGTTGATCCCAAGGTCTGCCAACATCAGATCTATATTGACCCCTCCATGAAGCCACGATGTCAACCACAAAGGCGGTTGAACCCCAAATTGAAGCAAGTCTTCAAAGATGAAATCGAGTAGTTGCTCAAAGCATGGTTCATCTATTCCATTGTCAACAGTAAATGGGTTAGCCCATTCGTTATTGTGCCAAATAAGGATGGAAAATGGAGGGTCTATATAGATTTCTAATTGCTCAACATGGCTACCTTCAAGGATCACTTCCCAGTCCAATTTGTGGACCAAGTGTTGGACACCGTTGCAGGGCATAATTATTACAACTTTTTGGATGGTTATAGTGGCTATAACCAAATTCAAATTGCATCAGAGGACCAGGCCAGAACAACTTTCACAAGTCCATGGGGGACTTTTGCATACAAGAAGATGCCTTTTGGCCTATGTAATGCACCTGTCACTTTCCAACGCCTTGTCCTCAGCATCTTCCAGTAGCAGATTGGCAATGGGGTAGAGGTCTTCATGGATGACTTCTCCACCTATGGGGCCATGTTCAAGTAGGCCTTGGACCACCTTGAGAAAGTTCTGAAAAGATGTGTAGACACTAATCTATGGCTTAATTGGTAGAAAATCCACTTAATGGTCCAAGAAGGCATTGTGCTGGGGCATCGTATTTCATAGATAAGGATTAGCATGGATCCTGAAAAGATCAGAGTCATCCAAGGAATCACCCGACAACCAAGCATTGTAAAATATGTTTGATCATTCCTTGGCCACACTGGTTACTATAGGTGCTTCATTGAAAATTTCTTAAAGATTGCCAAGTCGTTGGTAGAACTCACAAAGAAAGATGCTCTGTTCATCTCAACCAAGAAATGTGAATTTGCATTCCAAGCACTTAAGCAAAAACTTGTAGAAACTCCAGTTCTATGTGCACTTGATTGGTCCAATCCCTTCCACATTATGATAGATGCATCCAATTATGCCTTGGGAGTCATGCTTACACAGTGTGATGATCAAAAACATCCATACTATATCCACTATGCAAGCCATAGCATTGTGGGTGCTCAGCTTAACTACACCACCACTGAAAAGGAGTTGATGGTAGTGGTGTTTACCTTGGAAAAATTCCAACACTATGTGCTTGGATACAATGTGTTCGTGCATACTAACCATAGTGCTATCTGGTTCTTGATGAATAAACCAATGGTGAGCCCCTGCATCATCTGGTGGCTGGTGATTCTTTAGGAATTTGATCTTACCATGGTAGACTGGAAGGGGACCGAGAATATGGTTGCTGACCACTTGTCTTAGTTAAGATGGGATGAAACCAAAGAGGAGGAGCCCCTCTCCGACCAATTTCTAGATGAACTCCTCTTCACAGGTGCAGTCGATTCACAGGTACCCAAAGCATCACCTCAGTTCAGTTACATCCTCACCTACCTCACAACTCAGGAGTTGCCAAAGGAGTGGGTTCATCAACAGAAATAACAGTTTCTCCATAAGGCCAAGCATTTCATGAAAATCAATGGCCATCTTTATGAGGTGTGCGTAGATGGCCTCGTTTGATGGTGTGTCCCTAATGATGATACACGCGTGTCCTCCAGGATGCTCATGAGGGCCCTTGTGGGGGGCACTATGTTGGACATCACATAGACATTAAGATTCTGCTTGCATGGTATTACTAGCCCATAATTTTTAGGGATGCAGAATGGTTTGCCCACTCCTGTGAACAATGCCAAAGAGATGGTGGGATGACTACACGGATGGAGGGACCTTAATAGTGGATCCTACCACTAGAGCCCTTTGACATTTGGGGCATCAACTTCATGGGGCCCATCACACCCCTGTCCAACAAAAAGGTGTACATCATTGTAGTTGTGGATTATTGCACAAAGTGGGTAGAGGTAGCTACTATCATTGATTGTTCTTCAAACATCATCACACGATTTTTCCAATAGCAAATCGTCAATAGGTTTGGAGTGCCACATGCACTCATCTCAAACAATGGGACTCATTTCATGGGTGTCAATTTTTGAAAACTCATGCAACACTTGAGGGTCACCCATAAATTTACAACACCCTATCACCCCCCAAGCCAACGGGCAGGCTGAAGTCACCAATAGGAAGACCACCAAGATCCTCACCTGAACCATCAACAAATATCGGAGGGATTGGAGCACCAAACTTAACGATGCCCTTTGGGCCTATCGCTTCATTGGAAACTTCCTGTAGGGTACTCTCCCTATGAGTTAGTGTACATAAAGTTACCAAAACTTCCAATCCAGGCAGAACTCTAGACACTATCCACAGCCAATGACTTAGGTCCTGACCTGCCACTAGCACAACGCGAACGACTTATCAACCTAAGTGTGCTAAATGAGAATCGATTAGTGGTCCTATCTTCAAATGAGATATACAAGGCCTACAAAAAAAATGTCATGATCTTAGGATTCGAAAGGTCACATTTAGACATGGAGACAAGGTGTTGTATTGGAACTCCACACATGTATCACAACCGACCAAGTTTCAAGCACTATGGAAGGGACCTTACATTGTCTCCAAAACCTTCCAATCTGGGGCCTTGCTCATCCACAAACCTTTAGACTGCCTCTCACGAGCCATAAGCACTAGTTATGGGACTTCATTCATCCCCTCTAACTTGGTCCCATTTCACTTCCTTCCTCTCACATCTATTGCAGTGGTGATTCTCTACGGGTGCATTCCTATCCACTTGGGGGGTGGACAAATCTTCGCATGTTGCTACAATGTCATTGGATGTGGATGGTTTTGGGTTTGAACTTGGGCAAGGTCCTATCAGGTCACTTAATCACAACTTCACATGGGGTTTCATGTGACTAATAATTGGAATTCCAATCTCACTCCTCTCTCTTCAACCATTTCTCTTCATGACTCACCTCACTATCGGTCTTATGTTTTTATCGTTTGTTGTGATTCCTTTGAACTTCTCATGTTGCATTAGGTTTTCATGGATGGGCATATCAACTTATGATCACCATTCCTTAGCCCTAGGGCCCATAGACCACGATGTTGGGGATATGCAAGGGCTATGAAGGCTACTGCCTGCTGTGGGGAGGACCTACTTGCATATTCTCGGTGCCTTTTATTAGTTTCCCATCCTATTGGTTTGATTGGTGGCTTGTTTCCATGTTATCCATTGCTCAATTTCTTTCTCACTAAGTCCTTTCTCACCAAGTTCGTCCACCTTTGATTCTTTTTCTAGCTTGACTTCCCTTCCTTTTATCCTCAATAATGTTCTGGGCCTCTCCTGCTCTTCAACCGACCCAATTTGGCATTTTAAATTCATCTTTTTGGGCTTTTTCTGGGCTGGTCAACGCTAGTCAACGGTTGTGACCCCCTACATATATAGGGCCCCATATACACAGCCCCCTGCATATACGTGCCCCATTGATGTAGTGCCCAACCCCTATATATATGCCCACTTTGCTTTAGATTTTCATCATTTTGCAAACAAATTGGGGAGAGATTTTGCCTATTTTTTCTGCCTAACTTCTTCCCCAGCACCTACATTCCATTGTGCATTCACATCAACTGATGCTTGCCCTCTTGAGCACCCGGAGGTATACTCTCAGTTGTGGGGGGGGGAAGCCTATGTGTAATTAAGTAATTAATTAGTTAGTTATTTAGTTAATTGATTAAGACTTTGCACCTCTAAGGGAAGAAACGAAAGCAACCATTTAAACTCCAACTCATCCCTTGTTGTTTTTGGCTCTAACCCATGAATTAACACTCCGGGGGATTTAATGGAATACCTGTGCCAACAACATAACTTAGTCAAATTGAGAAGGTGTATAAGGACCATTTTGAGCTACTTATGCATAGTCTAATGGGTGGTTATGTTTGATTGTAGATGGCACAAAAACCAAGGCATCCAAGGGGTGAAGGACCATCACAACTAAGGGACAAGGATCCATGAATGGGAAGGGGACGAGACATGCAGCAACCAGAGCATGTGGAGGGCTCTCATGCAACTTGCCCCCTCTACGAAGGACCTGATGTGGAATCTATCCATCAAATTCCCAAAGAGGNCGCAAGGGGATGAAACTCAGGGGATAGCACCACGACTTGAGGTCACCCTAACCCAAGCATGTCTCAATGCTATCAAGCCACGATAAGTGCAACAGATGGTCCTACAATTAAAATTTGGACCATTTCTTGAGAATGCACCAGAAGATGTGAGGCTTCAACTACAAAACTCTCCTATGTGGCCAATTATCACAACCAATAGTGAATGGTACCTAGGAGAGACCTATCTCTTCTGGACGAATCGGCAACCGGGGTCCAGGGTAAGAATCAAAGACATCTATGTCTCTTACTCTGTAGAGGCAATAACGCAAGCTCTAGGGTTTCCAGAAACCAAAGCAGATGTGGTGGAGATCCTAAAATAAGTAGACCTTGAGGTAAAAGATGAGTGGATTAGGCAGTGCTATGGGGTAGATCACAATGAGTTTGGCTCTTTAAACACTATGGTGAGGGTGTATTCAAAGATCGCATCTTCCCACCTAAATCCAACAGTAAGACCCAAAAAAATCATGGCCTTCTCCACTCATGCATGTGCCACTCTAAGTGGAAAGTTTCCAATGAGTCTTCCACAGTTATTATTCTTAGAAATTGAGAAGACGTTCACTGAAAGAGAACATGGAAGACGAGCTCTCCCCTTCCCCTGCCTAATCAGAAAGTTATGCAAATGGGCAGGGATAGCACAGTACACTAATGATACAATTCAACATGCCCCGATTGCCTCATGGCATGAAATGATGAAGGATAAGACTCCTGCCACTACAAAAATAGAGGAAGAGTAGCAACCACCTCCACCACCTGCGCAAACAACAAGTTTGGGTTTGAAAACTATTGTAGAACACATCGACAAAATTCGACAATCGCTCTTGAGCCAACAAGAGTAATCTAGCAGGACTAGTGGAGGGGAAGACCCTTTGGTCTATCACGCTATAATGAGCCACCTAGAGCAAGTGGCTTGATTAGTTAGTTTGCTAAAAAGAGCAGGGCCGATGTTCTCCACTTCCCAAATGTAAGTGCTAGCAAGAATAGATCCTAGCATCTGAGAGGTAATGGTATCAACTCAATAGCTATTCCCTGAAATTTCAGGGAATGCTGCTTGGAAGATGGTGAGGGGATGACAGTCCTAGTGATGTAGCACCAAGGATAGGAGATTGCAGCCGAAGTGGTTGTTGATACGATTGCTACGGCTCTCAACACATCGATAGCACCTGTACTAGATGTACATGGGCTTTAAGATGTATAGGCATCCACTGAAACTTCACATAGTAGGATTGATGTAGCACAACATGAAGAACTATTGGACTGACTGGTGGGAACCGGGCAACCACTTCCGGATGTCTTTGACCTTCCGAATAACATCACTGCAACCTACTCAGAGCTGCTTTTGGCAAGGGGGAAAAGCCTTATTTTGGAAAGGCAACTTGAAGCTACTCAAGCCACTTGTTAACACTTGGCAATAGAATTTACCCAGTTAAGAACCCAACTTGCCGATCTAGCTCTTCTCAACTGTGAGCTCACCAGAGATGAAGCTTTTCAATAGCTTCATATTAAACTTCAGATAGTTGAGAATGAGTGAGAGTCGATGATCTTTGATAAGTCCTTGGTAGACTCTCAGACATATTATTTAGATAAGGACTTGACAAAGGTTCACCAAAAGAACATCAAGTTGACTACAGAGGTCCATCACCTGCATAATGTTGGTGCTGAAAACAAGCACATGAAAAATTTTATTCACCAACAACAAGAAAAGTTAGCCAAGGTGAGTGCTTATGTGAGAAGGTTGGCCACTGAGAACCAAAATCTATCCATGGAGGAGGTTCAAGATTTGTGATAGAAATCTACCATTGAAATCTCCACTTAGAAAAAATGAGGCCTTGAAATTTGAAAAAGTCAAGAATCATTACAGGAACCAAGTGGGATTGCAAAAGGAAGTAAATGAAAAATAGATTCAATTCATAAAGGCTAAGATGAACCAAGTTCTCTAGTAGCTCCAAGAGGGAGGCAAGGTATGGCAACCTATCTTTGATGGGTTGAATGCCTATAATCAAGCTGAAATCTACCTCAAAGAGCTGCAGATTAAGGAAATGATAAAATATATGGAGCTTGCCAACCTTCATTATGCAAACCTGGCTATGTTCATAGCCAGGAGAACGTAGTCTAATTTGGAGAAGAAAGTGGCTACCTCGTATTCCTTATACAAGGGTAAATTCCAAGCTCACAAAGAGACAAAGCAAAAATTGGAAATAGCAAACGTGGAACTTGAGGTTCTCTACATGAGTTTTGAAGGATAGCATGCATTCATGGAGAACTTGGCCCATCGGATGAATTACTACCAGCAACTGTAGACATCAATACGAGCATTCGACATCGAATGAAAATAATTTGCAGCCTAGTTCATCAACTTGAAAGAACTTTTTCCAGCACTGCCATGTTCTTGAGAGGTTCCAGTTCTAGTGCACATTGTTGAAGCTACCTGGATAGTGAACGATCCTAGAAGCAAAGAGAAAAAAATGAGGATCCTCTTGGAGTCTTTCTGGTTGCCTCCAGAAGTTGTAGCTACTGCAGGATAGCCATCATTCATGCCACCACCACTAGATGGGCCAAAGGTTGGTGAAGGTTCATCGAAACCACCACCACCAAGGACGGTGTGATCTTCTCCAGTAATTTTTTCATCATTCGACACGGTAGAGACTCCAAGACTAGCAGGGTGTTCAATTTTGTCTTTGAACACCACCATTTTTGTAATTTCTCTTTCTATGTACACTTGAGTACTTGGTAAACTTGATGTTTTGTCATGTGTGTGTGTCAAGTCATGTGTGTTGTAAATAAAAGTTCATACCTTCCAAATTGTATAGTAACTCGAGGACGAGTTTTTACTAAGTCGTGGGGGTATGATAAGTGTCATTGGTTGATGCGTTTACTAGGCTATGTATACAAGACCTTGTATATGTGGTTGTGTCGACATGGCCCTGTATACACGACCATGTTGATGCGGCCCCATTGACGCATCCTTCCATGCATCGACGTGGCCCCATTTACGTGGCACCTATTTCAGCCTATAAATAAGTGGGATCCCATCCCACTTAGGTATCTTTTTGTTAGTTGTAGCAAAGCTCTTGTAGTTTGTTCCTACGAGAGTTAGAATATTTTCCAAGTGCCCATAGTAGGTGTAAGAAAGGTGTCCAACTCTTTATTCGAGCACTAATGTATCTGAGCCCATTGGCGTGAATGATAATAAAGATGAGCTTTCAAGCATTCCTTGTAGCATTTGGACTTAGTTATTTAATGCATTTAATAGTTTAATATCTTTATACTTGGATAATTACTTAAGTTTCCATTGTTGTTATTTCTATCACTATCACTCTTTTATAGTTCGTAGAAACCATAAGTATGACCATCTCGAACATAAACCCAACACTTGGCAACCTAGTGATGCTTAACATTTGGTAACCCAGTAGTGGTTAGGGGATGCTCAAGACATGCCCAAAAGATGGGATCAGATACTTATGCTAGAAATAGTTAAGATATAGATTAGGATAATTATAGATTATATAATATTTCATTCTTTATTTTCCATACCTTAATTAGACACCAAAAGATAAAGTAAAAAGCCATAAAAATCAGTTGCCTCAATCTCACTTAACCATCGCCACTAGAACATCATAAGTGAGGTTGGGAAGACAACAACCATTCTAACCAAGGGTTTGCTGGTTAAGGTATGGTGTATGCAAAGTGCTTATAGTCTACGGAATTTGACCGAGTCATGTGTGAAAACCCATGATTCGCATGGTTGGGTGTAGGGATACCTAGCCATTCATCAGCTTGTAAGAAGAACACCTCTTCTAACAAGCCTACAGCCTCTAACCATTGAATCTACCCATTGCTTTGCCCTGAACTACCTCTAGGAGAGCCATCAAATAAGCAAAAAAGGTAAGAGAGAACCCTAGGATTTTTCTATTGTGATTTCACTTGGAAAAAACCCATCACCATACCTAGTTTTTTGCTTCCTCCATCCTTCCCTCTACTACATTTGGCTAGGGAATTTATACGGATCAGTCTAGCACAAGAGGAGCCACCACCCATGTGCAACAACCATGGCAATTACTACTAATGCGTAACATCCATTGCCACCACCCATGCATAACATCCATTGTAACATCAATTGATCACGTGTAAAAATGACAACAGACACCATGCCCAAGTGAAAAAAACAACAATTACTGTAACATGGGCACACATAAAGGCTACATGATCTTTTCACATGAAAAAAATGGCTACCACAATGAAACATGACTCCAACACCAAATGACCTCCCATCAATGTAAGAAACAACTGGAAACCACACCTCATATCCCACATAACATCCAAGTTATAGCCCCATTATTTTCATAAACTCTCAATGTGCATTCCTGTTACTACTACAAAAACAAAACCAAAAATTAGAAAACATAACCAGTATAGCTCAAGGAATTGGATTCTTTAGTTGCCACCATGTGGTTGCCTAATAACAAAACCTGTGCCTCTGGTTCAAGTCTTTTATAGCAATGAGAGCATGAGCAATTCAACATAATTTTCTTTGCAACTGCAATTAATCATCCCTAAAATGTGGTAGAGAATATGCATAGAAGAAATAAACCATGTAAATATGATTGCTAGGTTGCCCCTATGTGCATTCCGTAGTTGCAATACCATTGCTTTCATTATTTTCAAATTCTTTTATATATCTATGTTATTCCTTCCATGTGTTCTTGTGTGATATGTGATTTACTAATTCTCCGAAGTTGACATGGTGATGTCCACCAATAATGATGTAATTTCCATCCAAGTCTTTAGTACATTATTTCTAAAAACTTTTCAAAATAGCAACAATCTATTTTTCATTGGAAATCTTAGTTTATGAATTCAAATAACCTTTATAAACAAAGTCAATGTTACATTCTTTTATTTTATTTTATTAGGTTGAAACAAATATGTTATGGATATGAGTAATTAAGAACACAAAATCATCTTTCTATGAATGTATTATGCTTGATTTAATGTGAGTAAATTAGTTTATGAATGGCCCCATGCCTAGCATGGAAGTGTTGATATCAATAGTTATTAATACTTGGTTAAAAGGTTTTATGGATTCTACATGTTCATTTCCAAGTATGTTATGTAATTAGGCACTTTAAAAAATATGTGAAAATGAGTCTTTACTTTTACTAAGAGAAAATTGAGAATAAAAAAAATCCCCATATTTAAGTATCGATGGAAAGACCTTAATGTATTAGACACTATAAAAAATTGAATTTTTAGATAAGTAAGCACTTTCTAAATATCTATCATATTTTTCATCTAAAATTATAGTAACAATTGTATTTTGCAAGCCTAATTAAATTTATTATGAATAAGATCATTCTTGATAATTATTTTATATACAACTTTGGAGTTAAAAAGGACAAACAAATATGTCATCCTTTCAAATGATATCTACAAAATCTTAATGCAAACTATTTTTAATGATGAACAATATTTTGATTGGTTGCATTAACTATGTTAATGCATCAACATTAATGCAAAAATCATAAATGCCTATATAAATGAATCCACCTATTGCATTTATAGTATTTTATTAAATAACTATAGATAGACTTTATTAATTTGATTCATAGAAGTTCATGTTAGTTAGCTAGTGCCTACAACATGGTTTAAAGTGATTTTTCAAAGTCTATTCAAGTGCTTTGTACTTGGACACTTTTCATGAATGACAATAAACATGACAACTATTTCACTTTATTGTAGCACTTTGAGTTAGCATAAAATTTGCTTTCTTATAATTTATTTTCTAGGGATCTATCTTAATGTTTTCTTTCCCTAAGTATTTAAAATAATATTTTAAATTTCCATCACATATTAGAATATGATGAAATAAGTGCAACCACTTCAAGTGTAACATATGTTCTATTTGTAGCGTAGTAACTCTAATGCTTGGTTAGTTAAGTAGTATTATGTTTGGTAATCCTAGTAGTGAATATATGTGCTTAGGACATATATGACAAGTGGGAATAGGCACTATTCACCTTAGAATATATTATAATTTTATTATAAAACATAGATTAAATAGAAAATTTTTTAATAGTTTAATAATATTTTAATCATAAACCATCAACATCAATTATATACCTTAATTACACTTCAAATGAGTTAAGGGACATCCTAAGTATATGATCACACCTAATGAGCTAGATACTCACTAGTCTACTCCACAGATTACAATTAGTTTACTCATGAAGGTTTATGATTTGTATGTTTAGGTGTAGGAACTACGTTTCTGTTCATCATTGACATTGTTATTAGGGGCTAGTGCTATTGATTTAAATTAGTTTAAATCATTTATGATCATCATTAAAGGCTTCAAGATTTATCTTACAAAAATACTATTATTTTATTAAGTCACACATACTAATTTTAAAAATGTCTTCTTCTTAAAAAGCTAATTCCCCACCTATTGACAACTGGAGTGAAAAAATTTGAAGGAATAAAGATGATTTGCCCTTCTAAGTTGATGAGCAATGAGTATACCCTACATCCAGCTATACAAAGTACTAGTGTCCACTAAGTGATTTGGTCAAATTCCAAAGACTTTAGGATTCTATGTACATTGGTTCTAGGAGGTGAATCTAACCATTGCAATCATTATCTTTCCAATTCCACTTGTGAAGTGCAAGTATATGGTTATGTGTAACCAAGGCATATGATTTTTATCATTTTATATTTTATGTTTTAAGTTGCCTAAGTGTTGGAAACAAAGTACATTTAATTCTTAATTGATCTAATTAAACTAATAACTAAATAACACTTAACTAATCCTAACATAAACATCCATTCCCACTTTTCATACATATCTTGAAGATGTTATAGTGTTACCGGGTTACCAAGTGTTAAGCGTTACTAGGATTATGAAGTGTTAAACATATGATTGAAGTGGTCATACTTATGTTCATTATTTAATCAATATTAATTAAGTACTTAAAAACATTAAAGTAAATTTCATGAATATTAAATGATTAAGGAAACAATTAATTTATTTTAAGTATTGCAAGGTTTTATAAAAAAAAGCTCATCTTTATTGTTGTTCACATTGAAATGCTCAAGTACAACAATGCTCAATTAAAGATCTATACACTCCTTTGAGTCCTACTATGGGCACTTAGAAAATATTCTAACTACTAAAAGATAAAACTTCAAGAGCTTTGCTACAACTATAAAAAATTACCATAAATGGAATGGGTAGGTGCACATTATAGGTGAAAATAGGGGGCCCAATCGATAGGTATAGGTCAATGGGTCAAACCCCATGTCAACAAGATCATGTTGATGAGGTCCAACAATCATGACTCATCATACCCACATGATTGAATGAAAACTCATCCTCAAGTTCTTTACCAAATTTGGGAAGGTATGGGATTATTGACTAACTACCAACACACAAAACAAACATAACAAAATCTAAATGCCCAAGTGTATAGATTTACAATCATTACAAAAACTAATGTTCTTGATAAAAAAATTAAATACTAGGATAATAAATGACAATCATAACTCCTTAGATGATTGGAAGATGATGAAGAAAATTAAACAATCCCAAGTAGTGGAGGCTCCTAAGGTTTTGAAAGACCTTCTCCTACTTTAGGTGCACATGGTTGTTGAGGCGGTTGTTGTGGTTGTCTTGTGACAACAACAACTTCTAGTGGAAGATAGAAGATATCCAACAATGCCTTCATCTTCTTCTCCTTACTCCAAGGATCATTCATGGTCCACATTGCTTTGCCAATGTGGGCCAAAATGGGAATATCCCATGGATAGGGCATTGTAGGGAATAGCCCCTTCACATTAACGAACCAAGTCACAAATTGTTTGCATTCGATGTCAAATGCCCTAAGTGCATTTTGTAGCTCCTGGTAGTTGTTCATCCTTTTGGCCAGGTTCTCAGTAGTTGATCTCTGATCAATGAAATTCACCTTGAGAACCTTGAGTTTCATATTTGCAATCTCATGCTTTTTATTGGTCTCTTTATGGTGTCTGAACTTTGCCTCTTATAGTAAGTACAAGCTGTCCACTTACTTCTCCAACTCTAATTTCAACCTACTAGCAATTAGCATCGTTAGGTTTGCATATCAAAGTTTTGCAAGATCCATGTATTTTGTCATTTCCTCAATTTGTAGCTCCTTCATGTAGATTTAACTCTTTTTGTATGCATTCAACCAATCAAAGGTAGGCTACCAAACATCACCTCTTTACTGGAGCTACTAGAGGACCTCATTGAATTTTTCCTTTTCCAATTGAATGTGTTTCTCATTGATTTCTTTCTACAATCCCACGTGGTCCCTGTAATGAATTTTTACCATTTGAACTTAAGGGCCTCATTTTTCTAAGTGGCAATCTTGATTGTAGATTTCTGGTCCAAGGCATAAACTTCCTCCATCGAGAGGTTTTTTTTCTCCACTACCAACCTCCTCAATTCATTGTTCACCTTGGTTAGCTACTCTTGCTATTGATGGATAAATTCTGACATCTACTTCTTCTATGCATCAAAATTCCATAGGTAATGATTTTCTATGGTTAGGACCTTATTCTCCCAATGAGTTTGAATCAAGTCCATCTAGATGTTATATGTTGTGGGATTGGCCATGGATTGGTCAAAGAATTTTGATTCCTTGGTATTTTCAACCTCTTTGAGTTTCTTCTAAAGTTTTTGAAAAGCTTCATCATGCATTATTGCTTGGTTGAACAATGCAGGATTAGTGAGGCGGGCTTTTAGTTTGGCAAATTTCGTAGCCAAGTGTTGGCTCTCAACTTGGGCTATTTCAAGTTGCCCCTCAATGATGATGCATTTGCCCCTTATCTCAAGCAACTTTAACTAGGTTGCAGTGATGGTATCCAAAAGATCAAAGACATCCAAAATTGGTTGCCCAATTCCCACTAGTTGATCTAACAATTCTTCATGCTAGGTTATTCTCATTCTACCACTAATGGTTCTTGCAAATGTCTGCACATCTTTAAGTATGGAAATTTTTCATATAGATGCTATAGGTGCATTAAGTGCTTTAGCCACTCTATCAACAACCACTTTGACCACTATCTCCTACCCATGATGCTGCATCACCAAGACAGTTGTCCCCTCATTCTCCTCCAAATGCACCAAAAAGGTAGTGACATTCCTAGAGATGTCTGGGAATTGCTACTGTTATGAGAGGGACACCATTTTCTCTTGGGCACTTGGATTTGACCATGCATGCACCTATATTTATTAGGTTGAGAAAATTAGCATTCCACCCTCCATCTAGCTTAAGGTTTGGACCACCTCATTAAGGTGGCTCATGACTAGTCTATACACAGATGGGTCACCATCACTTGTTCTTACTTGTTGTTTCTATTACTGCAAGAGTTTCTTTCAAATTTCATGCATGTGCTTAAAGGTAGTGTGGGACTCTAGCATTGTTTCATGAGTGGGTGGTGGACATGGTGGTTGCTACTTCTCTTTCTGGATCACCTTTGTAGGTACTTTATCCTTTATCATCTCTACCCACAAAGTGATTAGAGCATGTCAAACTACATCATTTTTGTAGTAGGTTATGCCTCCCCTCTTGCATAGTTTTCTGATGAGGCATAGAAAGGAAAGTTCCTCTCTTCCATGTTTATTCCCTTGAAGTGCTTCTCTGTCTTAAGATAGACTAGCTATGAAAGGTTGATTGGGAATTTATTACTTATAGTGGTGCATGCATGGGTGGAGAAGGTTATGATTTTGCTTGACCTCACCATTGGATTGAGGTGAAAGGCCATAATTTGAAAGTATGCACATTCCACCATGATGAGTATACCAGGTTCCTTGTGATCCATGTCATAACACCACTACGTCCATTCTTTCTTGATGTTTGGATCTACCTACATTGGAATTTCTACAAGATTGGCCCCAATTTCTAGTAACCAAGGGCCTCAAAAATTACTTTCATTGAGTAGGACATAGAAATGTCCTTGATTTTGATCATTGAACTAGCCTATCAATTGTTCCAAAAAGGTTATGTCTACCATGTACCACTCCCCATTGGAAGTGATGGTGGGTCACATGGGAGAGTTATGCAATTGAGCTTTCACTTTTAGAGGAGCAAACTGCAAGAAGGATCCAAAGTTTAGCTCTTGAAGCATAGATTTTTAAACCTCCTTGGATGTGATCTACTTGAGGTAGGCCTCCATCAAGGTGACCTCAAGGTTTGGTCTTGGCTTTAGTGTCTCATCTTGGTGATACTATTCAATCGCGGTTACTTTACAAATCTATTAGATTGATTCCACTTCAGGCTCCTCTTGAAGAGGTCCCATTACATAGGTTTCAACTACATTCTCGTAGGGCTATTCTTGGTCCTTTCTAGTTCTTGGTTATTTATCCCTTGGTTGGGATAGTCCTCCCTCCTGTGCATGCTTTCCCTTAGGCACCATCTATGGTCACAACATAACCAAGGATTAGTATGTAATTTGTAACTTATAACATTTAAGTACTTTATCTCATTGGGTAGTTACACTTTGGCTAAGTTATCACCATGGTAGATTGACTCTTTTAATATTATTACTTTTAGAAGGTTATCGGAGTTTGTTAGAAGGATTTAACTTTCATAAATTGATGTTTTTAATGTTAGTTATTAGTTAAACCTTTATGGGAGTTCGAAAAATTTTCTACCAAAAACATAAGGTTTGTGGCCCTCATGAAAAGAAGCTTACATTTGGTAGTTGTAGGATTGAAGAATGAGGTTAATTAAACAAATGATTAGAAAGTTATGGCTCCTGGAAGGTTTTGGGCTTTAAAAAATTCAAAAAATTCCCTTGGCCACCTTCACTCCCACCCTGCCCAACCCCCCCCCCCCAAATTGAGCACAAATGAGAAAAATTCCTAAGTATGGCTACGTATTTATAGAGTTTACATGCTACATCAATGGGGTCTCATTTACATAGTTAGCTCCATAAACAAGTTCTTGTGGATGGAGCCTATGGAGAAAATTTTTCACTTTTATAAATTCAAAAAATAAAAGGATTTTATGTATAAAATTATGATTCTTAGAGAGTTAGAAAAGCCATGAACATTATAAAATGCTTAAAGAGGGCTTAGATATGCATAAAATTGGAGTTTTTTCTTGGAGATTGAATTTTTTGTTGGAGAAATGCCATTAAGGAGTGTATAGTTGGATGTAACTGATGGGGAATGTAGAATGATTCAATTGCAAAAATGCCTAAGGATAAGGAACTTAAGTAACCAAACCAAGGGAAATGCAAGTAGGTCCTTCCTATAGTAGGCTCATGCCCTTTTTACCCTTGCATATCCTCAAACCAAGGAGTCTATAGGCCCCATAGTTGATTAATGAGTATGGAAAGTTAAGGACCTAATTCAAAATAATTTACCTAAGAATTTCAATACATCAAAGTAATACATTTAACAAGACATGGAAAATTGGCAATGAGGTAAATGATGGAAAGTATTAATGGATGAAAGAAAGAGTGGAATGAAGTTACAAATCATGGTTACATGAAGTCCCTTGTAGATTTTGTGGTTAAATGACCCAATAAAGTCCATCCTTAGTCTAGATCAAAACTAACCACTTTTAGTAACTTTACATCAATACTCTAAGACTAGTTCACCACCTTGAGATAGAAGAATGCTCCCATAGATTAATCATCATTCCTAAACGAGAGGCAAAGATAAACAAGAAGTGGCCATTTCCCCTACAACTAATTTGAAATGAGGAGATCTAAAATATTGAGCATGGATGTTCATTTGAGGATGTGTTGTTAGCGCTGGCTCTCTAGGACTCATGAAAAGGTTTAACTTATTATGTGTTAACTAGTAGTTTCTTGTTTGGGCTTTCAAGTTTGTAGATCAACATGACCCTTGAAGAAAAGGTTTCATAGATGATATAAGGCCTTTCCCACAACATTTGGAACTTAGTTTGTTGCAACAGATGTATGGGGTTCCAATAAAGAACCTTATCTCCAAGTTGACATTTTACTTTCCTTATTTTAAGGTCATGGTGTTATTTTTTGAATGCCTTATGCACTTCATTCAAGGATAGGACCACCAATCAATATTCATCTAGCATGTTAAGGTTTATCGATCTTGATTTTTGTTCTAAGCTAAGATCAAGGTCAAGATCACAGGCTGTTGAAAGCGTATAGAGCCCAGACTGAATAGAAAGGATTGGAAGTTTTTTGTACACTAGCTCATGGGGAGAATAACCTATAGGGAGTTTTCTATTGAGAAGTAAGACCAAAGAGCATCATTAATTTCTGTGCTCCAGTATCTACTATATTTGTTAATTGTTCTAGTTAAGATCTTAGTGATATCCCTATTTATAACCTCAGCTTGACTATTGGCTTGGAGATGGTAAGGTGTTATTAATTTATGTTCTACCCCCAAGCGTTACATGAGTTATCAAAAGGTTGTGCCTATAAAATAAGTACCATTATTAGAAATTAGTGCACATGGAACCCCAAACTTGTTTACAACATTTTGTTATGCTAGGGCTTCCATGCTCAGTATGGAAAATTAGAGGAAAATATTTTTGATCCTCTATGATCACTTTCAAGTTGTAGAAGATGTATAGTTGGTGATGGTTGCTACTTTTCCCATTTCATACAATAGTCAATAATGATTATAATGTACACCTTTCCATTTAACATGGGTGTGATGGAACCCATGAAGTCAATGCCCCAAATATTGAAGGATTCTAGTGGTTGGATTCACTATCAAGGATCCTCCATTTGAGTGGTTATCCCACTATCACATTGATAGCAATCACAAGAGTAGATGAATTAGTGAGCATCTATAAAGAATGTTGGCCAATAATACCTTACCATTAGGATCTTAATGACTATGTGTCTCCCAGCATAGTGGTTTCCATAAGCACCCACATGAGCATCTTAGAGGATGTGCAATTAGTCAATATTAGTAACACACCAACAAACTAGGCCATTAGCACACATCTTGTAAAGGTGTCCATTGATCTCTATGAAGCATTTTTCCTTGTGAAGAAACTATTGTTTCTTCCTATGATCTAACTCTTGTGGCATATCCTAAGTGAGAAGATAAGTGAGGATGCCATCATACCAATTAGGCTCATTGGGAATTTGTTTACTTATAGCCTTGACAAAGAGGAGTTGATTAGGAAAATGATAAGAAAGTGGGTTCTCCTCCTCTTTGTTGTCCCATTGTAACCAAGATAAGTGGTTAGTAACCACATTCTCAATTCCCTTTTGATCTACCATTTTGAGATCAAATTCCTACAAGATCACAAGTCATTGTATGACATGGGGACTCACTGTCGATTTGTTCATAAGAAACCAGATTGCACTATTATCTGTGTGCACAAACACTTTGTACCCAAGCACATAGTGCCTAAATTTTTTTAAGGCATACTTCACCACCATTAGTTCTTTCTCTATTATGGTGTAGTTTACTTGTGCATCCATAATGCTTTAGCCTATATAGCAGATGTAGTAAGGACATTTCTACTCATCCAACTACATGGGCATGGCTTCCAAGACATAATTTGTTGCATCTATCATGATGTAAAATAGTCTAAACCAGTTAGGTTCTTGTAGAATTGGAGTTTATACAAGCTTCTACTTGAGTTTCTAGAATGCCTTCTCACATTTCTTAGTCTAGACAAATGGATCATCCTTCTTTGTCAGCTCCACCAATGATTTATTAATCTTGGAGAAATTATCTATGAATTGTCAATAGTGGATAGCATGACGAAGAAATGACCAAACATCTTTAATAGTTTTTGATTGATGGGTAATTCCTTGGATGGCCTTCATTTTCTTAGTTTCCAACTCAATTCCCACTTGTGATATTTTGTACCCTAAGACAATGCCCTTCTAGACCATCAAATAACTCTTTTGCTAATTGAGATGAAGGTTGGTCTTCACACACCTTTTCAACACTTGCTCAAGGTAGTCTAGTGCCTGCTCAAATGTAACACCATAGGTGAAGAAGTCATCTATAAATACTTCCACCCTACTACTGATATGCTATTGAAAGATGTCTAGGATAAGATACTGGAAGGTTGTAGAGACATTACATAAACCAAATGGTATCTTTTTGTATGCAAAAGTTCCCTAGGGACTTATAATTTTAGTTTTGGCTTGATCCTTAGGTGTAATCTAAATTTAGTTATAGCCACTAAAACCATCCAGAAAGTTGTAATAGCAATGCCCAGAGATAGTGTCCAACATTTGGTTCACAAATGGTAATGGAAAATGATCTTTCTACATTGCCATGTTCAACAACTTGAAGTCAATACAAACCCTCCACTTGTCATCTTTCTTTGATATGATCATAAGTGAGCTAACCCACTCACTATTTGTAATGGGATACATAAACCTCATCTTAAGGAGTTGTTCAATCTTCTTCTTGATGATCTAATTTTGTTTGGGGTTCAACCACCATTGCAACTGTCTCTTTGGATTTATGAAATAATCTATAAGATGTGGTGTTAGCATATCCTAGGATCAATCCTAGTAAGTTTAGGATATGACTAAGCAAAGGTTGTTGGTCATTTGTTAATCACCTTCAATAGCTTCTCTTTTGATTTAAGGCCAAGATTGACATAGATTATTACTAGCTTGCCATTGTTTAGAAAAGCATATTCCATGCCAATAGGTAGAGTTTTTAACTCTAAGGGCTTCTGTTTAAAACTTTCAAGGATTTCCAACTCTCCCTAATAAGTGTCATCAAGTTCTTCATCTGAGAGTTGGAAATGAACTTGCTCTAGTTCATCCATGCCTTCAACATAGGCACTCATTAAGCTCTCAATTGGTTCCATTTAAAGTGTTGAGTTGCTTTTAGTATTAGTTATTAGCCACTAGATGCCCTCCTATTTTGTCACTACTACATACATGCACCTTTGAATTTTTGTCTCATCTACACACTCTCTACATGCTATGATTAATGTACTCTTTCTAGACCATAGTTTTTGCACATAGTTACACCTTGTGTCACTATACATAGAGCTCTCTTCTTCTCTATCTTTTCAAATGCATTTCCTTGGAAATCTCTTAGGAAAGGTCTTTGATCCCCAATTGTGCATCAATGGTGCTTAACCAAGCCCTTCTCATGATGATGGGGAAGTTTCCCTTGTAATTATCAACATAGATTACTAGGAAGTTAGCAGGATAGAACCACCCATGTACAATGGTCACAATCTCCTCCACCAGTCCCATGGAAATAGTGATGGACTGGTCTACCAACTCATGATGGATGTTTCTCTTCTTGAGTGGAGGTAGGTTCCAAGCTTTGTACATCTCATGAGAAATCAAATTTACACCATAACTTGAGTCTAGAAGAGCTTTGCAAGGCTCATTACTAGTGATTTAAAAATAGATGAGGAGACTTCCAAGATTATATCTTTTCCTAAGAGGGTGACCAACCTTTATTCAATTGGTTATTGCATGGGTCAACATGGTGATATGCACTTTGGAAGGCATTTTGTTTTTGAAGAGAACTTGAACAAAGTGGATGCAAAGGATGAGGGAGAAGTAAGGCAATCAACCACATTTGTCTATGAGGGCTTTGTAGGACTATTGGTTTGGAAGAATGTTCTTTTGCAAGATTTGGTTTCTGAACTAGTCGACTAAGGAGCTGATTGTAGGTTAGTAGTCCTGGTGATGTTATGTTGCTGTAGTTGGACTAGAATTTCATCTTGTATTGATGGAGTAGGTGGTAATTGAGTTGAGGGTGGAGGGACATGTGTAGAAGGATGAGAAGGATAGTGAGGAAATGGGGATCCCCTCTTGGAGATTAGGCTTTATAGTATTCAGGAGGATAGTAATGATGCTAGAATGAAGCATGACTAGAAGAATCATGTGGAGAAATGGACTACTCAACATAATATCCTTATGAATCTAGTTATTGGTAAGGGTACTAATACCTTGATGGTGGCATCGCCCATTATTGTGGATGCTACCACTAACGGTATTAGCCATAAATTTTTGGTTGAGCTCCACTTAGATAGTAGGCTTATTACTGGTGGAATTTCCTTGGGTTGCCTTGAAGATAAGGCAATCTTCTAGGTGCTTACTTTCTTGCCAGTCTAGGATTTAGAGTGTATACTCCAAATTCCTACAAATGTGACAAAATGGGGTAACATCCCTTAGGATGTTCATATTAGCAAATGTCACATCTATCATCACCATTTGTTTCAAACTCCACAACCTCCTTTACTATAGCAACCTTGCCCTTATCCCTTTAGTGGGCACATTCAGCTTGCTTTCTTCTCCTATGATCATGATCACTACTTTTCTCTTTGGATTCCTTGGCTATTTTTAGAGTGGTTTGGAACTTTTCATCAAAAGATTCTACATTTTTCTTACCTTGGCTGAAATTTTCTAAATAGACTTCCAAATCAACAAGGTCTTTTGTTGCACCAGCTCATCAAGTATTACCTCCTCCTCATTGTCATAGAACTAAACTTCCCTTTTTCTGATGGAAGGATCTTGGTTGTACGCCTTTATACTTTCCCTTTTTCCCAACTCTCCTTCCTTGGAAACCTAATTAACGAGCCTTTGAATTTGATAGGCTCTTAATTCTAAAAGTCTCCCTTGGGCATAGACCCCAATAGTTCTCCATGTTTCTGTGCAGAGCCCATCTATGATATGAAGAAGCTACTTCCTTTGACAATAATCATGGCTAGGACATCGATGCAAAAGGGAATAGTACCTACCCATGGCTATGTCCAATGGTTCATGTGTTGCTTATTTCCAACCTTGAATCTACTTTCTCAGGTTGGACACTTGAGATTACATCTGATACTTATCGCTAAAGAGTTCAAGCATCATACTCCATCTACAAATTGATTTTGGCACATAACTATGATGATGCCCATGATGTCCTCTTCTTCCCCTTCTTTCATGGTGGCAAGCCTTTCTTGATTGCCCATATCCTTAGTCTTGACTAGTCTGGTGGGCCCTATTATCATTTCTGTCCTATCGTTCACCTTCATCATGGTCATGTCCTCTATAGCTTTGATCAAAGATAGAGGAGGAGGAAGACGATGAAAAAGATGAAGAGGAAGGAGGATTAGCATCACCACCATGCCTACCATCCCCTCTTCAATGTTCATAGCCATGATCATCATCATGATGCCTGTCCTTGTTCTTGTCATGACTCCCATCTTTGGATCCACCATGATCATGGAACTCATTCTTACCTAAACCAAGATTATTTCTAGTGGACTATAAGTTTTGGTTCAACCTCACTTCATCAAAACCAAGGGTAGGAGAGTTAGTGAAGTGAACCCCTAGAGAAGGAATCATCACTATCTTTTTGGCGAAATAGGAATAAGGGGTTATTAAATTATTTTCCCTTTGAAGCTTCATACTACCTCTCCTGTTGTTCATCTCTTTTTTGTTGTGCCTTAGTGGGATGGTAATCCCTAGAGTCATGATCTTGCACAACATTTTCTGCATGGAGTCCTTGGATGCACAACCTCATGAGAGTTTGGAGTAGCATCATAAGAATTGATCGATCAAGAAAAAACACAATGTTGCCCTCCATGTTCCTCTCCTACATCTGGTCATCTTAATGTAGGATAAAGGTGAAATTTGGCACATACTCATCATGATGAGTATATACCACTTTGCATTGTTGGGGCAGTCACTGATTTGATCATTCATTCCTTAATTGATTGGATGTATGCTTGAACTTTGATGAAAAATCATCCCTATTAGAAGAAGACATTTTAGATTATCAAGAAAAAACTAGTATGCTTTTACAATTATTATTATTTGAATGATTGTGACTTTCAAGTTCATTCTAACAATGTTGAATAATTTTTACTAAGTCCTAGATAGTACATGTAGCTAACTAAAGTCCCCAACAATGATGTTAATGATGAGCAACAAGTATACCCTATGCTCAACCATACAAATCACTAGTGTCACTAAGCAATCTGGTCAAATTCAAAAGACTTTAGGTTTCTAAGTACACTAGTTCTAGGAGGTGAATCTAACTGTTGCAGTCGTTTTCTTCCTAGTTCCACTTGTGAAGTGCAAGTGTATGGTAAAGTGTAACTAAGGCATATGATTTTTATCATTTTATCTTTTATGTTTTAAGTTGCCTAAGTGCTATAAATAAAGTAAATTTAATGCTTAATTAATCTAATTAAACTAATATCTAACTAACACTTAACTAATCCTAATATAAGCATCCATTTCCACTTTTCATACACATCTTGAACACGTTATAGTGCTACTGGGTTACCAAGCATTAAGCACTACTAGGATTACCAAGCATTAAATGCATGCTCAAAGTGGTCATACTTATGTTTGCTATTTAATTGATATTAATTAATTACTTAAAAACATTAAAGTAAATTGCATGAATATTAAATGCTTGAGAAAACGATTAATCTATTCCAAGTGCTGCATGATTTTATCAGAAAAGCTCATCTTTATTATCATTCATACTAAAGTGCTCAAGTATAACAATGCTCAAATAAAGATCCATATACTTTTTTATCTCCTACTATAGGCACTCAAAAAATATTCTAACTGTTAAAAGGAAAAATTACAAGAGCTTCGCTACAACTATGAAAAGATTGCCATAAATGCGACAAGTAGATGCACATTTATAGGCAAAAATAGGGAGCCCTATTGATGGGTACATGTCAATGGGTCAAACCCCACATCAATGAGATCCCATCAATAGGATCGCATCAATGACATTCCTTTGATGTGGCCCAACAATCATGACTCATCACAAGTTAAGATCATCTATCAACATTGAAATCCTTATTTTATGATTTCATCTTTATCCTACACTAGGATAAATAGATGATATGGAGGGTCCTAGAAGAAAACATTGTGTTCCCACCTGATCATGCATTCCAATTGATGCTCATGGCAACACTAATGAAATTTGGATTGGAAACTACCATAGGTTGCTACAATGTGGCTAGTAAAAAGTTTAGGCTCTATCAGCTACTAAGATCCAACATTAAAAAGACTATTTCATGGAGGCACATCATGAAGAAGCAAAGGACAAAGGAACTACCATCCCATTAACTTCATAGTCTGAGAAGGAGGACACAAACTATCATTTAGGAAGTTTTAATAACCAACATCCTCCTTTATTTAATGTAGATGAAATGAATAAACTATGGCTACATTTAGCCATGATAAGCAACCATGAAAAGGAGAGAAGAAGACCCAACACAAATAGGACTTCAAGCCCTAGGTCTTCCAACGTGTCATCATGAGACAATCATAGAAATCATCATAGCAAAGTAAGCTAGCATGGCTCTTCTAGTTTCTTTTTATCATCCTCATCGTCAAGCTCTAACAATGATAAACATAGACTAGGAAGAAGAGGCCAATATAGACTACCTAGTGATAATAATTGGAGAGATCAAAATACAAATGGAGGTAGGGATTCTCATATCTCCATTTCCAAAATGGAGTGGTTTTGTAATTAAGATGATGTTACTTTATAACAAATAATATAATTATTGTAACAACACCTAAAAGATATATTTTAATGATGGGAATGTCTTTAAAGATGAGCTTTAGGGGTTTGACCTAAGGTATTTATTAGAGGTTCTGCTAACATGGAGTTGTAGAGCCAATAAAGATGAATAATAGGTGTTAGGTAAAGTAAGATAGAAAGGTAACTAGCTATCACTTTTGGTTAGGTATAAGCCTAACTATGATGGTAGTGTTGGATTACCTTTAAGGGATAGATGCTAAAGGAAGATAACCCTAATGAACCATCAAAGAATGATCCAAATACATTATTTCTACATTAATAAACTTTTCTTTTTATTTTATTATATATTTTTCTTATCCCTTGCTTAACGCATAATGTCAAATTTTACAAATATTTAACATTTACCATGATCTTTGAGAATGGGATATCACAATGATGTTAACCATAATTATAATGGAGATTGAGATCATGGGCACAGACATGGAAGAAGACACAATGAGTAACACATAAGAGGCTATGGTCGTGACAAAGATGATGATGAACATGATAATTATGATGAATTCTTACTTATCATTGAAAGTATGATTAATATCAAGAAGGCCATTTATATCCTAACCGAACATCGAAGGAATGTCCACATCAACTAGCTTAACATGAACAACATTCCTAAGTTCGAAGAAGAGTATAACGTGGGCTCACAACATCATTTGTAAGTCTTCCATAATGCTTATGCCTTGTGGAATATAGAGAGTTATTTGCAAAATCTCAAAGTATTTTGAAGAATACTTGTAAATAAGAAGAGAGTTAGCACTGATTCTTAAATACAAAATCCATTGGAAGATGGATTATGATGCTAGAGTTGTTCAATGACAAATACCAAACATACTCCTAAATGTCTAACTTACGAAAATAAATTTAAGAGTAAAAATAGGATAACTATGAATCTATTGATAAAGCCTTGGGTAAATATTATTCATTGTTGCTTAGGTGCATAGGCCATGACATTTCTTAAAGGAAGTAGTTAAGGCATATTATTAGGGTCTCCACCCAAGATAGACTATTATAAAAGAGCACTCATTGGATTCCAATGCTTATAGACCAAGTGGCCAAATAAGAGGGTGAACTTAAAAAAAAAAGAATTGCTAAGAAGTATAACAAGCATCTACCCTTTGTAGAGAAATATGTTCATGATTATGAGAGAAGAAAAGATAAGGATCCAATGAATGAGGTGATTCAGTGAAAGAGTTTGATAATAGAATAATTTTTTTAGACATTATAGGAAAGGATAAAAAAATGTCAAATTTAGTGAATCAAAAATTTACAAGTCCACTCAAAATAGTGGAGGAAAAAAATATAGCAAGTGATGGGATGCGATATCACATGCACGATATCGTGGCCGTCGCGATATCGCATCCCTCGTGATATCGCGTACATGATATCGCATCTTCCCCTATGATATCTGCATACACGATATCACAGTGTGCCGTCATATCTATAAATAAGAGGTGGCTCTTCCTTGTTTCATCATCCTAGGCTAGATAGTAGGGAAACTCTGGCAGATTGATCACTCCAAAGATAGAATATTTTCCATGTGCCTATAGTAGGAGTCCCAAAGTGAACGGATCTTTATTCGAGCAAACATTGTACCTGAACACAAGTTTGCGTACGACAATAAAGATGAGCTTTACGGATAAACCTTGCAGTACATGGAATAGGCTAATTAGGATTTTCTTTATTGTTATTTATTATCTATTATTTATTATTTTCCTTCTCTCACCCTTCTCTCCTAGTTAAGTGCCTCAGTACAACCACTTTGAGCATGTGCGTTATGCGTGGTGATCCCAGCAACGATTAGCATTTGGTAACCACGGTTGCATTGGTTTAGGGTTTGTACAGTAAGTGGGAACAAATGCTGATGCTAGGTAATTTATACTTAGTTCATTAGTTAGAGTTAGTAATTACTTTCTCAATCCTTCACCTTGTTATCATAGGAGACATAAAACAAAAAAAGCATAAAAATCATATACCTCGGACTTACTTAACCATAGACCATGACAACTACAAGTAAGTTTGGGAAGACAAAGAATAATTAACCCTAAGTGTTCCATGGGATGTGTAGGCACTTAGTCTGTGGAGTTCGACCAGATCGCGTGTGTAGTGACCGAAAACGTCAACGGCTGGAAAAACATCGAGGGTCGGCAAGCACGACAGTTCCAACCCCATATCCGCAGGAGGGTCGTGCTGGGTGTGTGTGGACATGGGGTGCTCTGAATGGTCTAGTCGATTAGACAGGGACTTACATTGGTGTCAATACAGCCTTTTGCAACGTAAATAATGCAAAATGCGAGATAATGCTTAAAAGTAAATGAAGAAAGAGAGAAGCTGAAAAAAGGATGCAATAGTAATACAAAGTAATGCTTAAAGGTGAATAAAACAGAAAATGATGCAAAATGAGATAGCAAGCAAGAAATAAAGTAAAGTGTAGTTAGAAACATGCACTGCTCCGAAGCTACAAACTCGCTCAGTTAATCGGCTGCACAGCGTGACGGAGTACAGAAATCCTGAGGGTAACTAAGGCATGTCGAGCGAAAAGAGCTATGTGCTTGGATGTGGACTCGGGTACAAATAATGTAGGGTTCTACCAAGGTGGTAGAACAGAGACGGGACCCCACGCCAGTTGAGAGAGAGACTCGTTGTTTACAGTTTTAGACAAATGACTTTGATGTTACAATGCTGGAGAGAGGAGAAGTCTTTATTTCAAAATTCCAAAGTTCCCACCGCTTGGAAGCTGTTTTCTTCAATAAGGATGCCAACTATTTTGAAATTGCCAACCTTTAAAAATTGTAGACCTTTTGCATGCTGTTTGCTAGGGTATTTATAGGATCGAGGGTGTGTGAAAGGGGTGGTTTGAATGTTACATGCCTCGGGCCTTTGTTGTCTTCCTGGTGTCACTCATGCCATTTGTGATCATTGGATCTACAAGACCGTTGCGATGTGAACCTGTATGCAATAACTATGATCCTACTACGTCGTAATTGCACCATTAGTATCTAGAGACATGTGCCAATGGTCCTATTAGGTGGAGTGCATTGATGTTGCATAACCACCTGCATGCCTTACTATGCTCTGTGACGTAGCATGCTTGGCATAGCGTAGCACTTTGTCATGTGTTCTACTATATGTCACATGCTTACTACACTATGCTATACTACGTAGTGTAGCATAGCATAGCAACTTGCCTTAGTTGCTAAAGCTTTGCTGATTTGCAAACTTTATCTCCTACGATGCAAGTCTTGCAAACTCCATTGACTCCGCCTTTCAAACTGCCTTCTGTCTCTTCCGCAAGATTGCTATGCCTTGCTAGGCCATGTAGCTCAGTGTAGCATAGCAGCAGACATGGTCCACCACTTCCTGATGGAAAGGGACATCACTATAGAACTCGAAATTGGGTAAGGGGAGTGGGTAGTGAAGTCGTTGCCATGCTACGCTATGTGACATCGTGTAGCGTAGCACTTCGTTCCTCCATCGTCTTCTGAAGCTTGCTATGCTACATAGCGTAGCAGGCTTCGTGACTTAGAAAACTTGTTGAACTGTTTCTTGCGCATCCAAAGTGCTACTGTCGATTCTGCACACTATTTCTAAGCAAGCTGTCAACTATTTAGGCTACTTTGGTGGGTAGGAAGGATGGCACAGAACCTGTCCATGCTCAAAGTAGAAAATTTGCCAAACTGGCTAGCCTAAACTCATAACATTCTCCTCCCAACAAATTGCCATAGTGTTGCACGAACTGCAAGAGCCTGGTGAAGCAAGGATGACCCCTCATTTTTTAGGGTGTTTCATTAGCCCCTCTTTGTCGACATTTGGAGAACAGGCTCAATGGACATTGACAAAGAATATGAAACACTACAGTAGGTGAAATGCTAAGGTTGTCACTTGGTGAGTGTTGAGACATCGCTTGGTTGCACTTGAGAGTGTTGCATTGGTTTTGCAGAGGTTAAGGTAGAGAGCAAAGATGATGTTTAGCCGAGTCCCTTGCCAAAGTACTCTGAGGGGCTCGTTTGCATTTTCATCTTTGGTTGGCACTATTCTTCAACCTCTTCTAGGTAGGTGCCCCCTCCATAGGATGAGTTGCGTTACATCCATGGAGGGTTTTCACTCGCTTGTAGAAACCTTCCATACGGTGAGTTGTGTTACACACGTGCTGGAGTTTGCACTCTCAAATAGCCATGTTAGTCAAGGCACTCGCTTCGCGATGCTATAGCGTTTGCTGCTGTAGCGAGATGTGTTTGCAGGGACAATGTCTTATTGGCTGCTGGCATTGTTGTTACTCTTGGGCACCATTGCTGGTGTGAGATTCCCAAAGCAGGGAGGCTAGCAACGGTCTTGGTAATGCTGGTGCAGAGGAGCAGGGTGCAGATGCCCTGGAATCCCTACCAAGGGTTTGCATTCCTGGTTTAGCCATGGGATTAGTTCCCACATAGCTAACATCGTGTAAGCCTAGGTGTTGGCAGGGAGTTGGAGCAACAATATTGTGACTAGGTCACAATATTTCCGGAACTCCAGATGCAGGAGCTAACCCAAGAACTACCATCAAGGTGATGGGCCGTGGCAACGGTAGGTTCAGAGGTTTAGCATGAAGCCATACGGCATCTTTGGAGAGTTAGCATGATGCCAAGGGTGGCGACATCGCATATGTTCTGGACCACATTCTCAGTGTGTCTTAAATGGCATTCCAGAGCTATGACGTCCCACCCACTTGTTAGCATCGTGCCCACTCATTTGGTGTGTATCTGGTGCTGGTGCATGCTAGGGATGTGATGCAAACCTAGTTTAAGGTCTTGGTAGATCGTGTGTTGGTTTAAGGTCCCAGCGGACCACCATGCTGGTTTAAGGTCCCAGCAGACCATACTTGCCAGTTTTACGTCGTAGCAGACGTGCAATGCCAGTTTATAGTCATAGTGGACTAACAGTGCTATTTTTACATCATAGCGAACAGTTGCCGCTAATTTAATGTCATGGCAGATGCTGCTCGATGCTGCTAGTTTATCATCATTGCAGACGCTACTTGGTGTGACTACCAGTTTATTGTTGTAGCGGATGGTGCTTGTTGTTGCCATTGCACTTCAAACATAGTATGGATTGAGGTACATGTGATTCATCGGGTTGGTGATCTCGTTGCCATCCATGTCTACCAGTGAAGGCTCCATTCCAAAAGGCTTTAGTGAGCACGTAAGGACCTTCCTAGTTGGCTGAGAATTTACTCACATGCTCACGGATGGCCTTAAGGATGAGGTCTCCCTTTTGCACTAGTCATTGATGTGGGTCTACATGGTGCTTCTGCTGTTGTTTGCTCTAGTAGTGCTCGATGCATCTCAGTGTCTGCACACATTCTTCCTCCACTGAGTCGAGGTTGATGGTTTGCAACTCGTTGTTTTGGGCTTTGTTCATAATGTCGGATAGGATCATATAGAGTGAGGGTACCTGCAACTCAAGAGGCAATACTGCTTCAGATCCATAAACAAGACTGTAAGGGGTCTTACTTATTGTAGTTCGACATGTCGTTCGATAGGCCCAGAGGACATAGAGTATTTGATCGTGCCACTGCCTCTTGCTATTGTTAAGCATCCATTTCAGCAAGTTGATGATGGACTTATTTGTAGCCTCTGCCTACCTATTCGCCTATGAATAATAAGGGGAAGAAAATGATTGTTTAATGCCTAGATTACTACAGAAGGTTCGGGTCTCTGTACTACTAAACTATGGGCCATTATCGGTCACAATAGTCATCGGAAGCCCAAACCTAGTTACTATGTTATCAAGGATGAAATGGTAGATTTTTTGGGATGTTGTCTTCCTCAAGGGAATAGCCTCCACCCACTTGGTAAAATACTATGTGGCAGTGATAATGAAGTTATGCCCTACAGAGGACTTAGGTGTGATAGGCCCTATGAGGTCTAGTTCCCATCGTTGGAAGGGCCACATGATTTGAGTTGGGTGTAGGTCCGTAGGTGCTACATGTATGATATTTTCATATCTCTGGCATGTGTCGCACGTCTTGACTTTCGACAGGCAGTCACGTTCCATGTAGGGACAATAGTACCCTAGGCATCTAATTTTCGCCGCCATAGCCCTAGGTGCTATGTGTCCACCGCACAGCCCTTCATGAACCTCATTAACTACCTTTTGTGCATGCTCACCACCCACGCATGCTAGCAATATCCCATCGTAGGATCATCGGCATAGGGCATCATTTCCCATGAGCATGTATTACCGAGCATGCTTATAGATTGCATCTCTTTGGGCTGATGTCAATCCACCTGGGGGTTCACCATGCTGTAGATAAGATCTAATGTTATCATACCACTCCGAGGTATTTGCAACATCGACAGAGGCCACGTGTTCCACCTGAATGATAGGATCTACACATTCTGTGATCGTGATTGGTAGGTTTGCCAAAGAATGTGATGGAATGTTTAACGTGAGGGTAGCTAGGGAATTTGCTACAGTGTTCTCGTTATGTGGCACGTGTTGCACATTAATGGTTGTGAATTTCTTGAGTAAGATTTTTGCTAGGTCGCAATAGGGTTGTAGGTGCGTAGCCTTGCAAGCGTAGACTTCGTTGATTTGATTCACAACTAGTTGTGAATCTCCTTGAATTGCTAGATGTTGTATATGTAGCGCTCGGGCAGTTAAGAGGCCTCTGACTAGCCCCTCGTATTCTGTCATGTTGTTGGTGCAAGGAAACGTAAAAAGATAAGCATATGGGTGCATTTCCCTAGAGGGAAATGTGATCATGGCAGTGGCACCACCTCCTCACGTGGTTGAGGTATTGTTGAAATGGAAGGTAGCCTCGAAATGCGACAGGAAAATGGCAACATTGCTAATGTATTCGTCCAGGAATTCTGGGTCTATGGTGGCCTGGTCGTCGACTGGCGAGGCCGTAAGTTGGGTTGCTATGGCTTGACCCTTTGTCAATGATTGACGTACATAACATAGGTTGAACTCCACAGTTATTGCCTTACATCAGGCTATCCTGCTACTTTCGTACAGGTTGCTAGTGATAGCCCAGAGTATGTTGCTTTTGCAAATGATGTTGGTTGTGCTATGGAACACGTAATGCTGCCACTTTTTTAGTGTGAATACTAAGGCTAGGGAATTCCTCTCCACTTCATTATATTTCTCCTTGTATGCTATTAGTGCATGGCTTAGGTAATACACCAGTATCTCAGAACCGTCATCCCGCTTCTGACATAGCAGTGCTGCTATGAATGTGTCGGAGGTGGCAAGGTATATGAAGAAAGGCTTGTCCCTTTGCAGTAGGTGCACCGTTGGGAGGTGCAAGAGCTCCTGCTTCAGGTCATCGAAGGCTTGTTGACACTGGGTTGTCCATTCAAAGAAAACCCCCTTCTTTCGAAGATGTTGCATGGGGTGTAACTTTTCGGTCAACTTGGCTATGAACCTTCGAATGAATTGTACCCTGCATTGTAAACCACATAACTCCTTAAGGTTTGTGGGAGGTACTAAATTGATGATGGCCTTGATTTTGTCAGGTTCCACTCGTATTCCAACCTCTGATACTACAAACCCTAACATGCATCTAGTCTTTACTCCGAAGATGTACTTCTTAGGATTGAGACGTAAGTCGTGCATTTGGCAGCACTTGAGGACTACCCCTAGATCATGTGGGTGATTGGTTGCCTCATTGGACTTAACTGCTATATCATCTATGTAATCGTTTAATGTTTCTAGGATGTAGTCACTGAAAATGTAGGTTATGGCTCACTGGTAGGTTGCTCCAACATTCTTGAGCCCGAAAGGCATCATGGTATAGCAGAAGGTTCCCCATGGAGTCATGAAGGTTGTTGACAGCTGGTGCTCTAGGTTGATGTAGATTTGGTTGTATCCAGAGAAGCCATCCATGAAGGATAGCAAAGCATGACCAGCTGTGGTGTCAATGAATTGATCGATGCTCGGGAGTGTGAAGTTTTCTTTGATTGTTTCCTTGTTCAAGTCTTGAAAGTTTATATAGATTTGTATCCCTCCTGTTTTCTTTGAAACTATGATGATGTTGGACACCCACTCTGAATAGTTGACCACACGGATGAAACCTTCCTGGTATAACTTAGTGATTTCAGCTCTCATGGCTAGTGCGATTTTTGGCTTAATTTTACAAGCCTTTTGCTTGACTACCTTTGTGTGTGGGCCTAGGACGATGTTATGCTAAATCAGCCACGGATCCAGACTTGGCATGTTGCTGTACGCCCATGCGAAGAAATCGATGTGGTCCTGTAGAGTTTTAAATACACCTTCATGTATTTGTATGTCTACGAGGGAGCTGAGTCTTAACGTCTTTACCTCCCCCTTTGATGTGATCATAGGTATCTCAACAAGAGGATCCTCGATTACATCCCTGACCTCTAAATCTAGGGCTTGGACCAGGTGCCTACACCAATCTGGGGATGCTTCCAAGGCTACTATAGTGTTAATCGTAGTCGACCCCCAGTCGATCATGTTGGGGTTCAACTGTCTCACGAGCTTGCCCTGTAACCTTGCTAACATTAAAGGTGTGGAAATGGCACGATGGATTCCCATCTCTTGCTTGACCTGTTATCATAAGATGAAAGCCTGGGTAAGGGTCATCAGAGATTGTGTGAAACACAAATCTACAAAGAAACACTGAGATGCAACTTGCTAAGTGAGGTGATGTAAAGATTGAAAGTTTGCTAGTTTAAGGTCGTGGAGGACCGCCAAGGTGCGAGAGTGTAGAGTTGCTAATGGAATGCATGATTGTTGATACGCCAATGTTGAACTACTAGTTTAGTGTGATCTCGGACTGCCATATTGCAATATGCAAAATCTCAATATGCAAAATAATAATAATAAAAAGGGAATTGCGAGTACAAGGAATATCGAACTTCCAATGTGAAAATGGAATCATGGAACCACTAAGAAATGTGATACTGCCTATGTGGAAGAGGATGAGGTGATTGCTCGCGTAAGGATATGGTTAGTTTAACGTTATCACGGACCGCGAACGTAACGAGTCGAAACTACTAATTTAAGGTCCTTTTCGGACCCTGAGGAGCACAACCATGCTAGGCTCGTTAGTTTAAGGTATTTTTCAGACCCTTAATTGAAAAAAAATATTATTATATTTTTTCTTTGTCTTCGGGAAGGTAAGTAGTTGGTTTGAAGCATATCAAGGCTTAAATGCTAATAGTGTTATGATGTCATGGCGAGCATGCTACGCTACACGGCATGCTCTGCATTACTCGAAGAGAGAAAGAGGTAAGTTTTCCCATCTTGTCCTTATGGCTATAAATAGGGATTAAACTTGGGTAATTTTGTTTTTTCCACCATAAGAGCACAAAACCCTCATCGAAGCATACGACAATTTCAGAGCGCGAAGCAGTTGTGTTGATCGACTAGCGAGACGAATTTCTATAGCGAAGGTTCTACATCTTCAAGGAGGGCCATGGCGCCTAAGACTCATCTAGTGCTCGTGAAGGTTGAGGAGGCAAAAAAGGCTCTGAGATGCGCACCGCAAGCACGTGTTCTAGCATGAGAAAGCACACCGTTGACCCAGTAAATTTCAATACCTCCTTCGCTCTTTTCATTTTGCGCCTTTTGCTATTTTCTGCTCTGGTTTTGCATCCTATTTGTTTTTCTATCTGTGTTTTCTATGGCCACGTTATTTTAGCCTTTGCATCGTCATGGCCTTTTTTTCGGTCGTGGCCGATGTGCAAAGGTTTCGTTGTAAGGTCACTAGGACTGCTACCACTGCGGTTGTCATGCCTGCAGGGTTGAGGCAGTTTAAGTTATTTGGCCTTTTCATGTCGTAATGTAAAATCCTTGGGAGAGTTTTGTCATGTGTGATGCAGCATCATGACGCGTGTTTTGTTTGGGCATGTCGCCAATTATTTTACTGCTACACTGAGCTATTTGCATGTTTTCACTATGCTAGGCTCTCACATCTTTGCTACGCTATGTATGGGCAAAGGGTTATGCTATGCTATGTTTATGGACTACTAGACGCTGCTATGTTGCACATGTATTTCGTTCAAGTGTGATGCCAAAATTTGTTAATTGCATTATGCAGGGTAGGGCCAAGGTCTAGGCTGATTGTTTTGGACCTTGGAGGGGTCCTGTGCCATGTGAGCAAACCTATGGCCAATGCTCCTCCTCCCCCGATACATGTGGGAGATCAAGCAATTTGGTTCAGGGTAGCGGCACGATACTTCTTGCAATTCCTTCTCAACCACTTTAGTATGATTATTTGGTCTTCCTGAGATGAGACGTAGGCATCCGACATAATAGAGGCCATGTTGCCAGGGGCAAATCAGGGAATCCTAAGATACCTTTCCGATGAGACGACCATGAGCGAGAAGGGAGGGGGGTCCAACCAACAACCAATAGGGTTGAGATGTTTAGCCTGGGTCTAGGAAATGCCAAAATACTAGTGCTATCACCCATATAACACATTGTACCTCACATGTCACATAGCGACGCACTGTCAGAATTCACAGGGGACCATCTATTGTGCTGGTGGGTGAGTTTTGCATCTTTGTTTTGCTTCATTGTGTGACGCTGGCTATACCTGGCCAAATGCAAATAATGTATGTTTGTCACCAGGTTCTACATTGATGATGACAAGGTTCACGATCAACCGGATCTGTTGACTACGACACAACTAGCCTTATAGGAATTTGCTTCTGCCAAGAGCCTGTGGGTGGGTGTGATTGTTCATTGCAGGAGAGAATACCGTACTTACCTATGCACACTCGTCCTTTTTATGATTGGTTTAGGGTGAAGGGTTGGCTGGACAAGGAGTGGAGAGAACCTTTCAAACAGGTCATGCTTGAAGCAGTTCTGGTGGTTGAACTCTCACTATTCCCATTAACGTATAGACCTGGTGGGTCAAAAGGCAGGCATCACATGCTCAAGTGTTTTCGTAACCTTTGCATTCTCTAAATTTTTAGGCTAAGTGTGTTTTCTGAAAATTTTTGCAGGGGTGAAGAAGCCTCATGAGGTGACGGTAGTAACTACCAAGAGGTAGGGAACAAACATCTACTTCAAATATGGTGAAGTAGCAGCAAGCCAAAGTTGGTTAGAACAAGGGGCGCTGGACTCTTTGCTCATGAAATTTTGAAGGGTGGGGATTATGGATCTGTTTATAGTGCCAAACCTACGCGTCTCTGCTACAGAGATGCTTTCCCTGGTCAACTCCTTCTCTGGGAAGGTGGGTCATTTTCGCACATAAGTGTGGGATATGCGGGTGGTCATTGACATCGACAACCAGCTGTTTGCAGATCTGTTTGGTGTTCCTACTAATGGCGCCCTCATAGTGTCGAAGGGCAAATAGAAGTTTATCCTGTAGAAGCAGTATATCAAGGAATGGTTGAGGCTCTCCAAGGAGCGAAAAGGGTTCCCTATGGAAAATCTTAAGGATGGCCCTGCCATGGGGATATGCCCGATCTTTCGTGCCTATGCATTTCCTCAACTACTCACCCAAGGGAAGGTCCTAGGGCTTAAGTAGGCCTGGTAATGTGGGAAGTCATGGAGGAGGGAACCCATTACAACTAGGACAAATTCCTATGTAGTGGTTTGTACGTGAAGATTTTGGGACTCCGTGAGCAAACGGAGTCCCGCTCTAACATACACTATTCCTTCTACATAGGCTATTTAAAGCACTTCATGGAGTTCCTGGTGGTCCAGGAGGTTGGATTTTGGTCCATGCTAGACCACGACCAGATTCCCAAGCCATGGATTCAGCAGGTCCTTTGAACTATGTAGGCCCAGGATCCTCTGAAAATGGTCAGGGAGTTGTTGTCTGTAACGAATAAAGGTTTGGCAATTCGTAGCACTCGCGGCTAGGATAGTGTAGGAGAGATGTCCCCTTTCATAACCAGTAACGTGATATAGGGTGAACATCTCATAGTTGAGACTATGCCCAAGGAGCTGCAAAGGAAGAGACCTCCCCCAGCCAGGGAAAGCTCTCGTGAAGAGGAGGGGAGAAGACTGCGGTTCAAGCTGCAGTAGACACAACCCCCCATTGGTAAGCATTTTTGTATAATTCTTATTTCATTATAGTTTGCTATGCTATGCTGTGCTAGGTGGTGTGGCGTAGCATAGCACCTATTTTAAACCAGCTTGTTTTGAATTGATGCAAACATGCCTTTTTTTTCTTAGTAGAGGAAGAAGAAGATGAAGAAGAAGGCAATGAGGATGTGTCGGCCCTTAAGATGGGGGTGAAGAATAAAGATGTAGAGGCCCCAATTTTGGAGGAAAGGGCCCTGGTCAGGAATAATGGAGCTCCTGTCTCTAGGGCAGGGGCTCTTGTGATTAGGGAGCCTCTTCCTACCAACAAAGAGGCACCTCCCCAAAATAAAAAAGATGCTGGTCTCCTGAAAGAAAAGACACCAGCGCATGAGGAAGGGACTTGCATAGATTTGGTAGGGCCTTCTACTGTGGCTACCACGGTCATCTTGCCTCAGCAAGAAGAAAGACCACAGTCGAGCACCGGTGAGCTTGTGAGACATCTGCCTCATCATAGTCCATTTTGGCTGTTGCTTACATGCTTAATCATGTAACAGGTGTTACTGCTGACACCGCGGGACCTCCTCCACTTCGTATAGAGTTGTGGGCTGATGTCCTTGACAAGTTTACATTCGTGTAGGGACTTGTTGATGATATGATCAGGTGCCTTCAACAGGTGGATCCTAGTGCGGGTAAGTATCAGTGTTAACCACCCTTATGTTGCTACGCTGAAGCTTTCGAGCTTGTTGATTATGCTATGCTAACATGATCACTACGCTCCATGCGCTAAATAGCCTCTTAGCTTAAGTGGGACCCGACACCACCTATGAAGATTGGTGCAATGCCCACACTCTCGCCTGATGTGCCTGTGGTGTCTTGTCGCATGTTTGACAAGGCTTATAAGTATGTCTTGCACTCGGCATGCTCTCTGTGGGAATGTAGGCATGCCAATGAGGACCTGTGGAAATGGGTCCAAAGCATTGAGCAGAGAGAGGCCAACCTAGTTGTCAAGGTGAAGAATCTTAGGTTGAGGAACACTTTTCTTATAAACCGCAACCCTGACCCAGTTGATTGGCAGAGGGCTGTAGATGACTATGCTAGGTTTTGGATCATTGTTCATCAGAATGTTGAAACCACCCATGAGATAGTCGAACAACAAAGGCAGATGGATTTGCTAGCCCAGAAGTGCCAAGACATGAAAGACATCAGTGCTAAGGTCTTCGAATGGGGGAAAACCCAGAGAGACCATAAACGTATGTATAAGCTAGAGAATGAGACCCACCGAAAATTGTATAGAGACTCTGTTGTGGAGGCATTCACGTATGAAGTGTTCGTGAAGGCCATCGGTGCTTCTGAAGCCTATGCTAAGTTTAAAGAGTGGGTGGAGGTCACGGAATCTCCTAACTTGAGGGTGAACCTTCCTATAGGAGAGACCGCAACCACTTCCCTTTCCCTGAAACCTCTATAATGGATGATCGTAGAAAGGGAAAAGGATGCTGCAGCGAATGCCAAACCCAGCAACGGGTGTTAGATGGATATTTTGATAGAGGAGATTTGGCGTTGCCTCAAGCTTGGTCTAGACTAGATACCCCTTGAGACTAACGTAGGGTCCTCTCGGGTTAGTTGCTTTCATGTTATGTTGTAGCTTGCATTTATCACATTTGTTGCCCTAGCTAACTACTTCATTCTTGCAGTGTAGGCTCTGGATGAGGGTGAGAGATCCATGAGGAGAGGGAATGCAGGATCGGTAGAAGGCAATGCAGAAGCGGGTGATGCACAAGTAGATGAAGTGGAGGCAAATGGTGAAGGCATTGGAAACAACCCATGACAGCATGGGATTTTTCCTCTTTTTTTTTATTTTTTTTTGAAAATTTTGCAACATTGCCAATAGATGAAAATTTTGAATGAAATGAAAAACTTTAGAAAGGAAATCGATTTTGTGTTAACTTATGTACTATGTAAAGTTTTCATACTTTCATATGCTAGTCTTAGGCCATCTCGGGCCATTGCTAATTTTGGGACATTTTGGGTCATTGCATGACAAATTAAAGCGACAAGCGATAGTGCTGGTTTTAGGTCATTTCAGGCCAATTCCAAAAGAGGTAGTTCATTAACAAAGCAATAAGGCAGCGATGCTAGTTTTAGGCCATTCTGGGCCATAGTGTACAATGCCAAATGGTCGGTGTACTAACAAGGCAAGGAAATGGAAAATGTACAAGGATAGTGATCGAGCAGGAAGCCATAGGGCCACTACACTATGCGCAACTGCTTCTTGATCCATCATGGATTGATTGGAACATGAGGTCGAGGTGTTTCACCAGGGCCCCTATTCATATCATTGTCCTTCACTTGGAAGGGCAAATCAACCCATGCGTTTTCAATTTGAGGGTCGATTTGCTAGGCCGATCCTTCTGTTGCATGATTAATGCATGCATGAACAGGTGCTTCATCCTCAAAGGTTGTAACTTCTGAACCCTGTTCCGTGCCTATGTTGTTGATTGCTTGCATTGCCACTTTGTCACCACAAATTACCACCTCTCTACCTATGTATGGTAAGTGGATTTCCTAGTGTATAGGTGAGGAGACAGCCCTGAGTTGGGCTAACCATGATCTCCCCAAGATCAGGTTAAACCCAGGCATTTCTTCAACTACGATGAACGTTGCATCTATGGGGAACTGGTCCCCTGCTACGAAGTTTATGTGAACCGTGCCCTTCACCAAGACATGTGCCCCATTGAACGACCTTAGACACGATGTTGTTGTTGGTTTGATCTAGTCAACCAATCCCAACTTGTCCACAATAGGGAAGGGAATCACATTCATGGTAGCCCCATCATCAACGTGTACCCTTCGGATCCAGTGTTGATTGACCCAAATTGTGATAAAGAGAGGTGTCGTAGTCACTTGAACCCCTTCAGGATTTTTCCTAATGGCATCATTACTAAAAATTAATTGAGGTGTTGCGAACTCTACAGGTATAGAGGGAAGCATTATCGAGTGGATCGCTCCCTCTTTTGCTGGCATGTTCTCATCGACTGGAATCGCCGTTAACATGTGGACTAGAGCCTCTTGGTGAGGTACAGATGTCATGAATAGGTCATACAAGCTCAATGTAGCATTTTTCTACTTTAGGGCTTGCCCGACTTGGGTGAGGGTGTCCAAGAAATATTGGTTGCCCACCTATTTGACACTTTCCTCATCTTCAATTTTTCCTAGAAGACGAATCTCTCAAGGAGAGACGACCTCAGACCTAGGTTCAAATCCTTGTTGGTAAGGTAATGTAGGCTATGTAATCATGTCGACCTTCATCTTTGCTGATGAAGGTGTAAATATGAGGGGCAAAGGTGTAGGCTTGGAGATACCTTTGACAGTACTTCCCTTCGATGTCCTGTCCACCAAGTGGGCTTCTCGCCTTATGGGGCAAGGAGACTGTTTAATGTCGTTGCACGGGATGGGGGTTGTTGAAGACATTGGCCCCCTAATGATGAATGGAGCTAGAGGTGTTAACTGATGAGGTTATGCAACCTTGCCAACAAGTGGTGCAAAGGTAGATTCCCATGGTGGAACTTTCAAGATGAAGGGCAGCTGCGAGCTTGGACCAACCATTGGTGGTATTGGTGCACTACGTTGAGGCACACGAATCACAAATGGCTGGAAGGATAGCATGCGATCACTGTTAATAGCAATGGTGTTGATTACATAATTGGCATTATTGGTGTTGAGGGGATCTATGTAGACATACATAGATTGAGTTTTAGGGTGTACTAGGTTACTTTCATCCAGCACTAGCTTTCCCAGGTCGATTAATCTTTGGATGTCATCCTGCAATGATAGGCAATAATCCATGGTGTGACCACATAGTTGGTGGTAGTCACAAAAACTATCTAGCCTGAAACCCCTAGGAACTAGAGGCTCATTAGGCAGGGCCAAAGAGGGATTCCTAAGGAGCTTGCAATAGCGTCGATGTTTCATGTTTGCTTCCTTCGACATCTGCTTGTGTTGGATGTATCCCGCTGCCAACAGTTGCTTCAGGAGTTCTAAAGGTTTGAGAGGTAGTGGGGTGTATTTCGAATGATCTTTGCACTTGAAGTTGGGTTTAGTATATGTAGATGTCTCGGGCATAGGTGCGGTAGGTTGTGATGCTTGGCCCAATTTGGGCGTAGAGTTAACCATAGGTACAACTAGTTTCTTGTTATTCTTGCTTCTGCTATTGCTAGGTTTGGGCTTAGCCTCGGTTTCCACAATGACCACTGTGGTTGTTGGGGCCTTACCCTTGTCATTTTTTGCAAACTTGTTCTTATAAGCAATGTAGGTCAGGTCTTTGCTTGCCTCGGCCCCATCTTGTATGCTTTTTGTCTGAGCGAAAGATTGGCTAAGAGAGCATGGAGCGAGATAATACAGTTTGGACTTGATGAAGTCATTCACTACACCCTTAAAGATGGCTAACAAGTGAGCCTCTGCAATGGGCTCATAGATTTCATTAAGGGTCATGCTCCAACGTTGAATGAATTTTTGGACTGGTTCTAGCAGGTCTTGTTTCACACCCATCAGTTGATCCAGTGTGGTTTCTGGCTTCAATTTGTACTTGAAGCATGTCACAAATTGGGTCAAGAGTTCTTCCAAAGTCAAAATGAATGAACGTGGCAATGCACGATACCAATCTAGGGCTTTCCTAGCTCAGGACATGGCAAAGACATGAATGATCGTATGCGGCCACTGTTGCAATAGCAAAGACTTTGACCAGAAAGTGACAAGATGTGTATTGGGATCCCCTTCCTCATCATACTTTGTGAAGTGCAAGAGAGACATCCTAGGTGGTAATATCAAAGCAAGGATTGCAGGGTTAACGGGGTCATCCTGATAAAAGTCCATGACTTGTATCGTATTAGACCCAATAGCTTTGAGGTGTTTTACTTCCTTAATTAAGGTTTAGATGAGCTAAAACGCTTGGTCTAGACTCGACGATGTTGTAGACGACTGAGGGACTACAGAGGCAACTCCCACATGTGGCATGATGGTGGTGGCGATTTGACCTATCGGCAGTGCCGCCCTTGCTAAAGGTGCTGCTTTCCTTGTCCACCACCTGGTGGTGGTATTGTTGAAGCAGCAATAGAGAGTTGAGTCACCGGATAGGCCATTTAGGTTACCGGCAAGACAGACCATGGCCCTGTACTAGGATGTATCATTTGCGGGGTTGGGTAGGCCTGAGGGTGAATGTAGTGAGACATCTGTGATGGTTGTAGAACAGATGAAGAGGCGAATGGGATCCACCACGTGGATAGGCCTGGGCCTACCATAGTGGGTGGAACAGATGCATACGTAGGAATCAGCATAGAATTTATGTGCAATTGTGAAGTAGGTATAGTATGGACATGCGGTAGGGTAGCCATGATAGGCATGTTGCACACTATAGGGATGTGCTGATAAACAGTTTGCGGAAGCACAATTGTTGCAAGCGCAACCGGGGAATAAGGCTGATGATATGCTGAGTATGTGGCATGGCTACCCATCGTAGTTGTGGTTGTAGGTTGTTGAAGCATAGGCGTGATGACAAAGGGGACGGTGATAGACAGTGGGTTGGCCCAGAAGGACTGGGTAGGCAGGACAGGAACAAGGTTGACTTGACCCCCCTCGTTAGATTGGGAATTAAGCTTCTCTTGTCCATCTTGAAAGGCATCATCTTGGTTGGATGTGGTGTCTGGTTGCTTCCTAAGTCTAGTTAACTGGATCAATTGGTCTAGTAGCCTTTGATACGCTTGCGTTAAAAGCAAAGGAACACCGGGGGTAGGAACGAATTCCTTCCCGTTGTAATAAGTGAACTTGAAGCTACATTTTTCCTCGAGTTCATGTAAATCCAAGGGTAGATTAGCCTGCACCTTCGCGCAAAGGAAACTATAATGCTCGTGTTGCTAGGCTAATCCCTTAGGTCCCCTATTTTGGATTCTGAGAGATCAACGTGCTTCCATCAAGGGGTTTAGTGGTTGTTCGACACGAGTGGTGCCTTGAACCATGAAGGGCACCTCCACATTGAAGGTGTCAACAGCAGTGGTGGTGGAAGCCATTGCTAAGCAAGTGATTATGCGAAAAATGCAAGAAGTGAAAAAAGAAAAAAAGGGCTGATAAAGCAACAAAATGTGGCTTTACGTCTTGCCAGATTCCAGAGGAACTGTCGAGGTGACCAATCTATACCACACAAAGCATAAACAACCACAAAGGGTGTCATGTTTATGCGAGTGCGCAATGAGGTACAGAGCACATGCAAGACTACCGTAAGGCGAGTTTAGTTGACAAGCAATCAAGAAGGCTTTATGTCTCACAAGATCTCGGAGGGACCATTGAGGTGACCGACCTACACCACACAAGGTGCAAACAACCATAGAAGGGTCTGACATTTATACCTACATGAGCTAGGGTGCAGAGCACATGCAAGACTACTATAAAAGGGAAGGCAAACTAACTCACCATTAGAAGGCTTTATGTCCCACAGGGTCCCGGAGGGACCGTTGAGGCAACCGATCTACACCGTACGACGTGTAAAAAATCGTAGATGGTGTCGAGTTTATGCTAATTTGTATCGGGGTGTAGAAGGCTTGCAAGGCTACCGTAAGGCGAGGGAGCTAATCCATAAGACTTTGCGTCTTGCAGGATCCTGGAGGGACCATCAGAGTGACCAGTCTATTCCACACGAGGTGGGGTCCAGAACACATGCAAGATAACTGTAAGACAAGTGAACTAACTAGCGATCAAGCAGGCTTTTCATCTCATAGGATCCCAGAGCAATCGTCGAAGTGACCGATCTGTACCACACGAGATGAGGTATAGAACACATGCAAGAAAACTATAAAATAAGCTAGTTAGCCGGCGATTGGAGGCTTTATGTTCTGTAGGGCTCCCAAGGAGTCATCGAGGCGACCGGTCCACACCGCACAAAGCGCAAACAACTGTAGGAGGGTGTCGCATTTACACTTACATGTATTAGGGTGCAAAAGGCTCACAGAACTACCGTGACATGAGGAAAAGGCACTAAAAGGCCCTCCTTCTAGTGCTAGAAAACTGTAGCAAGTGAAAATGTTGATGGCTAGAAAAACACCGAGGGTCAGCAGGTGCAACAGTTCCAACCCCGTATCCGTGGGAGGGCCGTGCTAGGTGTGTGAAGACACGGGGTGCCCTAAAAGGTCTAGTCGATTAGACAAGGACTTATATCGACATCAATATAGCCTTTTACAATGTAAATAATGCAAAATGTTAGATAATTCTTGAAAGTTAATGAAGCAGAAGAGAAGCTGAAAAAAGGATGCGACAGTAATACAAAGTAATGCTTAAAGGTGAATAAAATAGAAAATGATGCAAAATAAGATAGCATGCAAGAAATAAAGTAAAGTGTAGTTAGAAACATGCACTGCTCTGAAGCTACAAACTTGCTCGGTCAAGGTGGATACAATCGGATGCACAGCGTGATGGAGTGTAGAAATCCCGAGGGTAACCAAGGCATGTCGAGCAAAAAGAGCTATGCGCTTGGACACGGACTCGAGTACAAACAATGAGGAGTACTACCAAGGTGGTAGAACGGAGATGGGATCCCACGCTAGCTGAGAGAGAGAATCGCTATTTACAGTGTTAGAAAAATTACTTTGATGTTACAATGTTGAAGAGAGGAGAAGTCTTTGTTTCAAAATTCCAAAGTTCCCACCGCTTGGAAGCTGTTTGCTTCAAGAAGGATGCAAACTCTTTTGAAATTGCCAACCTTCAAAAATTTCAGACCTTTTGCATGCTATTTGCTGGGGTATTTATAGGACCAAGGGCATGCGAAAGGGGTGGTTTGAATGTTACGTGCCTCGGGCCTTTGTTGTCTTGCTAGCGCCACTCGTGTCATTTGTGATTGTTAGACCTACAAGACCTTTGTGATGCGAACCTGTATGCAATAACTACAATCCTACTACGCTGTAATTATGCCATCAGCGTCTAGAGATATGTGCCAATGGTTCGATTAGGTGGAGTGCATTGATGTTGCACAACCACCTACATGCCTTGTTGTGCCCTATGACATAGCATGCTTGGCGTAGTGTAGCACTTTGTTGCGCATTCTGCTATATGTCACATGCTTGCTATGCTATGCTACACTACATAGCGTAGCGTAGCAACTTGCCTTAGTCGTGAAATCTTTCCTGATTTGCAAACTTTGTCTCCTGTGATGCAAGTCTTGCGAACTTCGTTGACTTCGCCTTTCAAACTACCTTCTGTCTCTTCTACAGGATTGCTACACCTTGTTGTGCCATGTAACTCAGCGTAGCGTAGCAGCAGACATGGTCCACCACTTCCTGATGGAAAGGGACATCACTGCAAAACTCGAAATTGGGCAAGGGGAGTGGGTAGTGAAGTCGTTTCCATGCTACGCTGCATGACATCGCGTAGCATAGCACTTCGTTCCACCATCATCTTCTGAAGCTTACTATACTACATAGCGTAGCGTAGCGTAGTAGGCTTCGTGACTTAGAAAACTTGCCGAAGTATTTCTTGCACATCTAGAGTGCTACTGCCGATTTTGCACACTACTGTTTAGGCTACTTTGGTGGGCAGGTAGGATGGCATAGAACTTGTCCATGCTTAAAGTAGAAAATTTTCTGAATTGGCTGGCCTGAACTTAGAACGTTCTCCTCCTGATGAACTGTTGTAGTGCTACATAGACTACAAGAGCCTGGTGAAGCAAGGATGACCCCACATTTTTTAGGGTGTTTCATTGTGTGCTATGCTCATATTCGTATGGTTGAGTGTAGGGGTACCTTGCCACTCATCATTGGTGCCGTTGCCGAGGATTAAGTGTTTGTGCGCCGAATAGAACATAGGATATCACTCACATCGTTGGGAGCCTAAACGAACCTTCAAGTTAATTAATTAAAAGAAAAATTATATAATGGTAAAATTAGCACACCGATAACAATGTCTTCTTCTAACAAAAGCAACTCACCACCTAGGGATAATACAAGAAATTTTCGGTAATCAAAAGCACATAACCAAAATCTGCCAAGTCCTAAATAATACTAGGTAGTCTATACTCATCTCGATGAGTATATTCCAAAATTTACCTTTATCCTCCATCAAGAAAAACAACTATGATGGAGAGATTTTCAAGGTAACATTGTGTTACCCCTAGATCGATCAATTCCTAACATGCTCCTCCGTGCTTTGGCACAAATTGGCATGACTCAGCTCTATGCTGAATATGTTATAGCATATTTTGATACAAGGGATTATCATTGCATAGAAGCAAAATGTATCAAGAACTCAAGGTAGGAGAACCAACATACACTATTGAAGGGCAAGGATCTGCACATCCTTAGTGAAATAGGAGATGAGGAACACATTATCATGAGTTCTCTAGCAAATGATGTTTTCCCTTCTAATGATAGTGAGAAGGTTGGGTATCAGAACCTACACTCAATGGTACATAACACTGGTTCTGATCCCCGTGAATGCCAACTGTTCACAGAGGGAACAACAACTCATGCTAAGGATAGGCACTTAGATCATCACCATGATTGGGGCCATAACAGCCAAAGAGAAGGCAAGAAGCATCATCATGGTAATGGTTCCCCTTCTTCTTCCTCTTCATCTCATCACTCATCCTCTCCTTCCACATCTGGGCATAGCCACCATGAACATAACGATGAGGATAGAGGTAGACAAAATGAGAGACCTCGATGGGAAAGTCGAGAGAGAGGACAAGGACAAGGGCGAAGGGAAAGTACGAAACATTGAAGACATCACAGGTGTCATGAAAGAGATGATCATGATGAACCCCTACTTGCAACCTAAAGTATGCTCGACATAACGGAGACAGTTAGGATTCCAACAAGGCATCAAAAGGATAGTTGGATCAAGCGTTTAGATATGAATAATATCCCACACTTTGAAGGGGGATACAACTCAGATCTGCAGCATCATTTACAGGCATTCCACAATGCTTGCACCTTGCAGAACATAGAAAATGAGTGCCAAAAACTTAAGTTGTTTCCTAGAACACTCACTAAAGAAGCAGAGTGTTGGTACTGGTCCTTAGAACTGAAAACCATCAGGAGGTGGAGTACGATGCTAGAACTCTTCAACAATAAGTATCAAATGTACTCCAAAGTGTCTAATTTGTGTAAGCAGATCCAAGGATGGAAGCAAGGTATTCATGAACCCTTGGATGCTACCATGGGTCACTACTACGCATTGTTACATCATTTCCTAGGCCATGGATACGCTCAACGGGATCAACTTTGCCACATCGTGAATGGGCTAAGACATGAAACTAGAAGAACCCTTAGGACTTATGCCCAAGGGAGACTATCGGAACTTAGAGCCCATTAAGTACATTGCTTGTTGGAACAAGTAGCAAAAGAAGAAGGTGAGCTACGAAAAAGAGAGTGTGTGGAAGAATGATCCCTCCCTTCGGAAGAAGGGAGTAAAATTTTCTGATGAGGAGGATGAGTCACCACTTGAAGAGTTGGTGAACAAAAAGACCTTGCCGATTCAAAAATTAACAATAGAAGTATTGGATAAGGTAGACCAATTGTGGGGTTCTTTAGACTCTAGACTTGAAAGTGTCTTGAAAATTGTAGAAGAGTCTAAGGAGGAATGAAGTAGTGACAAAGGTAAGACAAAGTAGAGAGATTTATGCCTTGCACATAACAAGGGTAAGGGAAAAATTACTATCTCCAATGAAGTTGTGGACTCAGACACAGACGATGACGGTGGATGTGAGATCTACCAATATAACCATCCTAAGGGATGTTGTCCAATTATCTCACATCTACAAGAGTCTGGGGTGTATGCACTTAATCTGAGACTTAACCAACGGCAAACACCCCGAAGGTTACCTTATCCTCAAGGTAACCTAAGGAAGTTCCACCAACCACTAACATACTATCTATGTGTAACTCCACCACAACCCATTGAACAGCATCAATAGTGGCAATACCCACAGTCCTAGGGGATGCCACCGCCAACACAACAGTACCCTTACCGGCAACCAGACCCATATGGATATTATGTGTAGCAGTCGGTTTCTCCAAGTGACTCTATGGGTCACACAACTCCGCAACGTCACTACCAAGTTTGGGAGTACTTTAGGAGGACTCCTTCTCCTTTGGGAGACATCTCACATTCATCCCATCCTCCGACTCCATCCGCACCTCTTCCACCTATAGTTCCCATACAACCTACTCCAACAATGCAAGGGGAACTCCCTACTCAACCGCAACAACGTAACATTGCAAGAGCTGTAAATATTCAACTTTCTGCTAGTTCTGACAATTGTAAAAAGAGAAAAAAATTATTTAGAACCAAAAGCCCAGACAAACTCTCACAAAAACAAGCGGTTGAACCCATGTACACTCCTCCACCATCCAAAACTTTGGAGCACCCTTAAGTTCAAAAGAGTTGTACACATCTGGTTATGCTAACGCATACCCTAACCGACTGGATCAAGGTAGGCCACCTTCCCAGGAAGCTATCTGACCCTGGGAGTCCCCTAATTTATCTACAAATCGCTAAGAATGAACCACATAAGGCTCTTCTTGACTCAGGTTCTAGAGTCAATTTAATATCACGAGAAATGTATCAAGCCTGGAACCTACCCCAACTTAAGGAGAGCAACATTCAACTGGAGCTGGCTAACCAGTACATCACCATTCCCTTAGGATTGGTGGAGGACATCATTACCACTGTGTGTGGGTGGTCATACCTAGTTGACTTCCTAGTGATAGAAGTTAATAGTAACAACGGGGACTTCCCAATTATAATGGAAAGGCCATGGCTGAGTACAGTAGATGTGTAGCTAGGGATCAGCGATCTTTCCTTGTAGATATCTAAGATAAACATTTATGAAAAGATCAAGAAGAAGAAAGTTCTGTGCATCACATATAGTGACTTAGAGGGTGATGACATGGAAGAATGTTCAACATTTCTTTCATGTAATCAGTGTGCCCAAGAAATACAAATGCAAAGGTGCCTGTATGTAGCAACCACACCAGTAGTGGACACCCCGTGGTTGATAGCTACTAGAAAAAGCAACCTAATATGCACGGAATGAACTAAGAAGACAACTCATGCTAACAATGAAGGCATAGACACATTGGAATATGAGCGTCGCTGACTTCCACCCCTTAATTTGAGAACATCAATGGGGAGAAGTTAGGAACTTTTACGAAATTCAAATAGACATTCATTATTTCGGATCTCTCCCTTGCAATTCAGTCATGGGAGAGATGGCCACCTATGCTGATCATTGGAGGCCCTCAATTCTTTTTAGATTTTGTTTTACACATTTTTTTTTACAAGTTTTTGTTTCACATATTTGTTTTACACATATTTTTTTTTACACGTTTTTTTTTTACACATTTTTGTCTTACACATTTTTTTTACAAGTTTTTGT
>MNCI01029592.1:360441-379080 GCA_015680685.1 Gnetum montanum
GCTAGCACCTTAATAATGAAGTTCTCATCCATGAAGCTCACCAAAATTTGTGGTGTGCATGAGTACATCATGCAAATGAGAGATGTAGTAGCTCAACTCAAAACACTTGAGGTTGAGATGTCAAAATCTTTCCTTGTGCACTACATTTTAAACATAGTCCCACTGTAGTATGAACCCTTTAAGATTTCTTATAACAATGAACTAATGGTCATGTGTGTGCAAGAAGAGGGTAGACTTGCAATGTAAGCGAAAGAGTATATCTAGTCACACACAAAAACAATAAAGAACAAGCCAAAGGCAAGTGGAAGGTCAAATTGCCTACACAAGTTGATATTAAAAAAGAATCCAAATGCTTTTTTTGCAAAAAGAAAGGGCACATAAAGAAGGATTGTTCTAAATATCAAAAATGGCTTGAAAAGAAAGGGTATTGAACTCTCACTTATTTGTTTTGAATCTAATATGGTTGATGTTGGCCATGACACATGGTGGATTGACTCTGGTTCTATAATCCATGTTACCAATTCCTAAGGAAGACAGTGGGAAACCTAAGGAAGCTAGTGGGAAATAAGTCATGCATCTATTCAGGCAACAAGATGCACTCACATGTGGAGGCAATTAGAACATGCAAATTAGTTTTAAGTAGTGGTTTTGTTTTAGAGTTGTGATGAGTCACAGTTTCTTGGCTACGTCGATGAGGCCTCATTGACATGGCCTTGTCAACTAGGCCTTGTCAACAAGGCCTCGTCAAGGAATTGTATTATGAATTGATGAGGCCCCATCAATGCAGTGTTCACATTTTGCCTATAAATACCCACCTACTAGCTGTATTTATGGAAATGAGATTTCAGTAGTAGTGAAGCTCCTACAATTTGCTCATTTGAGAGTTAGAATTTTTCTCTTGAGTGCCCACAATAGGAGTCATTGAGTGTACAGATCTTTATTCGAGCATTATTATACCTGAGCATGACACTGTGTGCGGTAATAAAGATGAGCTTTCTAATAAACCTTGTAGCATTATGGATAGATTAAATATTTCATTTATGCATTTAATGTTTTCAATTATTTATTAAATGTTTTTTAGTAATTAAGCTAATGAAGCAATTAGGAAAGATAAGCTAGATAGATTAAACACATAAGCACAATTGCTTTAGGTGTAACATGTATTCGCTTGGTAATCCCAGTAGCGTTATTACTTGGTACGCCTAGTAGCATAGTTCTTGGTAACTCGGTAGTGGATACGTGGGTTCAAGACGTGTGCAAAAAAGTGAGATTGGATGCTTACATTAGGATTGCTTAGATACTAGTTAACTAGTTAAATTAAATTACTTAATCCAATTACTTTATCTCTCTTTAAACACCAAAACCATAAAATACAAAATGATAAAGATCAAATGCCTCAAATATAGTTAACCATACTAGTGTACATCACTAGTGTAATTGGGAAGACAATGAATGACCTTAAGGCAAGGCTTGCTGCCTAGAAGACTAGTGCACCAAAAACTATAAAGTGCACGAAATTTGACATAATAGCATGTAAATGCTCTGTGACTCATATGGTTGGGCATAGGGATACCTTGCCACTTATCAAGTTGAAAAAGACATTTTATATTCCAAGTGTTTTAATAAATTTAATTTCTATTTCAAGGCTTGTATCATTGGGATTTTCTTTTAATTTTTCAAATACTATATTCAATCTATATTATAGATCTGAACTTATTGGAAGTGGTACATTGATAAATGGTCTTTTCAACATTAATTTACAAAAGGAAACTTCTTGTACTTATATGCATGTTCATGCTAGCATTAAGAGATGTGTTATGAATGACAAATCCTCTATGTTGTGGCATCGTAGATTAGGACATATCTCTATTGAGAGAATAAAATGATTAGTAAATAATGGAGTACTTAGTACTCTAGATTTTACTAACTTTGACACTTGTGTGGACTACATAAAGGGAAAGTAGACCAATATGTCAAAGAAAGGTGCCAAGAGAAGTTCAGACATATTAGAGATCATACATACAAATATTTGTAGTCCAAATATGCATGCGTATGGTCAAAAGGATTTCATTACCTTTATTGATGATTGCTCACGATATATGTATCTCTAACTACTTCATAACAATAGTGAAGCTTTAGATGCCTTTAAGGTGTTTAAGGCTAAAGTAGAGAAACAATGCAGTAAGCAAATAAAGTTAGTGAGATCTAACAAAGGTGGTGAATACTATGGTAGATATACTGATGATGGACAAGCACCTAGTCCATTTGCTAAGTTTCTTCAAGAGTATGGAATTGTTGCCGAATACACTCTACCTAGTTCTCTAGACTAGAATGATGTGGCAAAAAGAAGAAACCAAACATTATTGGACATGATGTAGAGTATGCTTAGTAGCTCTAAGCTTCCTAAGTCCTTATGGACTGAAGCTCTCAAAACATCAGTGTATATATTAAACCAAGTTCCAACCAAGGTTGTCTCAAAGACATCATTTGAATTATGGAAAGGTTGGAAAATGAGTTTGTCACATATACATGTTTAGGGATGCCCATCTAAAGTAAGAGTTTATAATCCATAAGAAAAGAAGCTAGACCCAAGGACCATAAGTGGCTATTTTTTTGGATATGTTGAATGGGCTAAGGGATACAGATTTTATCACCCATCACATACTACTAGGTTTGTGAAATCAAGGAATGCTAAATTTATTAAGAATGACTTGATTAGTGGGAGCAATAGATCTTGGAACATTGTTCTTGAGATAGATCATACAGATGCACAACCCACTACTTTAAATGATAGACTGATTGTTGTGCACAATATGCCTAGAGCACAAATGCATAATGAAAAACAACTAGTCATTGAAGTTCCATAAACTATTGATCAAGAAGTAGTAGATGTAGCTGAACAATAGATACCAAAACCTATTGAACAACCTATTGAACATCATGATCCTCAAGAGAATGATGAACCAACATTAAGGCTATTAGTGATTCTTAGTGACTATATTGTGTATCTAGAGGAGTTTGACTACAGCATAGGAGCCAAAAATGATCCCGAAATGTTTTTTACAAGCTATGAGTTACAAGGAATCTAACTTGTGGTATGATGCCATGAAAGACAAGATGAGCTCCATGTCATCTAATGAAGTTTGGGATCTTGTAAAGTTTCTTGATGGTGTAAAAGCCATTGAATGCAAATGGGTCTTCAAGACTAAGAAAGACTCATTGGACAACATTGAAAGATATAAGGCTAGACTTACCACTAAATGGTTCACTCAGAAAGAGGGAAGAGATTACAAAGAGACATTTTCTCTTGTATTTAAGAACTTCCTTTATGTTATTGTGGCATTGGTTGCTCATTTTGATCTTGAATTACATTAATTGGATGTAAAAATAACATTCCTCAATGATGATCTAGAGGAAAATATTTATATGAAACAACCTAAAGGATTGTCCTCTAGTGATGGTGAGCAACTGGTATGCAAGCTCAATAAATTCATATATGGATTAAAAAAAGCCTCCCATCAATGGTACTTAAAATTCCATGATATCATCACTTCATTTGATTTTGAAGAAAACATCATGGATCAATGTATATACCAGAAGATTAGTGGAAGAAAAATCTATTTCCTTATTCTATATGTGGATGATATCCTTCTTACAACCAATAATAGTGGATTTCTATACGAGGTGCAACATTTTCTCTCTAAGAATTTTAACATGAATGATATGGGTGAGGCATCTTATGTCATTGGAATTTGGATCCATAGGGATAGATCTAGATGTATTCTAGGACTATCATAGGAAACCTATATCAATAAAGTTCTAGAAAGGTTTTGGATGAAATATTGTTCACTAAGTATAGCACCCATTGTGAAGGGTGATAGGTTCAATTTGAAATAGTTTCCTAGGAATGATTTAGAGAAAAGTCAGATGAGCAACATTTCGTATGTTTTAACTGTTGGAAGCCTTATGTATGCTGAGGTTTGCATAAGACTTGACATTGCATTTGCTATGGGAATGTTGGGAAAATATTAGAGTAATTCAAGTATTGACCACTAGAGGTTTGTAAAGAAAGTGATGAGGTACCTTCAAGGTACAAAAGATTACATACTTATGTATAAATGAACTAACTTCTTGGAGGTGACTGGCAACTCCAATTCAGACTTTGTTGGCTATGTTGATTCATGAAAATCAACATCTAGTTATGTTTTTATGCTAGCTAGAGGAGCTATATCTTGGAGGAGTGGAAAGAAAACTTTGGTTGCTACTTCCACCATGGAGGCAGAGTTTATTTCTTATTTTGAGGCTACTTCACATGGTGTATGGTTAAGAGTTTCATATTAGGGCTTAGAATTATGGATTCTATATCTAGGCCATTAAGAATTTTTTGTGACAATTCAACTACTATCTTCATGGCTAAGAATAATAAGAGTGGTAGTTGAAGTAAACACATTTACATAAAGTACTTAGCCATAAGGGAACACATTAAGGAAAATAAAGTGATCATTAAGCATATACACACTAAATTGATGATAGTTGACCCTTTGAAAAAAGGAATGCCATGAAAATCATTTAAGGATCATGTAGTTCGAATGGGACTTGGTTCCATAATGTAATTTGTTGTATGTACAACTTTATAGTCATAATGAAACTCTCATTCATTTGTGATATTTTCTCATATGGTTTAGACATACAGTTATGAGAGAAAATTCACATATGGCAGGACCTAAACTGAACATTGGTTTATTTATAAAGTTAGTTACCATATAAGGAATTATGTTTGAGAGATAATGCATTATAATACATGGAAGATAATATTCACATTAATAGGAACTATCACCATGATTCATCCATTTATTTCTTAAACTCTAGACATGATTAAATATGGAGACCAAGTGGGAGATTTTAACATGCATTACACATTTTCACGTTTACATGTATGTTAACACATCAAGGTGGCCTCCATATCCAATAAAGTGTTTATGCATTGGCATTGGATCTTTTATTTTTTTTCTAATTTCTAATGGTAACTGATTCCATGGCCTATCAATTCATTCTTGATGGCAGAACAAAGGCACCACAAAGCATAGCAGGATTGTAGTTCTAGTCCCTTTCACAAATGCTTAGAGGTTACATACACCATCATTGTAGAGCATCGGTGTGAAAGAAGAATCCAAATGTCAAGTTTAATTCAAGGCATCAATGGCTAGAGGTTAGTTCCATTTTCTTCTGCATTATGCATTTTTATTTATTTATGCATGTAAATGTCTTGTGAAATCCACAAATTTTGTCTAACAATTTCATGTTAATAAAACATTCTTGACAAATGAAGAGGAGCATTTTGGCAGCTACAAGCAAGGCTATCTATGAAAGTAGAGTTCTTTGCTTTACATTTTGATACTAGACAAAGCTTGAGTAGCACTAATAGTAATGTTTAGATGGGCATCCTAGGGCAAGTTGTGTCCACTGTGAGGATCATGGAGGTTGCCATTTTGTATGAATTCATACACTAGAAGTATTGAATTTGGAATCAAAGTGTAGCAAAGAAGTTTCACAATGTTGGAATGCCTAATTTTCTTGTGGAGTTCCAACTTTGACAACATCTCCTTCTTGCAAGATGATAATAATTCCAAAGCATTTTGTTGGGATTTTCCATTATTTTGGATTCTCTTAATAGCCACAACTTTTTTGTCCCCAAGACTAACTCTGTAAACTTTACTTAATGCGCTACTATCTATGATATTGCTCTTTGTCAAAGAATGCATCATGTGAAACTCATGAAAGTCCAATGGGAAAAAGTGCTCAATATTCCAATTCCAAAATTCTCTATTTGAGATTGGCTTAATGATGCTTCTATATCTGTAAATGATGAGGATAAGCAAACAAGCACATAACATCATTAGACTTAGAGCTACACTGATGAGCATCGTCCTTCACTTAAGAAGCCCAAAACTAGGGTTTTGAGCACAATGAGGAAGTGGTAATGGTTCCTTTCCACATAGTCTAGCATTTTCTAAAAAGCTCCTATTATAAGTCAATTTGTTGAAGCTAGTAGGAACTGGTCCTTCAAGTTGGTTATAGGAGAGATCAAGAATGTTTAGATTTAGCAATCCAATTTGGGAAGGTATTTTGCCAAACATTCTATTGTGGGATAGGTTTAGATAGGTCAAAATAGGAAGAGCACTGTAAGCTTTAGGTATATGTTCCACAATAGCATTATCAGAAAGGTTAAGAAAGGGATTTGACCTAATAAATTATTGTAGTTGGCATTCAACACAAAGAGATTTGAGAGGTTCCCAATGGAAGATGGAACATGGTGACTAAAACTATTATGGAACATTTGGCAACTATAGCTTGTATTTAGGAAGTTATAACTTCTTATGGTAATTCTAATTAAACTCTAATAATGATTTTGTAACCAATTTTAATTTCCCATGATGTTGTAATTACAGCCTAGAGTTAATTATAACTAACTACCATGGTGGTTATAAATTCTATGGTGTTTGTAACTAATTCTCATTAATTTATATGGTGGTTATAACTAGCTTCCATAGTGATTATAACACACATTTTCCCATGATGATTGTAACCACCTAGAAGCCACTTGTAAGTGGAGAAGAAAAGGGAGAAGGAGAAGGGAAGAAAATCAAGAATAATTATTGAAGATTACTTGTAAGAATGGCTTACTAATTGCATTATCAATTCAGCTACTTTGTTTAAATCATTTGAGTTTTTTCCTTCTCATTTTATCTTGGTTGCTTAGTTAATGATTTAGATGGTACTATGCTTCGCATTTAATTTTGATATTTTCTGATTGATCTTATAGCTCTATTTTCACACAATTCTATACTTCTCTTTAGTTGCCATATAAGATCTTATGTTGTCTTTTGAAAAACATCTTGAGTAATTTAATAGTAATACTTTTATGAAATTGCTTGTTTGAGTCTAAAGTGTCTAGAAAATCTTTGATATTTTGAGTTGACTTGAAATAGCTCCAATTTTTAAAGTCTTTTCCTTGATGTTTCAATCTTGAAATTGTTAAATCCTTTCTGATAGCTCTATTATTTGAAATTCTTGACAACTATTTAACTAGACAAATAATAGCTTGTATTTTGTCATTTACAAAGCATTTTGGTAATTTAATAAGAGTGTCTTTTATGAAATTGCTTATTGAGCTCAGAGGGTTTAGACAATTTGTAACACTTTAGATTGAATTGGAATAGCTTTATTTTGAAGTGTTTCCTCATGTTCAATTTATCTCACTTAAATGTTTAATATTTCACTCAAATCTACTTTTCTTTCTTCTTCTCTTTTAAAATCCTTTAAATCTCACTCTATTTCTAGTTTTCCTGTGGATCTTTCTCTTTGAGAAAAATTAGGAGTAAATTTCTACAAGATTGTGCTTATGATTTTTTTTGAAATTTTATTTGTTTCAAGCAATGTACTATAGGGACTATATAGACTAATTAAGTTGACAAAATAGAAATCTTTAATCAATCACAATATTCAAAAAGGTTGGCTGAATTTCTATTATAATAGCCACTTACAGTTTCATACACAACCAAACCATTTCAACATTCACAATAGCAACTACACATTTACACTTAGTTTTCTCTACTATCACTAAGTTTATTTGGAGGTATTTAGGCCTTGGTGTTTCTAAAGACTAGCAAACACCTAAACTCAAGTTTGAAGGAACACCTTCATTTCCTATGATCCTAGTCACAAGATCAAAGGAAAACGTTGTTGGTCCCCTAGAGTATCCAATAATAAGTTAATAGGATGGTGGTACATATTATGAGCTAACATATAGATATTTTTTAAAAAATATTGTATTTCTAAAACCTTATTCAATCTTTATTCCATCTCTTTTCTAAAATGGACTTCAATATCTAATATTTATTATACTCTTGGCTATCTTTTCTAAATAGTATGAAGTTTATTGAATTGATATTCTACTATAAATCATTATTTCTAAATTAATTTGAAAAGCCTAGGATTACGTATAAAGCTAGGATGATGCTTTACATATATTCTTTACCCATTCTTGCTAGTGAATCTTTGTCATTGGTAACTTCTAGTATTCCTTTGGTACTCTAGTAGATCTAATCTTCTTATTGTAGATCTTCCAATTATGATGGTAGAGAAACTAGTTTTAAGCTCTAATGATTTGTTATGCCTTAATTTATTCTATCTTGTTGATTATTATTCCATATGGTGTAGTATCTTATGATGATGTAGCCTTGTTATGCTCAATTATGTAATTCTAATTTTGGTTCTATGCTCACTTTTATTTTGTTTTGTATTTTAACATGTCTCTAGTGTCATTTTATCATGACTCATGAAGAAGTTACCAGTAAAGACTATAGGTTGTGATAAGATCATGGTTCCTAACCATGAATGAACCACAAGTTGTAATTTCATAGGAACTAAAAACCCAAGCTAAGGTGCACATTTCTTGAGTTTGTGGCATATACCATAACTCATGATGAGGTCATGATTAGGTGAAATTACTAAGAAGAAAGTGACATAGTTCATGGTAGCATCATGGCCTTAACACAATTCAAGAATAATTTTTTAGTTTATTTTTCATATTAAATCTCAAGTTGTGACTAGCTTGTGGTCCATCTTTAGTTCCTATTCTTTTACCATTTCATGTCTTATTTGCATCCTCTCAACCATTTGTGGCCTATGATATGTTGTTTCATGAATATTTAAGTGATTCAACTTCTTGATGATGGTTTCAGTTGGGATTAATAACTAGGAATTATGGGAGGTTTATGGTGACCTCTAGTAATTAACTCATGGCATCTATGATTGTATCCTAGGTTACCTAGTTTGTGTGTCAATGAGTAAGCATTGTGGAGGGTATGATCAACTACCATACTTAACCTATGTCACCCATGATTGTGTGCAGGTTGTGACAATGGAAAAGCATTGTGGGGAAACTAATTTTGTAAGTACTTATAATAATATTTTTAAATTTCCATTACACATTAGAATGTGATGGAATGAGCATAATCACTTCAAGTATAACATATGCTCTCTTTGTAGCCTAGTAACTTTAAAGCATGATTAGCTGAGTAGTGCTATGTTTGGTAATCTTAGTAGTGAATATATGTGTTTAAGACATGTACAACAAGTGAGAACATGTACTCTTCACCTTGAATATACTAGACTTTCATTATTAAAAATAGAAAAAATTTTGATAGTTTAATAATATCTTAATAATAATTTATCAACATCAATTATATACCTCAATTACACTTCACTGTAAGAGTTAAGGGCCATCCTAAGTGTAACTAGGAAGATATAGACCTATGATAATACATAACAAGATGGATATATTGTTAGTCTAATCCATGGATTACAATTAGTTCACTTGCAAACGCTTGTGTTTTATATGTTTAGGCATAGGAACTAAGTCATTGTACATTATTGGCATTGTTACTAGGAGCTGGTACTATTGATTTAAATTAGTTTAAATCATTTAGGATCATTATTAAAGGCTTTAAGATTTATCTTTTAAAAAATATTATTATTTTATTAACTTACACATAATAATTTTAAAAATATCTTCTTCTCATAGAGCTAAACCCCCACCTATTAACAACTAAGTAAAAATGAAAAAATTCAAAGGAATAGAGATGATGTGCCCTACCAAGTTAAGGTCATCTATCAACATTGAAATCCTTATTATCTAGATTTCACCTTTATCATACACTAGGACAAATACATGAGAAGGAGGAAACTAGAAGAAAATATTTTATTGTCACTTGATTGTGCATCCCCATTAATGCTCATGATAATGTTGATGAAATTTGGATTGGAAGCTACTACATGTGGCTACAAGGTCGTCAATGAAATTTTAGGCCCTGTTAGCCTACTAAGACCTAACTTCAAAAATACTATTTCATGGAGGTACATTATGAAATAGCAAAGAGAAAAGGAACTATTGTCTCATTGACTTCATTGTCCTAGAAGGAGGATACAAATGATCATTTAGAAAGATTTAATCATCAAAATCCTCTACTCTTTGATGTAGATGAAATGACTAACTAGTGGATATGGTTAGCTATGGAAAGCAACCAAGGAAATGGAAGAATGATACCTAACACAAGAAGGACCTTAAGCCCTAGGTCTTCCAATAGGCCATCATGAGATAATAAAAGGGATCATGGTAGGAAAGTATGCTAGCATGGTTCTTTCAATTCTCCATTTTCTTCATCATTCTCATTGTCAATCTTTGATGATGATGACCATACGTAAGGAAGAAGAGGCTAAGATAAACAACGTGGTGATAATAATTAGAGAGATAAATATACAAATGGAGGCAATGATTCTCACATCTCCACTCCCAAAATGGAGTCATTTTGTAATTAAGATGGTGTTGCTTTGTAACAAATTGTGTAATTATTATAATAAGATTTGAAAAGGTATATTTTAATAATGAAAACATTTGTAGAGATGATATTTAGGGGTTTGACCTAAGGTATTTATACATAGAAATTAGAGGTTATGTCAACATGGAGTTATAGAGTATATAAAGATGAGTAATAGGTGTTGAGTATAGTAAGATAGGAAGATGACTAGTCATTCCTTTTATTTAGGTACAAGACTAACTATGGTGGTAGTGTTGGATTGTTTTTAAGGGATAGATGATGAAGGAAGCTAATCCTAAGGAATCCTTAAAGCATGACCCATATACATTATTTTCACATTAATAAATTTTTCTTTTCATTTCTTTTTTAATTTTCATTAGCACTTTCTTTATGCATAATATAGAATGTTATGAATATATAACATTTTCCATGGCATTTAGAAATGGGATGTTATAGGGATGGTAATCTTTATCATGATAGATATAGAGATCATGAGCACATACATGGAAGAAGGAACAATAAGTAACATAGAAGGATTATGGGCATGATAGAGACCATGATTGATGAAGTCCAAGTCCAACAATGTCCATTCTTCTGAACAACTCCCAAAAGGGTTCAAAGGATGGGGACTTCATCTACATCAACCCCATCTACACTAATCCTCTAGGTAAAACTAAGCTTCCACATTCTACCAATCCAAATTTAACTACTGTCATGCCCACTCAAACCATTACACATTAAATTAAGGTAGGAGTGATTCCCTAGAAGAGAATAGATCAAAGAAGTTCCTTGATATATCTATAAATAGTAAATCACAAATCATGCAAAGCTCTACTAGATTTTGGGTCAAGAGTGAACCTGATTTCATAGGATATGTACAACGCCTAAAATCTTCCTCCGCTAAGGAAAAGTAATTTCTCATTAGATATTACAAACCAATCAATCACTATTCCACTTGGATAGATGGATAATGTCATCACCATCATAAGTGGTTGGTCCTACCCTACTAACTTCTTAGTAATACACATGGGAAAAAATTAAGGGGTAATTTCCTATAATCATGGGAAAGACATGGCTTAGCACTATGGATGCCAAGCTAGGAATTAGAGATTTGTTCTTGGAGATTTCCAAGGTAGATGAAGCTAGAATTATACAAAGATGTCAAGTTTCATGTATCACATATAGCAATAAAGTATGCAATTATGTGTAGAAAATATGGGTTGTTAAATAAGGAATTAGCACAACATACAATCAATGTGTAGAAAAAATGTGTATGAAGCAATGTATGTATGCAATAGCCACCAAACAAGATAGCATCCAATGGCTAATTACTAATAAAGAGGCAGAATCCAAGAAATACATGAAAACAACAAATCAAATCATAATTGCCTATGTTGAAGAAACTGATAAGTTAGAATAGTTAAGAAAAAAAACACCTCTATGCACAATCACACCAAGAAGAAGAAATTGAATTTGGACAACTAAAGATCCCAAACAAGTTTGAGCCAAAATAGTTAGATTTAAAAGCCCTACCAAAAGTGCTAGCATTTGCTTTTCTAAATAATAAAAAACTAGCAATCATCAATGTCAACTTTGATAAAGACTAGAAGAAAATATTATTGGAAGTGGTCAATAAGTGGCCAACAATGTTTGCATGGTCCTATGATAAAATAATAGCTATCAGAGAAGATTGAATCCTAAGCTCAAAGAAGTAGTAAAATAGAAATTGAAAAAGCTGTTAAAGGTGGGATTCATCTATCCCATTGTAGATAGTGAATGGATTAGTTCCTTAGTCATTATCTCAAAAAAAAGGTGGCAAGTGAAGGGTCAACATTAATTTTTAGTTATTAAACTTCATGACATTTAAGGATCATTTCCCTATACCATTTGTGAACTAGATCCTTGATACCATAGTAGGAAATTAGTACTATAGTTTCCTTGATAAGTATAGTGGGTACAACTAGATCTGCATCATGAAGATCAGGAGAAGACTATGTTCACTAGTCCATGAGGGACATTTGCCTACAAGAAAATGCCTTTCGACTTGTGCAATGCACCTACAACTTTCCAAATATTAGTACTAAGTATCTTCCAAAATAAATTAGTAATGACGTAAAAGTATTTATGGATGATTTCTCTACTTATGGGATAGATTTTAGGTAGGCATTTGACCATTTGGAGTAGGTATTAAAAAGATCTATTAAAACTAATTTGAAGTTCAATTGGCAAAAGAGCCATTTAATAGTCCAACATGGGATTGTCCTAGGACATAACGTATCACAACAAGAATATAGGTAGATCCATATAAGATAAGAGTCATTCAAAAAATCATCCAAAGGCCATAAACTATTAAGGATGTTAGATTATTTTTGGACCATACAAGATATTATAAGAGATTCATAGAAAACTTTTCCAAAATAGCAAGACCATTAGTAGAATGGATAAAGAAAAATGCACCATTCTAGTGGATAGAAAAATGTGAGAAGGCATTTCAAACACTAAAACACAAGCTACTTGAAACACTAATCCTTTGAACTTTGGATTGGTCCAAGCCCTTCCACATAATAACATATGCTTCCAATTATGCACTAGGTGCAATATTGATGTAGCTTAATGATTAAAAGAGGTAGTAGTACATACATTGTGCCAGCCAAAGCATCACCAAAGCACAACTTAATTACACCACTATGGAAAAGGAGCTTATGGCCATTGTGTATGTGCTAGAGAAATTAAAATATTATGTGCTTGGGTACCCTATTTATGTTCACATGAATCATCATGCAATGAGATTTCTAATGAATAAACCAGTGGTTATTCCAAGGATGATCAAGTGGCTCATAATACTATAAGAATTTGACATTATTTTGATTGACAAGAAAGGAGCAGAGAATGTCATAACAGATCATTTGTCAAGGCTAATATGGAAACCACAAGAGCAAGAAGAACCATTATCAGACCAATTTACCCAATGAGAATTTGTTCACAAAGAAAAAAATGGCTATTAACTCAAAAGAGAAGTCATGGATCATTGACTATATGACTTATCTTCTCACACAAGAACCTCCCATTGAGTGGAATAGAAAATAAAAAGAGTAGTTCCTCCATCAAGTGAAGTGATATATGAAAATAAATGGAAATATTTACAAGATTTGTGTTGATGGATTAGTAAGATGATGTGTTCCAAAAGAGAACCAACAAAGAAACCTATAGGATATGCATGAAGGACCATGTGGTGATCACTATGTAGGGTGCATGAAAACACTAAAGCTAATGATGGTATGCTACTTCTAGCCCACCATATTCTAGGATGCACATAACTTGACCCAATTTTGTGAAATATGTTAATGTAACAAAGGAATAATGACCAAGAGTGAAGGGCTACAATAATGGATTCAGCCATTGGAACCATCTAACATATGGGGAATTGATTTCATGGGGCTTATCCCACCAATGTCAAATAAGAAAGCATATATTATAGTGACAATTGTTTATTGTACTAAATGGGTAGAAGCAACTATAGTTAAGGATTGTACAACAAAAATAGCTATTAAATTCTTTCAACAATGCATGGTAAATAGGTTTGAAGTATGATGTATGATCATATCTAACAATGGAACACACTTCATGAGTGCTACATTTAAAAAGCTCATGCAACAACTTGGGGTGCACCACAAGCTGACTACACCATACCACTTCCAAGAAAATGGTCAAGTGGAAGTGACTAACTAAGAAATGACAAGAATATTAACTAGAATAGTTTGTCAATTTAGGAAGGATTGGAGCATGAAATTGAATGATGCTATATGGGCATAGAGGACCACATGGAAACTTCTCATAAAATATTCACCCTATGAGCTAGTCTATGAAAAGCTGCCTATGTTACCAATCCAAGCAGAGCTATAAACTTTAGCTACTACTATTTAACTTAACATAGACTTAATCTTAGCTCAAAAAGAACTTCTCATGAATCTCAACCTTTATAGGAAAATAGAATTGTACCCTTAATGAGCAATGAAATACATAAGAAATGCTCCAAGCATAGGCATGACACATGCATTCAACAAGTATCAATTCAAATGGGTGATAAAGTCCTATATTATAATTCCAATCATGTACCAAAAAAGGCTAAGTTCAAAACCTTATGGGAAGGATCCTACATTGTCCAAGCAACATATTCCTTAGGCACCATGCAAATTTACCACCCAACCAGCACACACAAACTTATTCTAGTCAACATTCAACAAATCAAATTATACTATGAACATCTTAATTCCTCTATGGATTCTACCCAACTAACTAAAACATCCTCAACCCATTTTATTTTTTAGTTGACTATTTTCAATAATAGTTGTGGGGGTGCTCCATGTAACACCTAGGCATTACATTGAATATTTTTCTTTTCTTATTACATTTTCACATCCTTTAATATCTTTTCATTTTTTTTTACTTTTTCATTTCTTAATCATTTGCCATTCTTTGATATCTTTCAAATTATTTCTCTATTTTTTCAATTTTTTATCATTTTCTATGATGTTTTTTATTTTTCTTGTACATATTTTTGTTGATTTTTCCAATAAAGTGCAAAGGAATAAAGCAAGATGTAGTCCCAATAAGGTGAACATTACCCTATATTATCAAATCATGAAGGATTGATTCTATATACAATGAGACCACATCATCCATCCACTCATTTCCAATAATAAGAGGTTCTTACCATGGCCATAATGATATTATTTTTACAATAAAACTAAAATAAACATGTGATCATTATGTGTGGATATAAGAGTGAAGAACCAAGTAGGAATGAAAAGGGTATGACATTAAAGGAACTTGTGGATTCTTTGAGGCTACTTCTATGAGTCTTATCCTATTGATGAGAGTGTATTATTTTCTTGAGTTCTAATGAAAAATGGATGTATGAGTACAATAAGTGTTGCCTTACCATGTCACTGGAAAGATATGTTATCCATGCCTGAATGTACTCCTCTAGTAGGATTAACACAGTAAAAATCTAATAAAAGCACAAAATAAAATTTTTGGGGGGTTCCACTAAAAAGACATGTTACCCATGCTTGAAGGTAGGCACCTTCTCAAAAATCTCAAAAATAAGTGCATTATAAATAAACTTCTTCCTTGAACTACATTGCAAAGTGGTAATGCTTCTTATAACAATGGTAGTCTTATGGTTGCTAGTCTTAGGGATGGTCTAACGTAATTTCATTAAAAAGTGGTATAATGCAATGTCATTGAAAAGTGACTAGAGCCTACTTTGGGGAGGACCCACTTGTATAACTCTTGTACCTCATACTTGATGATCAATTCCACATGATCTTGTGACTCCAAGACACTGTAATTACTAATTTTTACTTTCCAACACTATATCTTCCTCACCATAACTATAATTTACAAAATTCTTAAACTTTCTTGATCTTGGAGTGCTCAACTTAGTCATTGTAGGGGTGGTAGGGGTGGAAGGGGGGTGGGGAGGGGAGGGGGAGGGGCATGGGAGGATGCATTATGCATAGATAATTAAAATTAAGCCAAAATTTCCTAATACCCAGAAGATAATATAAAGGGTAAGTATAAAAATATAATAAGAATATTTCAACTAAATTAAAAAAATAAAAGCCAATGGACTTAACTGATTCTACTAACTAATCATCTAATGGTATGAAAAACAAGAACATGATAACTGTGAGGGGCCATAATAATCAAAGATTTAATAATTAGGGGTTTCTTTTTGAAATTTCTATAAATCTACAATTATGATAAGAGCCATAATAGATGAAAAGGATAAAAAATAGATCAAACCAAGAATACAAGAAAGGATTATGAACCATTAGGTACTAATTTGAAAATCCTTGGTAACCTTGAATCCTTAATGATTACAGATGGCTCCAAAGAGACCCATAGTAGAGGAACTCTCACACCCTAGTTGTAAGAGACCAAGAGGTCATGGAAGAAGGCATGCTTGAGAACAAACTCCATAAGTAGAATAAGAAGAGTAGGAGGCCCAATCATTTAGCATCCATCAAAAATTCCTTGCTACATAACAATTTGCACAAGCAAAGGTAGAGGCATTGCCAGCACTAGAATAAGGATAGTGCCTCATGTTGTGAAAAGAATGCCTCTAGGAAATTCAAGAAAATTCCATAATGTCCATGGCCATTGTGGAATTAAAATTTGGACTTTTCATGGAGTTTTCTCCTTGAGCTATCAAGATGCAACTCCAAGAATCTCCTTTATGGCCCACTCTTTCAAGCAATGTTAAATGGTACCTAGGAGAGGTATATCAGTTTTGGAGAAACAAGCAAGATGATGTGACAGCAAAATTGAAGGAGTCTTTATGCCATATTTTTTTGAGGTAATTGCATAGGCACTTCCAAATGTTAGAGCCAATGTCACATAGATATCTACAAGGTTTGGCATAGATGTGAAAAAGTTGAAAGAGCTTATGGAAAAAAGGACAAGGACTATAGTGAACTTAATGTTGAAGAGAAAATTTATTTCAAGATTGGAACCTACCACTTGTTCCCAACAAAAAGACTCAATAGGATCTCTACCTACATAGCTAGAGGAAGTGTAATCTTGATGGGAAAGTTCAACACCAACATTGCCCATTTTCTCTTCCTAGAGATTCAAAGAAGATTCAAGGAGAAGAACGTAGGGAAATTTACATTGTCATTCCGTTACCTATTTAGGAAGCTATGCAAGCAAGCAAGGATTCTAGGCTACACAAATGATGTTTCAAGAAATTTCCAAAATGCATCCTACATAAAGATGCTAAAGCCAATGCCACCTAAGAAGGATTAGCCAGAAAAGCCAAGTGGCACTAAGGGAGCATCAAGTTCTACACCTATTTGTAACCTTCTAGCTATTGGGCAATAGCAACAAGTAGGACCCAGTGAGTCAACACCTATGGATGATAGGCTTGAATAATAAGCTCCACCACCACTGTAAAACTATTAACCTTTAATGAGCCATCTACAACAAATTGTAGATACTATTAGTTAGGGAGCAAGGGAAGGTTCTATCCTTTACAAAGTAAGAGACAAATTCGTAAGGCCTATGGTTTTCACAAGAATTGCTAGTGGATAGGTATCTTTGTAGGTAGGAAGAGAGGATGATTGGGCACAATAGATATCAAGGAACACTACATCTTTCTAGGTGATGTTAGAAACTAGTGAAGGTGTCATAGTTGTAGTCATGCAACAAGAGTAGCAAAGGTTATAACTAATCATATTAAAGAATCTTTTAATGTTTCCATTGTGTCAAAAGCCAAGCCAAAGATGCTCAAATGCTAGCCAAAACATCCATGACACCAACAGAACATGAGGACTTTCTTGATAGACTATTCCACATAGGCCAACTGATGTAGAATCTCTTTGATATCCCCAGTGTTATAATTACAATGCAGTCTAATCTAATAGCCACAAAAGGAAAGCTAGTTATGGAAGAAACAAGGGTAGAGCATGTAGAGAATGAGGTGCAGTAGCTATAGGCTGAACTAGTAACCCTAAGAGTAGAGAAAAGGAACCTTGCACAATTTATAGCCCTAGATAAGCTAGAACAATTTAAAATAGATCAGATCAGGGAGTTGATTGCAAGGAATATATTAGTTTATATGGAAAGATAGCAAGTTGTGTGGAACACATCAATAACTAAATCTCAAACATATGTGCACATCAAAGCTATCACTACCTTAGAAGAGAAGAGAAATGATGAAGAAAGATGTTGTAGCAAATCTGGTACGTGGGATGTCTAATTATCAAGAATTAAGAGAGGTGGCTAGAGCATTCAAAGAAGAGAGAAGGTAGTTTGCAGCATGCTATGTCAAAGCAAATAAGATGCTCCCACAACTGCCATGCCCATTGGATGTACCAACTCCATTAAACATTGTGCAATTCACATGGACGATACATGATGATGAGACGCGACATGCACTGTGCCGCGATATCGCGTACACGATATCGCGTCTTCTCCTGCGATATCGCGTACGCGATATCGCAGTCCGCCGCCATATCTATAAATAAGAGGTGGCACTCCCTTCATTTCCCAATCTTGGCTAGAAGTAGCGAAGCTCTGGCAGATTGATCACTCCAGAGTTAGAATTTTTCCCATGTGCCCGCAGTAGGAGTCCTAGAGTGAACGGCTCTTTATTCGAGCAGCTTGTAACCTGAACCCAAGTTGTGTACGGCAATAAAGATGAACTTGATTGGATAAACCTTGTAGTACATGGTTTTATTATTGTTTATTTACT
>MNCI01029592.1:384632-487525 GCA_015680685.1 Gnetum montanum
TTACGTGTGGTGATCCCAGTAATGATTAGCGTTTGGTAAGCCACAGTTGCATAGTTCAGGGTGTGTCTGGTAAGTGGGAACGGATGCTGACGCTAGTTAATTTAGACTTAGGACATTAGTTAGAGTTAGTTAGTTTCTCAACCCTTTCCCCTAATAGCATAGAAGATAAACCGAAAAATACCAAAAAAATCACATACCTCAGACTTGCTTAACCATACACCGTGACACTTACAGGCAAGCCTGGGAAGACAACAAACGATTAACCCCAAGTGTTTCTTGTGGCGTTAAGGCATTTAGTCTGCGGAGTTCGACCGGATCACGCGTGCACGCTCGTATTCGTATGGTTGAGTGTAGGGGTACCTCGCCACTCATCACATGACCCCAGGACAAAAGAAGAAAAACTTCAGGTTCTCTTAAATAGATATCAATTCCAAAAGCCTAATGACAAAGGGAAGAAGTTAATGGAGGAGCCTCCACCACTAGGAACATAGAAGCTACATTGAGCCACAATGCAACATTCAGAGCCATTTATATAGTTAGTTATGTCAAGTTTGAGTCTACCTCCCAACTTTGTAAGGGATTCTACCCTTATTTTGTTTTAACTCGAGGACGAGTTTCTAGTCATTCATGGGGGTATGATAAAATCAATTTTTTTGCAAGTACAATATCATATTTATGATATCGTAGCTCATGGTATGTCATTGTTGATGCAATGTCTCAGAAGCTATGCAACCCTATAAATACTAACACTTGGGTGCACAAGTAATAACAATTTTTGTTCCATCCTTAGCTAGATCTTGAAATTTTTTTCATAGTTAGTGATAGAGAGTGAATGCCTATAGTGTGATATTTAGTAGTTGTTCAGTGTCTTTATTCAAGTGGATTGTACTTGGACACGATTCATGTTCAACAATAAAGATCAAGATTACTCTCCATCATTGCAACATTCCCTTAATTCTTTTGTTTTACTTAGCATAATTTTTCTATTTACTTTAGCTTAATACTTATAATTCCAAGGTACTTTAATTTCTAGATGAATGAGTACGAATGGTTTCAAAAATTTTAGTGTGATTGTTTGGTAACCCAATAGTGGTTTCACTTGATTCACTCAATAGTGAATCCACTTGGTAATCCTAATAATAATTGCATAATCCTAAGATGTGACTGGCAAGCCAGGACCATATAAGCATCACTATAGGCTAGAATAGATTTATATTTCCATTGTTACTTAGACTTAGATTCTAATCTCACTTTCATTATGATTACAACTAGGAGCACTAAGAGCCTAACAACATCGACATATCTTATGCCTCACTATGAGTTAAACCATTTACTTGAACTTCACTAACTCAAAGTGGGAAGACAAAGATCACAAACTTATTATCAACTCCTAGCATACTTACATTGTCCATCCACATATTACAATTTTGTCATGCATAAACGCTTGTGACTGGTATGGTAGAGTGTTGGGTTACCTCACTACTCATCAAATATGTATTCAAATTTTAAATAATTCTAGCAGTCAAGATTTAAAATATTTTTAGTGGTTATCATCTTGGTACCTTTGTTCTATTTATGATGAGGCTAACTATTTATTTGATGTCATAGTTCTTGAATGCATATTTTTATCGTGCCTCCAAGTAGTATGCGTATGCTTGAAACCCCTTGGAATTGAATTTGTGACTCATAGGCAACAAATTACATATTCTAACCGAGGAATGCTTCACTATTCAATATGTTCAAAGGTGTCTTTATTTTTAATGGAAGTTGATTTTTGAGTTCAGTTTTGATTCTCAATTTTTATAATTTAGTAGTACCCATTTAAACTTGGAGTGTCTAAATCAAGAATCTTCCTACTAAGCTTTATAACTTAGTCTTTATATATTTTAAATGTCACCTCTACAATAATCCCTCTCTAGAATAGATTTATATAACTAATTTGTTTTAAGCAACAATGAGGTCTTAACCTAGTGGTAAGATTCTTTATTAGCTAAATTATAAAGCTACAAAGTTGATTTTAATAGATAATGTTGAGTTATAAAATTGTAATCGGAGTATATATCTCCATAAATTCAATTATAATAAGCAATCCTAAATTATAAAGTTATAATTTTACCATTCATCTTGAAACCTCAATTTAGAATCTCATAAATTTCTGCACCATTTGCCCTCGAAAATCAATTAACAGGAACGTGTTTTTACCCTTGAAAAGATATTAACGAGAACATGTTGCCAGCGTCCACGTAACCTCTGAAAGGGACTAACAACATGATGTTGGGGATCGTGCACGTAACTGCGTTCTTCATAATAATGCTGCTGCTATTGCTATGCACTTGTGCGTGAGTGCGTGGTTGCTTGCTTAACACGCCAACACCACGCAGTGACGCTCCGTTCCGTAGAATTGGGGAGGAGGAGCAGAAGAAGAAGCAGCAGCTGCAGCTTTAGGCGGAGAAGCAGATGGATCTGAAGGGGCTTTTGACCTACATTTGCAGCCGGTCAGCATATCAGACGGCGTTGTGTTGCGGAGGCATGGATCTGCTCGACTCTCAGCGTCTGCTGCGCTTCCAACGCGCGTGGAGTGACCCTCTGTTGGTTCGCACCACCCGTTTCCCAGTCTTCATCCTCCTTGGCAGGGTTTGATCCATGAAATTTGGCTCCTTCTTCTTGGCCTCTATGTAATCAACGTTCACCAGGAAGGCCTCTATATAATAAAAACTAAACAAAAAACCAAGTTTCCATAAGTTCTTGATATCTAATAATTTTTCAATATTTTGAGCTTTTCATCTATGATTAAGGATTTCTAAAGAAGCAATATCTCTATCAACCCACTACTAATCTTTTGCTGTAGAGAAATGTTTATTTTTAATATTATAAGGCCAAATCCAATTATTCCAGAAGATCTCAAGAAAACTACCAAACACCTATCACAAAGAGTTTGAAAAGAGGCCTTATGTATATTATTTAAATTGAATTTAGCGTAAATACTTCCCATTGTAATGGTACAAGATGGGTTGTATTAGAGAAAAAACATACAATAAAAATAATTATTTTATAATTAAATTTAATCTTTTTTAAAGTAAAAATCATAAGTAACTAAAGTACTAGTATTTCCACAACAAGGTGCCTACAAGACAAACATCCTTTTAATGGAATCCTATGAATATTGGAAGGATGTCATTGCAAATAAGAATTGATCTATTACCAAGCTATCCAAATGTGTTGAAGCATAACTAAAGAATAAGTGATCTTACCCAAAGACTTAATACTCATCCTACCAAAGTAGATCTAGGTAGGGTAGTGGATGAGTGAAATCCTAACCTCTTTCAAGTGGTTGCAACAAGGCTTTAACCTAGGTCTTACAACTTGAGAAGCAAGCATAACTAATTTTTCAATTTTAATTTTGATAGAAGTAATAACCTAATTTTTCCATCAAGTATTAAACCAAATTCTTGAATTAGCTAGAAAAAAATATTTAATTTTTTGTTTAATAAGTAATTTCTAACTTTCATCATCTTGCAAAACTCTTAATATCCATTTGGTAGGAAACAATATTCCTTGACGATAAGTTGAAGGAAAACCTAAACCACTAAATTTTTTGTCAAGAATACAAAATTCTTAATTAAATTGAGGAAAGTAATAAAGAGCATCATTATGTTTCCTAAAACAAGCATCAAATAAGCTAATTTAACCACTCAAATGATCTCTTAGAAGGAGCCATAAATGGAGACTAATAAACATGAGTAAATTAAAAAATTCTAAAAGCAACAATAAATTTTCCTACTAAAGATAACAATTTGCTAATCCACTTACTAATTTTCTGATGAACTTTATGAAGAACTTTCTTCCAAAAATAACTAGTACAAGCTAAGAACCAAAAAGGCGTATGTAGCAAAGTTGCAAACTCAAAAGGCTGCCCTAGCTCCAAGGAAAATTAGAAAACTCAAAAGGAATATTGCCAAGCTTAGATCTCATCCCATGAGTTTTTTTTTCAAGTATTATTAGAACTAGAGGCTTCGCAATAAACTTGGATACAATAAAGGATAGTATTTAAGTTATCTTTAGTTACTCTTAATAATAGAAAACTATCATTTGCAAAGTGGTTATTAGTAATTTGACACTAAACATTATAAAGAGATAAACCTTTAATATTGTCTTGAAAGAGATAATGCTTAAAATATAACTAAAAGCTTTCGCAACAAAAAAAAAAGAGAAAGAGCAAGAGGACAACCTTTTCTAACTAATCTTTAAAGAGTAATAACATAAGAACAACTCTTGTTAATGCATATCTTGGAACAAGCAGAGGAAAATAACATTCTAACATCAAATATAAAAGAAGAATCCATCTCTAACATTTGTAATATAATGTGACATCCTATTTCTAGATGTCATGGAAAATGTCAAATATACATAACATTCAAGACTAGACATAATGATTACAATACAGAAAATACAAAAGAAAATGAAAGAGAAACTTTATTAATGTAGAAATAATATGTCTAAGTCATGTTCTAAGGATTCCTTAGGATTATCTTCCTTTAGCATCTATCCCTTAGAGGTAATCCAACACTACTACCATGATTAGACGTATATCTAGCTAGAAGGAATGGCTATCCACTTTCTTGTACCACTTTGCCAAGCACTTATTATTTGCCTTACCAACTTCGAAACTCCTTAATGGCATAATGTCTAATTTCTAGGCATAAATACCTTTAATCAAACCTCCAAAGGCTACCTCAAGAGACGTGTCTGTTATTATAACATGCCCTTTCAAGCTTTATTACAACTCAACCTTTTGGATCTTATTATAATAATTACATCATTTGTTACAAAGCAACACTATCTTTGTTATGGAATGACTCCATTTGGAAATGCAAACATGAAAAACTACCATCTTAGCTTTCATTCATCCTCAAATGAATCTACATTAATAGTCTTTGTCCATGAAGCTATGCTCTAATTTTTTCTTTTGAATGAGGTTGAATATTTTAAAGCTCTCCTACTTATTCTGCAAATAAAAACATAATAAAAAATATCCGAGAAAAATAAATCTCATCATGTCAATAACTTACCTCAATCTCTAGGTTATAATAAGAGGTGAATTAAATGTCTACAAACCACCAATCACCAGTCCTAACCAAAGTACACTATGTACATCTTATTTCTCTAGTTATCCAAGTGAAGGTAGAGAAAATTCTTTTATCACTTATATTACCCCAAATATTTTACTTGCCTAAAATTAAAAATATATAGATTAAAGAAATAACAAAAATAAGAAAACAAGAAATAAAAGTGAAGTTAAAGAAACTCCTTATTTTTCATCAAACTCAAGGATCAAGGGATGTAGTTGTAACTCTACCATAAGGACTATATGCTTTGATGGCCTTATTCAAGATGGCATGGCTTGATCTTACTTCTCAACTTCTTCCTTAGGAATTAACTCTAGTAGCTTGGTATCTTGAAAGAATTCGATATCATGCCAAATATTATCTAGGGTTTCAACAAAGAAGAATGTTGACTTGTCTTTAGCAATCATGATAACGTAATTAGTGAAGTGGGACTTATGATGAATATTATTCATTAGTATCATCTATTCTTGAATTTGAGGATTCAAATTATCTACTAAGGATTTGAAGTAGGTGTAGTATGCACTGGCTAATGGAATGGTATGATGAACTCATGGAAACATCTTCATCAAATTAGGTTCCTCTGTTAAAGGTTCTTTCATACTTCCATATTTTAAGAGTTAATGAACATCACTTTTAAATTTCACATTAAAGTTTTCATAGAGGATAAATGTATTGGTTCGAGACTAGTATAAGTTAGGAATAGCCTATACTTCAAGCTTTTCTTAATTTGATTAACAAAGTAAGATACTTAACAAAGTATGACATCTTGGTATGTTGCATCAATAATAGCATGTGTGTTTACTAAACATACGTACCATCCTAATGACTACATTTTAAGTACCAGTGTTAAGGCTATGTGGCCTCTCTAGAATCTTAATCATTCTTCTTTCTTCCCCATGGCACAGAAATTTGGAATTTTAAAAATCATGTCTTTCAATCTCTATTTAAACCTTTGTATTAAATGAAACTTAGCTTCCTTGTAAAAGATCATGCAATTGTCCATGTTGTGCTTTTTCTTATAGCCTAATCTATATGGCTCAAAAGAAGAACTACGACAAGAACCTTTTTACTTGTAGATGCTTTTGTATTGCAATTTTTTCAAATTGAGTTAGAATTGGTATAGAAATTCCTATGACAAAACTTCTTATAGACACAAGACATCAACAATCAAATCTTATAATTTTGCAAGGATGTGTTAATATCAATATTAGTGCTAGTCCAAGGCCTAATATGGACATAGGGGATGTTGTATTTCATTAGTTAGAGACCTTACAAGTACATTGTACATTGTTTCTTTTAAACTTAAATTTATCCTGATGCATTTCTTATTATAAATATCATGTCTTGTTGGAATAAGATTATGATTCTTTAGGATAATTGATCTCTACCAAATGGTCTAATTACTCACTAGATTGATATAAATATTCTTTGCATTTATAGTATGCCAACTAATTCTCTAGCTGATTGCTTCATTAGGTTGGTAATGGTTTGACTACATTTCCTCATCTCTTAATGATCCTTCTACCCCCTTAAGACATTAACTTCAATATTATAACTAATAATCAACTACAAGTTAGAGACCTACATCTAACTTTATATATAACTTAATTACCTAATTCTAAGGCTTGGGATAACTAAAAAGGATCAAACTGTTAGTCATAACCATTAAATTATTAAACCTAGTTAGTTTATTTAGGTTATGGGCATTCTAAGAAGTGATTTAAACTATCATCTAATTCTTGGCTTTCCAAATGATCAATTTAACATCATCATTAGATTTAAAAAGTGAAAAATGTTAGAAACAACTATTTATATAGTAAGAATGGACATTGAATGTCTATGTTATGCTAAATTCATGAATATGTTAAAGAATAGTTTAAGGGAGGAAATTCAATGCTACCTTTTGTAATCTCATTTATCAAATTTGACTTTGCCATTACATCTTAGAGGCTAATATATACTAGAAATAACTATTTGTTCACTAGAAAAGGCTTTTGAAATCAAAAGTTACAAGTTTTCAAAGTATTAAAATTTGGACATGAATTTTAAGAATTTTCAAGAGAATCATAAGAGGTCACCTATCTCAGTACTACTCCAAAACTAGTGCAATTAATTATAAATTTTTTAATGATGTTTCTACTAAATCACTAATTTGACCTAGTTGGTCAAATTTGACCATAACTTAAAATTTGAATCTTAGTTTTGAATTTTAATTTTCAAAATTCAAAATTTGTTCAACTTGGACAGTGTAGACCTTTGATGTTTATGGTTTCTAGGGAAGGTAGGAACTTGTGATCTCATTAGTGTTCACAAGTGCTAGGGAAGGTATGGATCATCAATCCTCTTAGTGTTTGCAAACACTATAGGTTTGTACCTTCAAAGAAGGTGGTGGATCTCATAGGATCAAGGGTATTGGTTTGCTAGTGATTCATACATGATAGGCAAGGTGACATAGGTGGTTAATAGAGGTAGCACAAGTTGATGGTAGAGGTTGTAGCTTCAACAATGCAAAGGACACAAGGGGTAGTGACTTGCAACTAGTGTAGCATAGTGGATGATGAATAACAAAAGATGTGTGAGATGATGAATGAAGCAAAATAGTAGAGGATGATGTAGCAAATCAAGAACAACATGTGATAGGGTAGAGGATACTAGTTGATGAGTAGCAGTTACTCCTATGCCTAATCATACGAACCACAAGCATTCATGCATGATCTAGTTGAATTTCATGGATGGGACTAGTTGTGGCATCTAGATCATTATGCCTTGATCACAGTTCAATGTCTTCCCACTTGGACTAGTGGTAGCTTTTTCATGTATGGTTTAGTCCAAGGTGAGGCATATGATGGTTGATGTTGTTTTGGCTTTATGCTACTCCTAATGATAATAGAGAAATCAATTATTTAATCTAATTAATGATAGAAAGATAAAGTCTAAACTAGCATACGAGTGATGAGTATCCATTCCCAGCTTGTTGTGTATGTCCTAAATCCACATATCCACTATTGGGATTACCAAGCACTAAACTGTTAGGTGAACTAAGTAGTAATGTTGCTAGGATTACCAAGCAAATATGTGCTTACACTCAAAATTGGTTGCACTCATTTCACTAATTAATTAACTTGCATGAAATGTAGATATTAACTAAGTACATGAAAAGTAAATTTCATCAAAAATAAATTTAATCTAAGTCAAAGTGCTACAATGAATAAGAATCAATCTTGATATTATTGTCATTCATGGAATGTGTCCACGTACACTGCCACTTGAATAAGATGCTATACAATTGACTCAAATCCACACTAAGGGCACTCATTGAGTATTCTCTAAGACTACAGAATAAAACTACAAGAGTTTAGCTACTCTATTAACAAAAGAATTAAATGGTTATGCTTCCAAGTGTTGTATTTATAAGCAGACATGCAACCCATGATATTGAATATCTAATAATGTAGCACATGCTATGATATTAGGGCTAAGATATCATATCCATAATATTCAATACCCAATATCTTAGCCTACAAAAAACATGATTTATCATACCCCCTGACTGAATGAAAACTCATCCTCGAGTGAAGAAAAAGAGGAATAAGTAACAAAATTTGGGAAGGTATGGGATTATTAACTAACTCTAACTATTAACTAACTCTGAGTGCCACATTATAAAATTTTACTCGAGTGGATGAAAACAAAATAACAAAGTAACAAAAAGATTGGACAAACATTGAAGATTATAAAATTTGCAAAGGTCTTCAAAAATCCACTGAAGATGATTTTTCTTGTTGCCACTAGCAGTGGCAAACTTCCAACCTTGATTTTTATATTGATGCTTTTATGGTTATGCAAAAAATTATTTAAGGATGGGCTAAAATTTCTTCTCATCCTCCCATGGATCTAACAAACATGTGATATTTGAGTTGTAATCCTATATGCGCTACAATTTGTCAATGGACATATCCTCTGTTGTCCCTCTCTTGGCTTTGTTTTTGTGCCTAGAAAAAGACCTTCCTTAGGAATTTCTTTTAGCATCACCTACAACCACCAAAGGATCAACATTAGTTTTTGTAAATTTTCCTTAATAATTAACCCTTTTAGGATCACTTAATTTGCATTTAAGCACAAGGTGATGATAGTGTACTATGCCCAAGGCTATGAGGTAACTAACATCATCAAGCTATTCATATTATTTTTATCAATTACTATTAGTTACCATGATGTTTGAAAATAGGATGTTGGAAAAGTTTCAAAGCAAACATCCCTAGCTCCCATGACTAATGAGCGTAACTTCAGAAGTATGCAAGTTTTCAAAAAATTGAAATCAAAGGTTTGATTTAGAAGATGGCCAAGAAATATTAATGGATATGGAAATAGAAAAGTAGGAAAAATTAATGAAAAGGATAAGAAGTAGTCCCAAAATTATGCATAAATTTAGAGAAACTATCACTAATGTTTTAGAAGCTATGAAGGTTAGTTCAAAGCCATGATCAATAAAAGTTATGCAAGTGGGTCCTCCCCAAAGGAAGCTCTTGCCATGATGCCCTTGTATAACCACTTCTATAGATGTTCATGGGCACCTGAGAAGTTAAATGTAGACCATGTCTTTGTTCCAAAAAAAACACAATTGCCATGGTTGGGATGTTGCACTATACTAAAAAAACTAAAATACACATAATTTCATGCAGTAGTGAGGTGAATAATGGAATGAGAAGGGATTGTAGAGATCGGGATGTAAGGTGCTTTACCATGTCCACACTAGGTTCTTATGGTAAATGTGATTAAATGATCATCATACCTATCTGTCCAAGTTCAGACCAAGTCCATACCATAAACAATAACCTCGCATTGATGTGTTCCTTCCTATCAACCACCATGAGTCCACAACCACCTCAAAGAATAATCATCACTCCAAAAAAAAAGAAGAAAAGAGAAGAAGGAAGGAAGGGCCTTAGTTAAAGGGGCATCTTTAGGCATGGGTAACATGTCTTTCCAACCCCATCACTAGTGGTTGTAGCCCACTATTATGTCTACAAGGTGTGCTTTAAATTTTAATTATTAATTTTTTTGGGTTTTATATTTTTATGATTTTAGATGGAAACCACACTATGCAAAAACATAGCTTCCTTTTTATTGGTTGATGGAGGAGTGATGATATGGTCCTTAAGTAGTCATAAAATACATGAAGGAAGTCAAGAAGAGAATCCAATAAGTCCCCTTGAGATCACACCCTTGCCATTCCCACTTGGTCATTTCCTCTTTCTTCAAGGTTCAATGATCATTGATAGAGTTTAGTTTTATGAAAGAATAATTAAATTGGTTTCATGATAAAGACCTTTTGTTCAGAGAACTAGAGGGATGGATGAGGTAGCCTCATTTCTTTACACAATTAGTTACCCAATCATCTTGATAATATAGCATAAAAACCCAACACATAGCATTGACTTTTGCATCATGACTTGGCAATATTATTAAAAAAACATAAAATACATTCATAAAACATAAATAAAATGACTCAAGAAAAGAGAAAACTATAAAGAAAAAAACATTAAGAAATTGAAAACATATGAAGAATCAGAAAGTTTTTGGAAAAAATAGAAAAATGATAAAAAATATTTGTAAAAAAAAAGGTGAAAAACACTTATTGGTTCTTGATTTAGAATGGGGCATCTCCCCCACAACTATGTGTAAAGGCATGATAAGATCTAATAAGTGGAATGGTTGATTCCATGCATCTTTTAAATGGTTTTGCACTATTATTTTCAAGCCACTAGTTGTCTTTTCGTTTAGTGGCCACTACATTGACTGGTTTTTTCTCAAACACTTGTTTCTAAACTTTATGCTAGGTCAATATAGGGGTTGTGGTAATATTTTGAACCTTTGGCCCACAACTACATCCATTATTATTAGTAGTGATGCATGGATTCTTTTGTCTCTCCATAGTGATAGCTTTATCATTTATGGCTCATGTTGGAGTGGTGATGGTTGTTGGCTTTTTTGTATGATTAGGAGACATTATTCCAAAGAGGATGGATGTTACACCAAATTGGCCTAGTGCAGGTTTCGATGTTCCAATAGGTCTATGAGTTTTGCACTCACGCATGGGAACCATCCTAAAGAAAGGATGTTTTTGAGGTTGAAATGAAGATCTACTAGCCTTATCATTTTTGTGTATGTTCATAGCACAAGCGACATTTTTTTTTTTTTTGATATTATGGTGCCAAACCTTCCTATGTTGTTGGTGGTGAAATGTGGTGAAGGAAAGTATGAGAATATTGAGGATATGATGAAGGTTGAGAGGTGTGAGATGGTGATTCCATAGAAGATGTTGTAGGTTGATGATATTCGGGAGACTAGTAGTAGTGATTTGAGGTAGAGGAAGTAGAACCAATTGAAAAATAAGTTGTTGAACATAATATCCATACAAGTTTGGATGATAGTAAGGGTAGTGCAAGCTTGATGATGGCCTCCCCCACAACTATGGGTTTTACCATTAAGGTTGATAGTAGTTTTGAGGCTGATAAGAAGTCCCACTAGGATAGTACAATTGGCTGTAGGATTGCCTATAATTACCTTGTGAAAAAGTTAATTCCTAGTCATTTTTTTGTACAAACTTGGGATTCAAAGAAATCCCAATACTCATGTAGATGTAACATAGTTGGGTAATAGCCCTTTAGATGATCATATATGTAGATGTTACATCCATCATCCTCTTTTGTGGTTCTTCTTCTACAACTATTTTTCTTTTTTTTTTTCAATAAGTATTTCTAGTTGTTTCTTGGTTCTTTTTCCTCTTCTTATTTTGATCTCTTAATTTCTTTTGCATTGCTCTCTCCTCTATGGTTTTCATGTAAGTTGTAACTTTGTTGTTCATAAAATCCCACATCTTATCTATCCTTGCTCAAAGCTCTTTGATAGACTTTTGTATTGGCAGGGTTTGTTGTGAAATCACCTCATCAAGAGCTACCTCTTTCTTCTCATCATAGATATGGATCCTTTTCTTTTGAAGATTTGGATCCTAGTTATATTCCTATACATTCTCTCATTTGCATAGCTCTCCTTCTTCTTTTGCCACCTACTCAATTAGCCTTTATATATGATGGGGCTTTCAGTTCATATAACTGACCTTGGGCATAAATCCCAAGAATCTCCCTCATTTGATTATGAAGCCCATATATGATCTAAAAAAGCTACTCTTTTTTAGAGAAATCATGGCCCAGACATCTATGTAGTAGAGAATAGTATTTATCCAAGGACTCATGATTTTCTTGCTTCCACCCTTGGATTTGTTTTCTTAGGTTGGACACTCTTGCATAGGTTTGGTATTTTTCATTGAAGAGTTCCAGCATTGTGGGTCACCAATGGATTAAATGTTGTTCCAATGATCTATACCAACTTTCAGCTTTGTCTATTAGTATCCCAGGAAAGAGCTTAAGCTCTTTCCACTTATGTTCAATGTTTTCCAAGGTGCACACATCATGGAAGTATTGCAAATGATGTTGTGGATCAGAATTATAGCCTACCCTAAATTTAGGAATGTTGTCCATGGCAAGTAGTTTGATGCAGCTATTTGTTTAATGCCTTTAGGGTATTTGAACTACCTTCCTAATCTATTTCAAGTCCCTAGTAGCCAATAAGGGATCATCTTCATTAGACATGTCATGGTGAGAATCTTTATTTCTTTTTTTTGGTAGTAATGATCTTGCCTATGCTCATTTTGATTTCTTTGATCTTGCCCTTGGATTTTATTTCTATTATTATCATAACCCCTTAGTGGAGCTCTATCTCTATACCTACATTCATCTTTGTCAGAACTAGATGTTGAAGATGAAGAGGAAGATGGTGAACTAGGAGAATTTCCATGGCTCCTATACTTCTCCCTATGGTCCCTCAATGTATTCTTTCTAAATTTAGAGGAACTCCTAGGTCTTGAGGTCCTCCTTGATCTAGGACTTACTCCATCTCCTCTAGAATTGTCTATACCAATTGAACATAGTCCTTGCATGTAGTATGGGTTAAAATGAGCATATGAAACCCTTGCCTAAGACTATTCACTTAAATTCTCAGTATAGAACCTATCATTTCTCCTATGAGTGTTTTCATCATATGATGCATTATTGGTCCTATGTGAAGAAGACATGTTTTCAATGTGTGTGACTTAATATTTTCTAAAAGATAAATCATTAACACCTCAACAATGATAATTTTTTATACAACTAATTTAGATAACTAGCACCATCCCTAACAATGATGTCAATGATGAGCGATAGGTACCCTATACGCTCAACCATAAAAATCACAAGCGTTCACATATGATTTGATCAAATTTCGTAGATGGGACTAGTTGTGGCATCTAGATCATTAGGCCTTGATTGTAGTTCACTATCTTCCCACTTGGACTAGTGGTAGCTTTGTCAAGTATGGTTTAGTCCAAGGTGATGCATATGATGGCTAATGTTGTTTTGGCCTTATGCTACTCTTAATGATAATAGAGAAATCAATTATTTAATCTAATTAATAATAGAAAGATAAAGTCTAAACTAGCCTATGGGTGATGAGTGTTCATTCTTAGCTTGTCATACACGTCCTAGACCCACACATCCACTACTAGGATTATCAAGCACTACGCTATTGGGCGAACCAAGTAATAACACTACTGAGATTACCAAGTGAATACATGTTTATGCTTGAAACTAGACACACTAATTCCACCAATTAATTAACTTGCATGAAATGCAAATATTAACTAAGTACATGAAAAGTAAATTTCATGGAATGTAAATTTAATCTAAGTCAAAGAGTTGCAATGAATAAGAATAAATCTCGATCTTATTGCCATTTATGGAATGTGTCCAAGTACCCTACCACTTGAATAAGATGCCATACAACTAACTTAGATCCACACTACAAGCACTCACTAGCTATTCTCTAAGACTATGAAATAAAATTGCAATAGTTTGACTACTCTATTGACAAAAGAATTGAATGGTCATGCATCTAAGTGTTATATTTATAGGTAGGAACACATCCCACAATATTAGATATCTAATAACATAGCATGTGCTATGATATCATGGCTAAGATATTAGGTACCCGACATCATAGCCTACAAAAAACACAATTTATCACTAGTGGATGGTGATGGTGCAATAAGAACCAAGAGGAGAGACAACTTGTTATGTTGTGCTATGGCTTTGACATCATTTTGTGTTGTGGTTCTACTATGCTAGCAACGTGGCCCTTATCATACCTAGTAGCATTACCCCTATTACATCTAACGACATGGTTGGATGTTGCATTGTGACATGGTCCTTATTGTGCCTAACAATACAACCTCTCCACAACTAATAGTATGAATGGACACTAACTACCATGCACAAGGGTGTAGCTAGCATGTGTCACATGCTTAATAATTTTTAATAAATTTAAAATTATTTATTATTATTATAATTTTATATCGAAATTTTATGTATAGAAGTTATGTATATATTATTTGTTTAAATTTAAAGTAACTAGGACATTTAACTTGATGGCTAGGAGGTCAAGTAGTAAGATTTTAATTTCCTAATTCAAAGGTGATGGGTTTAATTCATGATTTCAAAATTTTGAAATGAAATAAAATTTTAAAATTAATTAGAGCATGCTTTACTAGAAACTTTAATCCTTAATATCTTCTAAACTATAAGGTTAATTAAGACGGAATTGATATCATTAGAATTATCTTAATGAGTACTATACATTAGACATTATCTCAATCCATGAAACCAAGTTAAATTTTTATATTTTTAAAAGATTAAAATGATCTATTTTTCTGAATTAACCTAAGTCAATTTATAGGCAATATTGGGACTTCTAAGTGACCCTAATTTGATTAAAGAATGATAGGATAGAGTTTCATATAAAAATTTAATATGTTTTTACAAATTTTATTATCTTTTCTCATCTTTTTTGGTTGTTTCCAAACTTGGAACCACTAAATCATAACTTTCTCGGTCATTCAAGTTACCTTCAAGCTTGGAGAGACATTTTTTTGCAAACTTTAGCATTCAAAAGAGATGTATCTGGAATTTGGAAGATGTCTCTAGTGCATGTGAGACATCTCCTCCTAGGTAGAGACATCTTACTAGAGATGTCTCTAGTGCAAAAGAGATGCCTCTCTAGAGACATCTCTACTCTGGGAGAGATGTCTCTGCAACAATCCAAATGTCTTCGTCACTTTCTAAACATCTCCTATCAAAGCCAAAAATTCAACCAAGATGTCTGTTGGACCTCCAAGATGTCTTCCTAGCATCCAAAACTTACAAAAACCAACTATATTGATGAAAAATGGGATCAAAAAATATGCTCGTATACTAGATCTCCCATCCTTCAAAAAAGTGAACTTATGTGAATAAGGTAGTAGGAGTAGAAGTGATCCCCTACTCAACAAGTTTGGTCTCATGGATCTGTATAAAATCATGAGGGGATTGATCCTCCTAATGGATCAAGTAATCATACCTCTTCACTCCATGAGAGCTAGAAGATTCTTTCCTCTTGAGTATGATTACCTTCCTCTCCATTAAAAACATGCACTTATCAATAGTCCCCTTCCATTCATTGATGCTACATTGTCTAATTTAGTCATATACTAGTCTATGATAATGCATAAGATCTACAACATTAAATACAAAAGATATACCCATATCATTTGGTAAGTCAATTTCAAATGCATTATCATTAATTTTTGACTTTATTCTAAAAGATCCATCTTCTTGGCTTCCAACTTTGAGAAGCTGACATCTCTCAACATCTTCTTCTCTAAGTGAACCCAAACTAAACCACCAACAACAAAGTTAAGATTTTTCTTACCTTCATTTCTCTTTAGGACTCTTTCTTTAGCCTTCTTCTCATGATTTTCCTTTACTTGTTGATGAGTCATGGTCTATCAGGCATAGTTATCGGAGCATTGTTATCGAAGCCCTGATACAAGATATGGTCTATCAGGCCTAGGTATCGAACCCCCGATATCGTAGCTATGATATCATGTCCACCTAGCGATATCGCAACTTGCCTCAATTTCTATAAATAAGAGGCAGATTTTCTTGTTCTAGGAGTTAGCTCTTAGTTTTGCGAATTTCTTTTAAGTGTTTATTTTTAAGTAGTTCTTCTCTTAACCTTTTCCTCCTAGTGTATGCCTGCAGTGTGGTGATTGTAATTGTATGACATCGTTATTTGAGTGTGACGTACTTGGGCATGCACATGATCAGAAATAAAGATCAAGATTATTTCATCATTGTAGCATTCACTTAGCTTAATTATTTATTTAATTTTTATTTATTACTTTCTTAGTTAATATCTCTTCACCCTAAACTCCTATTAAACGTGGAATGAGTATGACTTGATTACGAGCATTTAAGTGTGACTACTTGGTAACCTAGTAGCATACCTAGGATTTGCGTTTGGTAATCCTAGTGGTAGTCATGCACAAAGTCCAAGATGTGTACAAATAATCAAGGAACGGATACTCATCGCACTTAGGCTAGCTAGATTCTCTCTCACCCTTTCTCTCTTAGCTTAGTTAATATTATCTTCCATTGTCTTCAAGAGTAGCATTAGCATAGAAACACATCATACACCTCACTATGGACTAAACCATGCATGATAAATTTAACACTAGTCTAGATGGGAAGACAACGAACTGCGACCTAAGGATAACTATCTAGATACCACAACTAGCCCATATGTGGAGTTTGACCAGATGATGCATGAAATGCTTGTATTCGTATGGTTGAGTGTAGGGGTACCTCGCCACTCATCATTGGTGCCGTTGTCGAGGACGGTGCTAGTTATCTAGATTAGTTATATCATACAAGGTCTCTATAGAGAAATTAATGATATATCTCTTAGGAAAATGAAATAATTACAAAAAGTCACATAGGTATCATTGGTGCCACAAAGCAAAAACCACTCCTCCCTTGAACAAAATGCCAAGTGATTGTACGGCTTGTTGTTCTAGTACTCTCATAGTCGCTCATCATGGGATGAAACAATGTGGTGTCATTGATCAAAGGAATGGACTTGGTCCTTATCTTGAAACGATAGGTTAATGACACCTTAATCATGCATTACACATAGGATTCATTATGCCCTAGTTCAGTTACCTCATGTCCCAATCTCTACAATCCCTTCTATAGTTCGTCTCATCTCACTGTTCAAGTAATTGTAGCTCATGTCATGTGTAATGTAGAATTCTTACCTCATTCTGGTGATAGTATGGATTACATTTAACCCTTCGAGTGCCCACAGACACTTTTAAGTGTGGTTATGCAAGGGCATTAAAGGTTGGAACCTACTTTGGGGAGGATCCACTTGCGTAATTTTTGTAATTTTCACTTATGACCCATCTTCCACACACCATTTATTACCCTTCACATATTGCCAACAATTTTCTTTCCCTTATTACTATCCCTCCGATTCAATATTTGTATGAACCATCACATAGCCTTTTTCTCTACCATCTGAGATCCTTATTGATAAATTCTACACCATCATAATTTTCGTGCTTTCAAAACTAGTTGAATTACCTTGGAACCCTTTAACAATTGTCTATATGTCCTTAGTTTACATTGTTTAATTTCAAAAAAAATATTAAAAATTTGGTACATTCTCTAAGTTCCCTAACTTTAATGAAAATATATATACGTGACCCCCTAGAACACTTACCATCATTTTCCACTATTCATGTGGGGGAGTTTTTTTTTGAATTTTTCTCTATGACTTGCGATTATGAGACCCTTGCTTTTATACCTATATCTTGCTCACTAGTACTTTGATTTTCATTCCATCTTAACCTATTTGAACCCAGAGTGTTCAGCTTAGTCATGGGGGAGGGGCACACAACAAATAACGCATAAATTTTTTGAAATTCATCATCGCCTAAAGGATGTCTTTAAGGGTAATTAGTTGTAAAATTAAGAATAAAATGTATCAAAAATAATTTCATCCCCTTAGCTATACCAGAAAATTAAATTTGGAAACCACCTAAGCAAAGAGGACTCAACATTGCTATATCACATTCTGCCTTAATTTCTATAAATAAGAGGTAGCTTTCCCTGTTCTAGGAGTTAGTTCTTAGTTTTGAGAATTTCTTTTAAGTGATTAGTTTTAAGTAGTTCTTCTCTTAACCCTTTCCTCTCAGTGTATGCCTACAGTGTGGTGATTGTAATTGTATGACATCCTTATTCGAGTGTGACATACTTGGGCATGCACATGACCGGAAATAAAGATCGAGATTACTTCATCATTGTTGCATTCACTTAGCTTAATTATTTATTTAATTTTTATTTACTACTTTCTTAGTTAATATTTCTTCACCCTAAACTCCTGTTCAACGTGGAATGAGTACGACTTGATTACAAGCATTTAAGTGTGACTACTTGGTAACCCAATAACGTACCTAGGATCTGTGCTTGGTAATACCAGTGGTAGTCATGCACAAAGTCCAAGATGTGTACGGATAATCGAGGAACAAATACTCATTACACTTAGGCTAGCTAGATTCTCTCTCACCCTTTCTCTCTTAGCTTAGTTAATATTATCTTCCATTGTCTTCAGGAGTAGCATTAGCATAGAAACACATCATACAACTCACTCTAGACTAAACCATATGTGACAAAGTTAAAACTAGTCCAGATGGGAAGACAGTGAACTGCGACCTAAGGATAACTTTCTAGATACCACAACTAGCCCACCTACAGAGTTCGACTGGATCGTGCATGAAACGCTCGTGTTCGTATGGTTTGAGTGTAGGGGTACCTTGCCACTCATCACTTGTGCATGGAGATCCCTCATCTCTTTCATAAAATTAGTACTTAGTTAAGCTTCTTCCTCAAAGCTCCTTACATTATCCACCATCTTTGGATAAAAACCATAATTTATCTCAAATGGGATTTTCTAAATAGCAACATGGAAAGCATTATCATAGAAAACATTAGCACGAAGCAACAAAATTTTTCCACCTATTTGGTTTTTCATCACACAAGCACCTCAAAATATTCAACAAAGATTTATTAACCACCTCTATTTGGCCATCAAATTGTGAGATGACATGTCCTAGAAAATTTCAATTGTGTTCCTAATATTTTTCAAAGGGATCTTCAAAAATGACTAGTGAATGTGAAGTCTCTATTACTAAGAATATTTTAAGTAATTCCATACAACTTCATAACATGATGGAAAAAAATTTGCAGCATGAGAAGCATCACTCACCTTTTTACATGGACTGAAGTATCCATCTTGGAAAACCTATCCACCACAACAAAGATAGCATTGTACCTACTTTTGGTTTTTGAAATCCCACTCACAAATTCCATTAATATACTTTTCCATGGACCCTTTGAAATTAGCAAAGGCATATAATGTCCATCCACTCCTTTACGTTCTTTGAATTTTTAACATGTCAAACACTCCTTCACAAATTTAGAAACTTTAGATGTCATTCTAGGCTAAAAATAGTACCCGCCCATAAGCTCCAATGTTTTATCCCTATCCAGATGACCTTCCATGTAACTATAATGATTCTCAATCAAAATATTCTTTCAACAAGCACAATTGGAAACACATACCTTCCCATTCTTAAATAATAGTTCATCTTGAATATGATAGTCCCTCTATTGGCCTATCCTACTCAATAATGATTCCTTGAGGCTTTTTCAAACCTACCCAAAATCATAGTCATGTTCATAAAAATTAGCAAAATCATCCATACCTTCCACATGAGGCATGTTAAAACTCACCACATTCACTCTAGACAATGCATCAACAACCATATTAGCTTTTTCACTTATATGCTTAAGTATAAAATTGAACTCTTGAAATGTCATGAATTTTGGTGTAGGAATGCTTTCTTTTCTATGAAACTAGGTTTTGAAAATAGTTTGATTTAATTAATTAGTATATCACTTCTTTATGAACACCCTAAAGATTAGTAAGTGTAGTTAGTTTTTATGGATGTAATTATTGATTTGATACATGCTATATACATATGATTTCACTCAAAGCTTAACTAAAAGTATTTTTATGTTTTTAAGTATTTCTTCTAGCGGAAATCTCATTACATGATTTGCCTACCATTGGTCTTTGTGGTTGTGTTGGTGGGAATAGGTTTCTAGATGCCACATAGAGTTGTGACCAATGGACCTTGTATGATTATGATGATGCCTATCATTAGCCTCTATGCTTGTATCAATGGTGATATGACCACATAGAGTTGTAACCAATGGACATTACATGATTATGATGATGCCTATCATTGGCCTCTATGGTTGCATCAATGGAGATAGGCTTGCACATGGCACAAATAGTTGTGACCAATTGGTTATGTATCCACCATTGGATTCTATGGTTGCGTCAATGGGGTGGGCTCCCAATAAGGCACATAGATTGTATACCAATGGAGCTGATAAGTTGTATAAGGTTTCCAATACTAAAAAGATTTATTCTAATGATTTTTTTAATAAAGACTATATATGTTTCAGGTTATTGGTGTAGAATGTGCAAATTGATTTCCTTTTGTATTTTGATTATCTAATAGTCTTTTTAGTAATTCTCATTTTGCTATATATATGGTCTTGTACTAGATTTATTATCCTCTCTTAAGAATCCCTAAAAGAGGGTTCAAATTATGTAGAAATGTCTATGCATGTAAAGGTTTTTTTGAATACTAATTTTTGAATTTAAAGTAATTTTATATAAAGTTCATAAAAATTCAATATTAGTGTTACATCATCTTGGCTACTTCTACTTGTGAAAAGAATTCATGGTTGAAAATATAATTAATTAACTTATTTTTAAGAAGCTAATCTTAATTAGCATGATCATAGTAAACTACTATAAGGACACTGATGATTATTTAAATTCTTTACTATCATTTTTCTTAGTTACAGGCTTGTTATATAAATTCTATGATTACATTACTCTTACTCATAGCTCTCTTACATTATAATAAAAGAATTTATTAATTCATTTAGCTTTTAGCTTTTATTTTAGTTTTCAAGTTTTATTTCTATATGTTAATATACTTGTTTATTTATTCAAATACATTCTTAAAGATATGGTTTGGATAAATTGGGAGTTAGATTGAGTTAGGTCATTATGATAACGTTCTACAAAATTTTTGTATTAGATATATCTCCTAAGAAGCATATAGTCCTTTAGGTCTAGTTTCAACATTCTTCACCATTCTCTCCATATCCTCCTTCCTTCTAATAATAATAATAATAATAAGCATTTTTACAGTATTTGCTTAATTAAGTTTTAGCTATTGGTATACACTATTCTCATTTGGATGTTCATGACCCTAGATGTCCTCTTTGTAACATGGAAGACTCATTGGTTCCTTGCTTTTTTACTTTTCCCCTTAGACAAAGTTCGTAGTCTTAGTGCAACTCATATTTACATGGTTTTAAGCCAAGGTTGGAGAAAATTTTATTTGTTGATACTTTTCAATGTCAAAGATTTTTTCTTCACTTAGAGTTGATTTCATTTGCTTATATTTTATGTAATTTGGAAATTTTGATGTAATGTGGTTCATTATAGATATTTTTCAAGTATTTTTCTCCATTTGTCATGTCAAGGTTACATCATTTAATAGCTCATGCTTTATCTACAACACTAAATATATCTCTATTAAATTCTTTCCTATTCTTACCTTAGAGAAAAGGTATTTTACAATTGGTCTTAAGGATCAACACCTAAAATAACATTCCAAAATTTGTTAGGCCTTTCATTTTTTGTTTTGAGATTTAATCTCTCTTGGGTGCTCCTTTATAGTTGTACTCTAAATTTTTTCTTTCAAATACATTTTATATTAGGGGAATAACACCTTCATTAATTTTATTGAAAACATAAGGAATTTTGTCTAGTTAATAGAGTGAGGTAGTTATCTAGAGTTAGATTTCCTCTAACCCATTAGTTGGCATGTCATGCCACTTGCATGTCTATTACTAGCTAAGTTGCCCAGTTTCATGTTTATGACTACCTATGCTTGGCTTACTTTATTTGAAATTTTTAATTTACATTTTTGAAGTTTTTTTCGTTTCACAATTGAAAAAATAAAAATATGTAGCTTAAATAAATATATAAAAATCTATATTAGTGATATGGAAAAAACTAAATTAAGATTGAAATCTTTTGATTTTTTTAAAATAATAATATTAATATGAAAAAATTATTTGAAAACCTAAAATTTTTTAAGTTTAAGTTTCATCACTATGCTTTTTAGTATAATATGCATAAGTAGTCATAAAATCTATATTCAAATTTAAATAAGAGTAATGCACTTCTAAATTTGAATGAGAGTAAGGGTGATGTTGATAAAGTGAAGTGATCAAGAAAAGTTAGCACCAATAAAATGTGTTAGAGGATATCAATCTATTTTAATCAACTCATTTCATGGTGTGATTAAGGGACCATTACTTGCAGTGATGGTGAAGTGCTCGTTTCTTAAGTCAAAGACCTAGGTCCACTCAAAGTGGTTAAAATTTTCCTCATCCATCAACCCTATGGATCCTATTTTGATAGGATAAACATTATGGCTCTAAGTGACAATCCTTTATTTTTGGAAGTGATTATTAATGCATAGATTATTTGAAATCTCAATGCTTACTTAGTTGGAGTGTGCATCATTGGGCCACATTGATGGGATGCCATTAACGTGACCTTGTAGATGGGATCTTGTCAACATAGGGTTAGCCTCGTCAATAGGACCCTATCACTGTGGCACCCTATCGATGCCTATAAATGTGCGTATACCCATCAAATTTATTACAATTCTTCCATTAGTTGTAGCAAAGCTCTTGTAGTTTTTTTTCTCCATACTTAGAATATTTTTTAAGTGCCCACAATAGGAGTCAAGGAAGTGTAGGAATCTTTATTTGAGCACTAATGTACTTGAGTACCTAAATGTGAAAGATAATAAAGATGAGCTTTTCTAATCAAACCTTGACTCACTTGGAATAGATCAATGTTTTCTTTGCATTTATTATTCATGCACTTTACTTTAATAAATTTTAATTAAGTAATCAATATTGATTAAACAACAAACATGCGTATGACCACTTCGAGCATACATTATGCTTAGTAATCCCAGTAGTGCCTAACGCTTGGTAACCCAATAGTGTTGCAACATGTTTAGGATGTGTATGGAAAGTGGAAATGGATTCTTATGTTACAATTAGTTAAGTGTTATATTAATTATTTCCAGCACTTAGGCAAATCTAGTGAAAAAGATAAAATGATAAAAATCATGTGCCTTAATGACACTTAACCATACCTTTGCATTTCACAAGTGAAACTGGAAATATAACAATCATGTCCTTGATATTCACATCCTAGACCTAGTGTACTTAGAGAGCCAAAGTCTATGGAATTTGACTAGATCACTTAGTGAACACTAGTGAGTCATATGATTGGGTGTAGGGACTACTCGTTGCTCATCATTGGTGTTGTTGCCAAGGATTTTAGTTAGCTACATGTGCTATCTAGGAGTTAGTGAAATTATTTACAAACATTCTAACAAACCTTAAAGTCACAATCATTCAAAGTAATAATACTAGTGAGAGCACACTAATTTCTCTTCAAATGAAAATTTCTTCTTCTCACAGGGTTATTTCTTTGCTATTTTTCAAGCATACACCCAATCAATAAAGACATGGAGAGTAAATCCAGCTAGTGCCCCAACAATGCAAAGTTTTATATACTCATCTTGATGAGTATGTGTTAAATTTCACCTTCATCCTACATTAGGATGAATAGCTATGGTGGAGGAACATGAAAGGCAACATTGTGTTGCCAACTTATTAATTAGTTTCATTGATGCTACTCCAAACTCTTATGAGGTTGGGCACCCAAGGGCTTAATGTTGAATATGTTGTGTAGGACCATGACTATCAGGACTATTGTCCAACTGAGGCATAATGCAAAAGAGATCAACAATAGGAGAGATGTTATGAAACATTGAAGGAGAAATAGTTCAATAACCCCTTATTCCTGCTAAGCCAAAAAAGAAGGAGAGGATCCCTTTTTGGGGGGTTCTCAATTCACTAACTCTTGTTCCTTTAGCTTTGATGAAGGGGGCTTGAACTAGTATTTACAATCCACTGTAAATAATCTTTGTTTAGGCAAGAACAAGTTCCATGATCATGGGGGCTTCAAAGGTGAGAGTCAAGGTAGGAACATGGATAGACATGATGATCATGGCCATGAGTGAAGAAGAGAGGGTAGCAAGTACCATGTGCGTGTTGGCTCTCCTCCCTCCTCTTCACCTTTGACATGCTTATCCTCTTCCTCCTATAACTCTAACCAAATTTATAGAGGACATGATCATGATGGAGGTAACCAGTAGGATATAGATGATCATAGGGCCCACTAGACTAATAGAGACTAGGGGCATGGGTAATCAAGGGAGGCCCACCACCATGAAAGAAGGGACAACATAGGACATCATGGGCATCATGGTCATCATAGAGGCTATGATCATGATGAGCCTTTGCTTAGAACAAGAAAAATGTTGAACATTGTAAAAAATGTGAGAATCCCAATGAGGCATTTGAAAGATAGTAGAATCAAATGGTTGGATATGAACAATATCCCCAAGTTTGAAGCGGGATACAACTTAGATTCACAGAATCATCTTCAAACCTTTCACAATGCATGTGCCTTCTAGAACATCAAAAATGAATGGTAAAATTTTATTCCCTTAAACACCCATTAAAGAAGCTAAAAGCCAGTACTGGTCCTTGGAACTAGAATCAATCAAAATTTTGAGTATGATGCTTAAGTTCTTCAACAACAAGTATCAAGCATACTCCCAAGTATCCAATCTAAGAAAGAAAATCCAAGGTTGGAATACATGAACCTTTTGATGTAGCCATGGACAGGCACTATTCTCTCTTACATAGATGTCTTAGCCATGGTTATCCTCAAGGGGAGTAGCTCTACGATATCATAAATGGGATCCAAATAGGAATGAGAAGAACTATTAGGATCTAAGCTCAATGGAGAATTTTAAAATATAGAGTCCATTAGATCTAAAGGATGATAGAGCAAGTTGCCAAAGAAGAAGGAGAGCTGAGAAAAAGGAAAAGTGCAGAAGAGTATAACTGGGATGCTTCCATCTGAAAAATAGAGGTTCAATTTTGTGACAATGAGGAGGAGGTACCACTTGATAAAGTGGTGCAGTGAAAGACCTTATTGATTCAAAAGTCTATTTTCAAAATTTCAGCTAAGACAAACAAAATGTTGGACTCTTTGGATGAGAAGTTCCAAACTGCTATGAAAATAAGAGAAAATGATTCTTTGAGATACCAAAAAAATGGTTCTTCAAGATACTAGAAAAAGGTTCTTCAAGATACCAAAAAATGGTTTTTCAAGATACCCAAAAAAAATTCTTCAAGATATCAAAAAAATGCTTCTTCAAGATACCAGAAAATGGTTCTTCGAATAACATTAAATAGTTCTTAAAGATACTAGAAAAACATTCTTTGAGATATTAGAAATTGATTTTTAGAGATACCAAAAAAGATATTCCTAGATAAATGTACATGATTCAACTACTAGAAAATAGTCTTTTGAGATACCATAAAATTGATTCTTAGAGATACTAGAAAAGGTTCTTCAACATATCAAAAAATGGTGCATCGAGATACTAGAAAAAGGTTCTTCAAGATATAAGCAAATGATTCTTCAAGATACTAGAAAAAAAATTATTTAAAATAATAAAAAATGGTTCTTCAAATAATAGCAAATGATTTTTTCAAGATACTAGAAAAAGATTCTTTGAAATACAAGAAAAATAGTTTTTTGAGATACCAGAAAAAGGTTCTTCGAGACACCAAAAAAAGGTTCTTTAAGAAAAAAAGTTTTCTAGTATCTTAAAGAATCATTTTTTCTAGTATTTTGAAGACCCATTTTCTAGTATCTCAAAGAATCATTTTCTAGTATCTTGAAGAACCTTTTTTTGGTATGCCAGAGAACCATTTTCTGATGTGTCAAAGAATTTTTTCTAATACTTTGAAAATAGCATACCATTTTTTGGCATCTCAAAGAATCATTTTCTAGTATCTCAATGAATCATTTTCTAATATCTTGAAGAATCATTTTTATGGTATCTCAAAGAACTTTTTTCTTATATCTAAAAGAACCTTTTTCTAGTATATTTTAGAATGGTTTTCTAGTATCTCAAAGAACCATTTACTAATATCTTAAAGAATCCTAATCTTGAAGAACTTTTTTCTAGTATCTTAAAGAACCTTTTCTTGTTATCTCAAAACAATTTTTTCTAGTATCTCAAAGAACCTTTTGTGGGTATGTCAGAGGATCATTTTCTGGTATCTAGAAAGAACTATGTTTTGGTTGAAGAACTATTTTCTATTATCCTGAAGAACCATTTTCTAGTAGTTCTTTGAGATACCAAAAATTGATTCTTTGAGATATATAAAAAAAGGTTCTATCACATACTAGCAAAAAGGTTCTTTGAGATACCAAAAAATGGTTCTTCAAGACACTAGAAAAAGGTTATTTTAGGTACTAGTAAAATGGTTCTTCAAGATACCATAAAAATGATTCTTCAAGATACTAAAAAAAGGTTCTTTGATATACTAGAAAATGATTTTTTGAGATGCCAAAAAATGGCATGCTATTTTTAAGGTATTATAAAAGGTTCTTCAAAATATCAGTAAAAGGTTCTTCAAGTTACCAGAAAATGGTTCTTTGAGATACAAGAAAAATATTCTTTGATATACAAAAAAATGGTTCTTTTAGATATTAGTAAAAGGTTCTTCAAGATACTAGAAAATGTTTCTTCAAGGTACCAGAAAAAAGTTATTTGAAATACTATAATATGGTTCTTCAAGATACCAAAATGAAGTCTTTTGAGATACCAGATAAAGGTTCTTCTACATACCAAAAATGGTTTTTTGAGATACTAGAAAAATTTTCTTCAAGATACTTAAAAAAGTTTGTTCAAGATACTAGAAAAATGGTTGTTTGAGATACTAGAATTTTTTTTTTTTTTTTGAGATACCAGAAAATGGTTCTTCAAGATGCTAGAAAAGGTTTCTTTGAGATACCATCAAAATGGTTATTCGAGATACTAGAAAAATATTCTTCAAAATACTAAAAAATAATTTTTTGAGATACCAAAAAATATTCTTTGAGGTGTCTCTTATTGAGCAAGGGAGTGCTCAATACTCAAAAGTTTCAAAAGAGGAAACCAAGAGCTTTTTCAAAAAGACCAAGAGATGTTCATAATTCAAGATGGTACATGTTATTGATTAAGAAGAGTTCTTACCTCATAGATTATGGGAGGTAAAAGATTAAGGCCAAAAAAGTGGCAAGGATTAAAGGGCTTCTTCAAGAAGGATCAAGATCATCACTAGAGGGTATGATATTCATTCTTTGTGTAATTGTTCTATACTTTATAATAAGGAAAATAAGATTATTTGTCAAGTTAAGGCTATATCATGAGAGAGAGGGAAGAATGATTACTTGGGTGATTAATCTAAGTTCAAGCCATGGGGGAGAGTTTACCTTTTGAGTTGGTACCTTCAAAGTGGGTTGTAAAATCTATTAATGATTCCTTGAAAGAGAAGAAACCATTGGAGTTGAAGACTCCTATGTGAAATCTTGAAGCTTTAAACTTTGATGAGAGTAGAGAACCATATGTTAAAGATCAAGTTGAACCAAAGATGGATAAGAGAATCCATGAAGAGGTAAGTGAGTCTAAGATTTACCTTGTAGATGATAGTAATGTCTCTTATGTAAAACCTAGTGTGCTGGATTCTAGTTTTTCACTTTAGCTTAGTAGTCATTTATTCCATTATGATGGTGAGCATCATGATCATTGTGGTGATTGTGATGAAGTTTTAAGTTATGTTGTACATAATGGAAGCAATGTAAATTTGGATGTCAATGTTAGTAAGAGCAAGACTAACAATGGTAATTTTCTTGATGATTATGGCTATACTAGTAGTTATTATGAGAAGATCATTATTGCTATTGATGTAGACATTGATAGTGATGAAATTGATTGTCTTGGCTATAAAATGGATGGACATCATGAAGGTAATCTACATTATGATTTTGATGATGGAGAAAAAGTACAAGACTTTCTAATGCCAAGATAAAGAATGTTGAGTTTTTACATGATAAGGCTTTTCATGTTGCTATTGATAAAAGCTCATTTGAGGAGAACTATGGGTTTTGTCCAAAGATAGTGGATACTTTGAAGAGTTTTAATGGTGAAGCTTAACTTAGTGCTAATTTTTTGTAAGAGATGAGGAGTCTTCATGTACAAGTAAAATCAAATCTTGAGAAGAAGGTTGAAGAGAGCGTCCTTAAGAGAAATGACAGTAAGTAGAAGCCTAAATTTGTTATTGGTGACTTAGTTTAGGTGCAATTGAAGAAGAAGAAGTTGAGAAATATTAACTTCTTCAAATTGAAAGCCAAGAAGATGGAGCCTTTCAAAATCAAGGCTAAGATTAATGATAATGCTTTTGAGATTGATTTACCAAAATATTTTGGTATGTATTTTGTATTTAATGTTTTAGATCTTCTACATTATCATGGACCAGCTGATGAGGACACCATACAGAGAAGCATTGATGAGTTAAAGGGGAGTATTAAGTAGTCGAAGCCTTCAATGAGGAGGAAGATAATCATACTCAAGCAAAGAAAATATTCTAGCACTTGAGAAGTCAAGAGGCATGAGTACTTGATCCATTGGGAGGATCAGTTCATATATGATACTATATGGATCCATGAGATCAAACTTCATGAATGGAAAATCACTTTAACCCTGACTCCCTTGTTTACCTTAGTTCAATTTTGAAGGGTTGGAGAAATAGTGAAGGGATAGCTCTTTCGATCCCCTTGTTATACCCAACATGAATGTTTTGTAAGTTTCACTCTTGAAGAAGATGTAGATGAGTGTGTCATGTTAGTAGGTGTTGTCTTATGTTAACCATGTTGCTGATGACTCCTAGATGTTTTGGCATGTTTGAGGGTGTTTTGGATTCATTTTGATGAGTTTAGAAGGTTCTAAATCTATGGGAGATTTTTTAGAGACATCTAAAGGTTCCACACATTAAAATAAGAATTTTTTTATTTACCCTTGGTAGGTTAGATGTTCCACCAAAAACTAATACATCTCAACTATGCATGCAACATCTTAGGCAAGATGTCTTACTAGAACTTAAGCTATGTTGGGTCGAGTAGAGTTGTCTTGGAAAAATAGTAAATATCTCGACTAAGAGCAAGGTTTCATAAGAGACATCTTAGCAATATTTGAAATGATCCATATGGATGGGGAGACTTCCAAAAACACTCATCCCTATCTAAAAAATAGTTTGAATGCAATGGAAAAATATGGAAATAGTTATGTAGAAGGTGAGAAGACTTGGAAAACATCTAGAAAATCTCAGAATGTGTTAAGGAAAGGTTTCTAGGATTCTTATCTCCTTGTTTTATGTTGATATTGATTTATTCATCATTGTTAATGGGAGGATTAGTGAGAGAAAATGCTCTTGAGAGAAGAGAGTTGAACAAGAGAGTGGGTGAGCACATTGGGTGAGTGCAATTGGTGATTGTAGCTCCAAGATCAACTTGTGATGTGTTGGTCTATGTATTCTATCCTCTTGTATCTTACTTGTGAGTTGAGATCTTAGTCCCATGTTATGGGAGAGATTCTCTATTAGTTGTGTTTTGCATTGAGAACAGCCATTATGTGGTTGTAGAGCCTCATTCTCTACAAGATCGGTTAATCATAACATGTTTTGGATGTTGTGGGTTTTGTGAATCTTGTTTTAATCTTATATTAAATTACTTAAAGATAGCTAGTTTTCTTATTTTCTAAAAAACAATTTGTCTTGAAATATTATCTATATTTAGTATTAGGAAGATGATTTATTATTGGAGTGAGCCTACTCTAGCAAAGAACCACCATCATCCATCCAACTTTTCCTTCATGAGAGACATCTGGCACTATCAAATACATCAATTACAAGCCTTCCATGATGTCTACACCTTGCAAAAATATCAAAAGTAAGTGGAAAAATCTTAGCTCTTTCCTAGGACACTAATAGAAGAAGCTAAAAGGTGATATAGATCATTAGAACTAGATTCAATCCACTGATGGTCAACAATGCTTGAGTTGTTCGATGAAAAATACCAAACCTATAAAAGAGTGTCCAACCTAAGAAAAAAATCCAAGGATGGAAGCAAGAAAATCATGAATACTTGGATGTATCCTTGGATAGATACTATTCTCTACTACATATATGTTTAGGCCATGGTTTTTCTCAAAAAGAGTAGCTTCTACACATCATAGATGGGATTTGTAAGAAAACAAGGAAGACCCTTGGGATCTATGCTCAAGGACTATTATCAAAATTGAGAACCCATCAAATACAAAGGCTAGTTGAATAGGTGGCAAAAGATATTCATATTTATGATCAAGAAAAATAGGCAACTATTGACGATTTGATTTCACACAAAACCTTGCCAATTCAAAATTCTATCACTAAGATTGAAGGAAGGGTAGATAAGATGTGAAAGTTGATGAATAAAAAAGTTACAACTTGAAAATCATAGAGGAGAAGGTAAAGAAAAAAGGATTAAGTGATCAAAACAAGAATAAGAATAAGAAAAAATAAACAGATAATGACACTTATTGATCAAAGGGTTAAGTAGATATAGTAGAAGAGGTTACAGACTTAGATATAGAAGAGGAATATGGATGTAACATCTACCAATATGAACATCGAAAGGGCTATTGCCTAATTATGTTACATCTATAAGAGTTTGGGGCTTTTTCTTTGAATCCTAAGTTTGTAGAAGAGAAAATGCCTAAGAAATTGCCTTATCCACAAGGTAATTATAGACAATATTAAAACTAACAATACTATCGTAGTGGGACTTCTTATCAACCTCAAGACTACTATCAACCATAGTGGCAAAACCCATAGTCATGGGGGATTCCATCAACAAACCACTAATATTCCTATTACCAGCTAGATCCTTATGGATACTATGTTCAACAACATGTTTCTCCAAATGGTTCTACTTCCTCTACCTCAAATCACTACAACTACTCTCCTGAATATCATCAACCCACAACATCTACTATTGGATCATCATCTCATACCTTTTATCCTCCATAACATCCTCAACACTCTCATACTTCCCTCCATCATATGTCACCACCAATAATGTAGGAAGGATTAGCACCACAACCTCAATAGAAGAATGCCACTTGTGCCATGAACATACAAGTAAATGATCATGTTAGTAGATCTTAGCAAAAGTCTCAAAAATTTCCTTTCTTTAGGAAAATTTTTCACACATGTGAATAAAACTAGTAGACCTACTAGATCATTAGAACTAGCACAAGGACAATCTAGTGCAACTCCCTTCCTCACAAAACCAATGTCTCCTAATCCTACACAAGAGCCAACAAGCATTACCACTTCAACACAAAACATGAAAGATGAACCTATCACTATGGATAGACAAAAAATCCCATGCACTACTAATAATGGTAAAGGGTGAAATTATGACTTGAAAGTTCAAAATGATAGCATGATCCCTATACCTATAACAAATTTAAGAAACAAGTGTGTATGCAAAACTAAGTCTCCATAATAGCCACTAAACCAAAAGACACCCAGTGGCTTGAAACCAAGAATACAAAATTATTCAAAAGATGCATAGAAACAACTAATTCACTTATTAGTTCTAGTTCTAAAAAAGTGAACCAAATAAATAACTTCAAAATAGACATCTTATGCTTTAACTATACACCAAAAGAAGATGTTAAACAAGGAGATCCAACAAATTAAAAATACAACATATCAAGATCCTCTCAAAAGGAAATACCTTCAAGTCTCCAAATGATCAAAATAGGATTATCATCAATGTTAAATGTTTTACTTGGTAAAAAATTAAATCATTAAAGATGATAAATCGAAAACTTATGGTGTATAATCAAGGGAATGTGCAATCCATTTTCTGAATTCTCACCCATGAGTTTAGTCATGGGGAAGATACCCCATCTTGAATCAAGAACTAATAAGTTCATTTTCAATTTTTTGTTTTACATTTTTTTATTTTTTTCCTATTTCTTCAAAAATTTTCCGATTCTTAATATGTTTTCTATTTCTTGTTACTTTTTTTTCTTTAGAATTTTCTCTTTTCTTGAGTCATTTTCTTTAAGCTTTATGAATGTTTATGATGTTTTTGTTAATAATATTGCTAGTCATGATGTAGAAGTCAACGCCATGTGTTGGGTCTTTGTCCTATGCTATCAAGATGATTTGGTAAATAATTGTATAAAACAATGAGACCACATCCTTCATCCATCCAGTTCTCTAAATAAAAGGTCTTTATTATGAAAAAAATATGGTTCTTCTTACATGAAACTAAAATTAACTAATCATTATTGTACCTTGAAGAAAGGGGAAAATACCAAGTGGAATGGAAAAGGATGCGACTTCAAGGGGATTTGTTGGATTTTGTTCTTGACTTTCGTCTTAGAGCCTATGACTCCTCATGGAATGTATCATCACTTCCATCATCATCTAATAAATAGAAATCATGTCTTTACATGGTGTGGTTCCCCTAAAAAAAGATAAAAAAACAACAACAAGAAAAGATAAACAGATAAAAAGAAAAAAACATAATGAAAATTCAAAGCACACCCCTTAGACATAATAATGGGCCACAGGTATTGGTTATGAGGTTGGAAAGATATGTTATTCATGTTTGAATGTATCCCTCTAATTAAGGTCCTTCATTCCTTCCTTCCTCTCTTTTTGGAGTAATGCTCATTCTCTATGATTATTATGAGCTCATGATGGTAGGAAAGATGGGGCACATCAATGCAAGGCCATTGTTAATGGTATGGACTTGGTCTAAAACTTGGACAAATAGGTATGATGGTCATTTTAATCATCATTGACATAAGAACCTATGCAAACATGGTTAAGTACCTTGCATCACAATCTTTGCAATCTTGTCTTATCCCATTATTCACCTCACTATTGCATGCAATTATGAGACTAATGGTTTTGTATAGTAGAGTACAAAATCCTAACCAAGGTAGTTGTGTGTTGTTTGGAATAAAGGCATGATCTACATTTAACTTCTAAGGTGTCCACGGACATCTATAGAAGTAGTTAGGAAAGGGAATTATTGTAGGAGCCTACTTTGGGGAGGACCCACTTGCATAAATTTTGTTGATCATGGATCTAAACCAAGCCTCACATCTTCAAGAACATCATTGACTGCTTCTTTAAATTTATGCACAATTTTGTGATTAACTTCCTATCAATTTCAAGTTATCTTTAATGATTTTATATTGAAATTTCCTCTAAGTTCAAAATTTCTTGTCCATCTTGTGAACCAAACCTTTGGTTTTAATTGTTTGAAAACTTGTATGCATCTAGAGTTAATCTCATTTATCATTGGGGTGGGGGTGTTAAAATGTACTTTTTGAAATTTTTTTATCCTATTTTCAAACATTATGGTAACTAATAGTAAAAAGAATGAAAATAACTTGAACAACTTGATTATTTTAGTTACCTTAGAGCCTTGGAAAACATTATTATGAAATCATCTTAAGCTTACATGCTAGAATTTTTTCAAATTTTGAGCTAAGGATTTAGGAAGGGTTAGTCACTAATGAAAATTTATCAAAACTAATGTTTATCTTTTGGTGATTTCAAATAATGCCAAATGAAATCCCTAATGTTGAAGGCTGATGAGCGATGAAGTACCCTAATGCCCAATCATATGAATCACAAGTGTTCACGTGTGATCCAATTGAATTCTGTAGACCTTAAGTTCTTAAGTACATCAGTTATAAGACGTGAAATCTAATCAAAATGATTATTGTCTTCTCAATTCCACTCATGAGGTACAAGAAAATGGTTAAGTGCAACCCAAGGATATTATTTTTATCATCTTATATTTTATAAGTTTAATCACCTAGAATAAGAATGAAAAGTAGAGGAGTTTGATATCTAATTAATCTATTGCCTAGCTAGCCTAACACAAGTACTCGTTCCCACTCCCCAAACACATCTTGCATTCATGTAGCAATGCTGAGTTATCAAACATTAAGTGTTTTGGGTTACCAAGTGCTACATGTATGCTCGAAGTCATTGTGATTGCATTCATTAATAATTGAAAATTAATTACTAAATGAAAATGCATTAAACTAAAGTGCATGAATAATAAATGTATTAAAGAAAACATTAATCTATTCTCAATGATGCAAGGATTATCAAAAGGACTCATCTTTATTCCTATCACACTACTATGCTCAGGTATAACAGTGCTCAAATAAAGGTCCATACACACTCAGACTCTTGCTACAGGCACTCAAAAATATTCTAACTCTAGAATAACTAAACTACAAAAACTTTGTTACTGTATGCAAGAACTAATGAAAAACTATATCCAGATTGTGAGAACAAGCAATATATTTATAGGCCAACATATACCTTGCGATATTGGATATTTGACATCGCATCTTGGGCTTCGATATCAGGTATTTGATATTGGAGTGTGTCAATATACGATTCATCATACCCTCACAACTAAATGAAAACTTGTCTTCAAGTGAAGAAGAGGAGGAACAAGTTTCTTACAAAATATTGGGTTGCTATGGGATTATTGATTGACATACAAATTGACTCAGATGAAACAAATAGACTCTAAGTGCTCAAGTGTATGGATTTACTTTACAAATGTTGGTATTCATGACAATAGAATTGAACACCCTAGAAAAATTGACATCTAACTCTTCTTGGTAGCTAAAGAGCAAGGAGGAAGATCCAACAATCATGAACGCTCCTCATCATAAAGGTGCTACTACTTATCCTTTGGTAAAGGCAGTCTTACTTCTAGTTCGCACTTTCCACTATAATCATAATAGAATCACGAATTAGTGTGCAATGTGTAACATATAGCTTTGAAGTTCCCTGTCTCATTGATAGTTATACTTGGCTAAGTTGTGATTATGGTGAATTGATTCAATTAATAGTATTAGTAGGAAAGTTGATAAATAGGGTAAAATGAATAAGTAGAATATTAACAATTTGGAAAAGTCTAAATGCGATGAAATTCTTGAAGAGGGTTTAAGAATTCACAATAGTAATAGTAAAAGGTTTCACTAAAAAACATTGTAAAGGTGCACACAATTGGATGTCATTGAGGAGGCATGCAAAAGGATGTGATTGTAAGGATCTCCAAGGATAAAGAACTTAACTAATTCAACCAAGGATAAAATCCATCTTTAGTCCAAACCAAAACCAACCACATTCAGTGACACCACATTACCATTCTAAGACTAGTCTACCCCCTTGTGACACAAGAGTGCTTCCATAGAACAACCACTATTCTTTATTAGAGAAGAAAAGAGAAGTAAGAAGTGAGGAAGCGCCTTAGTTGAGGGGACCTTCAAGCATGGGTAACATATCTTTTTAGTTCCATAACTAGTGCTTGTAGCCCATTTATTTTCTCTAAGGGATGTGCTTTAAATTCCCATCATTTTTTAATGATAAGAATCACACCATGTAAAGACTTATTTAATTCCTTTTATTAGTCGACACAAAATGGTAAGCAATCCATGAAAACACACATATGCATCTAGGTAAGCAAAAAGACACAAAGAATACTAAATTCCCTTAAATTCACACCCTTTTCAAACCTTTGAATCCTTTCCAAATCTAGAAAATACCAAAGTCAAAAATTTGTTATAGTTTTATTAATGAAAAAGGGATTGCACATTTCTAGAACTAGGAAAACCATAGAATTTGTGGATGGGTGGATGTTGTGGACTCACTACCTATTGCATAAAAAAATCATGTCCTAATCAGCAGTAACAAAATTCAAAGTTAGAATCCAAACACCAACAATCAAATAATTGAATAGTACATACATCATCAAGCAATGACTTACCATTGTGCCTGGCACTTATTAACAAAAAATTAGAAAATCATACCAAAATACAAGGAAGTATAAAATATTCAAGAAATAGAAAATGTACTAACGATGATGTAAAAAAAATTAGAAAAAATTGATAACATGAAAACAAGAAGATGTAAAATAAAGAATGTGCAAAATAAAAAGTCGTAACAATAACAAGGTGTAAAATAAAAAGATTAAAAACTAAGGAGCTGCCTATATAGTTAGCATTAATTTCCATCTCCCCCATGATTGAGTTAAAAGGAGGAGATTCAAAATATTGAGTTTGGTTGTCCATTTCATGAGGCATTTGTTGTATTAGCTAGCTTATGCTTATGGAAAGGTTTGACTTGTTGGATGTTGACCAGTTGTTTTTTATCTAGGCTCTCAAGTTTGTAGATCATCATGGCTCCAAAAGAAAAAGTTTCATATATTATATATGGCCTTTGACACAATGTCTAGAATTTAGTTCATTGAGGTACATGTGTAGGATGCCATTAAAGGACTGTATCTCTTGATTGAAATTTGACTTTCCTGATTTTAAGATCATTGCACTTTTTGTTGAATGCCTTGTGTAACTCATTAGATGATAGGGCCACCAATCAGTTTTTTTCTAGCAAGTTGAGATTCATTAATATTTCTTTTTTTGCTAGATTCAAGTCAAGGTTGAGGTCACTGGCTATTAAAAGTGTACGAACCTTAGATTGAATAGGAAGTATTGGTAACTTTCTATACATAAGCTCATAGGGAGAGTAGCCTATACGAAGTTTCCATGTTGAGCAGTAGGCCCAAAGGCATCGTTGAGTTTTGTGCTTTAGTCCTTTCTATATTTGTTGATAGTTCTTGTTAGAATCCTTGTGATTTTCCTATTAGTAACCTCAGCTTAATCATTGGCTTGGGGTTGGTAGGATGTTGTAAGCTTATGTTCAACCCCCAGGTGTTGCATGAGCTTATGAAAAGTAGTGCCTATAAAGTGAGTTCCATTATTAGAAATTAATGCACATGGTACACCAAACCTATTTACAACATTTTGTTGTACAAATTAAGTAATAGTATAAGATGTACACTCAATGATGGCTACTACTTCTACCCATTTCATACAATAGTTAATAGCAACTATGATGTACACCTTTACATTTAACATGGGTGTGATGGGGTCCATAAAATCAATGTTTCAAATGTCAAATGGTTCCAATGGTTGAATCCATTATTGAAGTCCCTTCATTCAAGTAGTCATTCCATCATCTCGTTGGCAAAGATTATTGGCTAGTAATACCCTACCACCAAGATTTTAATGGCCATGCATCTCCTGGCATAGTCACCCCCATAAGGACCTTCATGAGCATCCTGGAGAATGTGAATTTAATTAGCATTAGGTATACACCATCAAACTAGGACATTTGTGCACACCTTGTAGAGGTGTCCATTGATCTCTATGAAGCGTTTCACCTAGTGAAGAAACTGTTGTTTCTTTTGGTGGTCTAACCCCTGTGGTATCTTTTAAGTGAGAAGATAGGTAAGAATTCCATCATACCATCTAGGCTCATTAGGAAATTGTTTAGTTATAGCCTTGGAAAAGATGAGTTCATTAGGAAACATATCAGATAGTCAATTCTCCTTCTATTGTCCCATCGTAACCAAGACAAGTGGTCAGCAACCACATTCTCAGTACCCTTTCAATCTACCATCATAAGATTGAATTCTTGTAAGATCACTAGCCACCATATGACATGGGGGCTTACCGTTGGCTTGTTCATTAGAAAGTAGATGGCACTATGGTTTGTGTGCATAAACACTTTGTATCCAAGCACATAGTGCCTGAACTTTTCTAGAGCAAACACCACTTCCATCAGTTCCTTTTCTGTAGTGATGTGGTTTAGTTGTGCATCCATAATGCTTTAGCTAGTTCAGTGGATGTAATATGGATGTTTCTTATCATTTATTTGTGAAAGCACAACTCCCAAGACATAATTTGATGCATCTTTCATAACATAAAATGATCTAGACCAATCAGGTGCCTATAGAATTGGATTTTCTACAAGTTTCTCCTTTAATTGTTGGAATGTTTTTTCACATTCATTAGTCCAAACAAATGGACATCTTTCTTTGTTAGCTCAACCAATGGTTTTATGATATGAGAGAAATTCTCTATGAATTGTTGGTAGTAGCTAGTATGTCCAAGGAATGACCAAACATCTTTGATAGTTTCTAGTTAATGGGTTATTCCTTGGATGACCCTTATTTTTTTAAGATCAACATCAATTCCTGCTTGTGATATTCTATGCCCCAATACAATGCCTTTTTGGGCCATTAGATGACTCTTTTGCCAATTGAGCTGTAGATTTGTTTCAAGACATGATTTTAAAAATTGCTTAAGATAGTCTAGGGCTTGCTTAAATGTAGCTCCATAAGTGGAGAAGTCATCCATGAAGACTTCCACATCACTACTAATCTACTATTGAAAAATGCTTAGGACCAGGCATTGGAAAGTATCACAGGCATTACACAAATCAAAATGCATATTACGATATGAAAAAGTTCCCCAGGAACTTGTGAATGTTGTCTTAGCCTAATCCTCTAGTGCAATCTAGATTTGGTTATAGCCACTATAACCATCCAGAAAACTATAATAGAAATGCCTAGATATTGTGTCTAACACTTGATCAATGAATGGGAAAGGAAAATGGTCCTTAAGTGTTGCCATATTTAGCAACTAAAAATTGATGCAGACCCACCACTTGCCATCTTTCTTAGGTACAATACCGAGTGGAGTAACCCAATCACTATCTACAATGGGATAGATAAACCCCACTTTGAGAAGTTGTTTGATTTCTTCCTTGATGATCTACTTTAGTTTGGGGTTTAATTGCCTCTATGGTTGTCTCTTTGGCTTCATAGCTGGGTCGGTCTAGATGTGATGTTAGCATATCCTAGGATCAATCCCTATGAGTTTAGGATATGACCAGGCAAAGGCTACTAACCATTTTTAAACTACTTTTAATAGCATTTTCTTTTGTTCTAGAGCAATATTGGCATTGATTATCATCAACTTTCCATTTTTTATGAACACATATTCCATGATAACTGATAGATTGTTTACTTTAAGGGGCTCTTACTTGAAATCCTTAGGAATCTCTATCTCTCCCTAGTAAGCATCATCATTTGCATCTTTAAAGAGTTGGTGATGAACTTACTCTAGTTCATCCATGCCTATAACATATGCATATGTGAGGCTCTTAGTTGGTTCCATGTAAAGTATGATTCTCTCAAAATTAGTGGTCAACCACTAGGTGCCCTTTTTTTTTGTTGCTGCATACAAACACCTTTGAATGTCAACTTCTGGTGCATACTACTTACATGTAGAGATGGATGCTTGTTTCACTGCCTAGAGTTTCTACACACAATTACACCTTATATCATTGTATGTAATGCATAGAACTCACTTCTTCTCAATCTTCCTAAATGCATTTTCTTTAGATATGTTCAAGAAAAGATCTTTGATGCCCATTTTTGCATCAACAGTGCCTAGCCATGCCCTTCCCATGATGATTGGGAAGTCCCCTTTATAGTTCTCCACCTTGATCACTAGGAAATTAATAGGATAAGACCACCTACAAACTGTGGTCACAATGTCTTTTATCAGTCCCAATGGAATAGTGATAGACTGGTCTATCAATTCTAATCTAATATTGCTCTTCTTGAGAGGAGGTAGGTTCCATGTAGTATACATCTCATGAGAAATTAGATTAACACCAAAACCTGAGTTGAGAAGAGCTTTACATGGTTCATTCCCAACAATTTGCAAATAAATAAGAGAACTTCTAGGATTGGCTAATTTCCTAGGAAGGATTCTAGCATGGATCCAATTAGATAGAACATGAGTAAGCATCATAGTATGGATCTTAGGCAGTATCTGGTTGAAGAAAACTTGAAGGAATTTGATATATAGGGAGATGGAGAAATAGGATTGGAAACTGCATGTGTTCTTAAGGGCTTAGGCAAACTGTAGGGTTGAAAGAAAGGTCATTTCTTTGATCAAGTATTTGAACCACTTGGTTGATCAACCAGTTGTAGGTTAACATCCTTGGTAATGTTGCGATGTTGTGATTACATTGGAAGTTCACCCTACATAGATGGAGTAGGTGGTAGATGTGCAAAGGAAGGAGGAAGATGTGCAAGAATGGGAGGAGGATAAGGGTAAAAGGTGGTATCCCTCCTTTCATGTGGAGAATGAGTTTGATAATAATCAGAAGGGTGGTAGTAAGATTGGAAAGTAGAAATGTAACTGGAAGAGCCACATGGAGGCAAGGGTTGTTGAACATAGTACCCATCTAGATTAAGTTTTCTATAAGAATAATACTACCTTTGCAGTGCTAGTGCCCATGATTGTGGTTTCTACCACTATTGATACTGCTTACATGGTTGTAGTGGAGTTCCACTAAGATAATACTGTTGTGGCTGGTGGAACTGCCTAGAATTGCCTTGAGGATAAGGCAATCTTCTAGGTGTTTACCTTTGTACTAGCCATGGATTCAAGGCATACACCTTAGATTGTATAACATGGCTAGCTCTAAGGTGTTCATAATCTTAGATTGTACTAGCCATGGTGTGCAATTACCTTTGTACTAGCCATGGATTCTAGGTGTAGTTAGAGCTAGAAGAATATGATGAAAGGATGAGGAATTGAATATCTAATTAATTTGCTACCTAGCTAGCCTAACACAAGTACCCATTCCCACTCCTTGAACACATCCTGAACACATGTAATGCTACTAAGTTACTAAACATTAAGCATTTTGAGTTACCAAGTGCTATATGTATGCTCAAAGTGGTCATGATTATGTTCATTAACAACTAAAAATTAATTTCTTAATGAAAATGCATTAAAGTAAAGTGCATGAGTAATAAATGCATTAATGGAAACATTAATCTATTCTTAGTGCTACAAGGATTATCAAAAGGGCTTGTCTTTATTCCTATCACATTGTTGTGCTTAAGTAAATTAGTTATTGAATAAAGGTCCATACACACTCAGACTCCTGTTGTGGGCACTTAGAAATATTCTAACTCTGGAATGACTAAACTGCAAGAACTTTGTTACTCTATGTAAAAACTAATGAAAAACTATATCCAAATTATGAGCCAAGCACTATATTTATAGGCCAACATATACCTTGTGATATCGGATATTCAACACTGCATCTTGGGCTCCAATATCAGGTATTCAATATCAAAGTGTGTCAAAATATGATTCATCAAAGGTCTTATGAAAGCAAAAGGAACAAGGCCAAGAGGAAAATAACAAAGGCTATTCCCATGAATAAATAGTAGCACATACAAGAATGAAAGCTTAAACATCACATGTTTGTTGGATCCATGAGACAATGAGAAGAAATTTTAGTCCATCCTTCAAGAATGTTTTACATAAAAAGAGAAGCATCAACATAACAATCAAGGTTGGAAAGGCTGTCGTCACTAGAAACAACAAGAAGATTCATCTTTAGTGGATTTTTGAAGATGTCTATAATTTTTCAAAATTTAATGTATATCTAGTATTTTCATCATTTTGCACTACATCCACTCGAATAAAATTTTGTAACACAGCACTCCAATTTTGTAATGGTAGCCAATCTAGTCTTGGTCACCCCACAATTTTTGTGATGAAACTTCATCCATTTATATATATCTTGAAAATGAGTTTTTAGTTAGTCATGGGGGTATAATGAGGCATGATATGTTGAGAAACTTCGTCAATGCATCCTCATTAACAAAGCCTTGTTAACCCATCCCTGTAGATGCATCTTAGATGTATCATCGCACATGTATGAATGACAATGCATTGATGCATTAATAGGTAATGCATCTTAGATGCATTGACACATCCTCATCAATTCATCCCCATCAACATAGCTAAATGTGTTAATGCATCCCTGTCAACACAATGCTTGTATTTTCCTATAAATATGTCAGCACCTGCCACATATTTGCCATCATTTGATCAATAGTATAGCCAAGCTCTTGTAGTTTTATTCTATAATCCTAGAGAATAGTTAGTGAGTGCCCACAGTTTGGATTTGAGTTAATTTTATGACATCTTATTCAAGTGACATTGTACCTAGAAACATTCCATGAACAACAATAAGATTGAGATTGATTCATATTCATTGCAACACCTTGACTTCAAATAGATTTACTTTTAATGCAACTTACTGTTGATGTACTTTGTTAATATTTACATTTTCATGCATATTAATCAATTAGTGAATGAACATGACCAATTTGAGCATAAACATGTATTCACTTGGTAATCCCAACAACATTATTACTTGGTTCTCCCAGTAGCATAACACTTGGTAATCTCAGCAATGGATACGTGAGCTCAAGATATGTATGACAAGCTAGGAATGGATACTCATCACCCTTAGGATAGTTTAGGAGTTATCTTCTTACTATTAATAGTTTAAATAATTAGTTTCTACATGATTATTAAATTATTTTAGGGGTCATGCAACATCAATAAACACATGCCTCACTTTGGACTAGACCATACATGATAAAGATACTACTAGTCCAAGTGGGAAGACAACAACCTATGATCAATGCTTAACAATCTAGATACCACACTAGTTCCATCCATGGAAATTGGCCAGATTGCACATGAACACTTGTGATTCATATAGTTTGGCATAAGGGGTACCCACTGCTCATCAAGAAACATGTACATGATGAGTGATTTTGGCTAAAAGGTTAATTACCATCTCCATCTAAGATAGTCTTTCTTTATCATACTAAAATAATTTTATCATCATAACAGTGAGGGAAAGCTCTCTTGGTCACATTGTTTTTTTTTTAAATTTACCATGGTAAATAAATAATAATTATCGAGGGATGTTGAAACCAAAAATAATTAAAACATAGGTACACCCCAAGATTTTAAAAAGTTTATAACTTAGTGCTACCTCATAGAATCGAACCTATTATGTAAGGTTACCAAGCCAAGATCCATACCACTAAGCCTACACATCATTATTAATAAATAATTATTATTATAATGTTGGAATAAGAGATAAACTTTTTTATGGAAATTATTATTTGCAAGAGTCCAATTACATTGTAACCTAGACTTTATCCTTGGAAAATCAATTCTCAATGAATCAATTTGAGATTTTTAATTTGTAAAATATAAAAATGTTTCTTAGCCAAATAATAAATATATAGCTAAACTAGTGATAAAACTATTTAATGACTAAAAGAGGGGCTTATATTAGGTAGCTCAAATGGCTAGCTCATTATTTTATTAGGCAATAGATTACCAATTTGAGTCACACTTGAGGCATTGTTATAATCCTCTATAAATTTTCTAATGTATTTTGTTAGCTATATCTCTTGGGATATACTTATAATCATTCTTATGGTTGAATTTTGGAGGTGTTGAAACCTTGAAATAATTATAATATACTCCAAGTAGAACATTATAACTCAACATTGCCCACTAGAATTGAACCCATAACTTAGAGATTTCAAATTAAGATTCTAAACACTAAGATAACAACTCCTTGTTACCATTCAATTTTTCTTAACAATACTAAATTATAAATTTTTAATTTTACTATAGCCCAATGATATATCGATCAATTGGTTAGGTCATTATTTTATTAGACAAAAGGTTACCAGTTTGAGTCATACTTGAGACATCATTATTTTCCTCTATAATTCTTCTCATGTATCCTATTGAGTATATGTTTTGGGATGTACTTATAGTCATTTTCCATTCCTTTTCTCTTCACACACCCCTACAATCCCCATCACCTCCTTTCCCTCATTCCTTCTCCCCCTCCAACCCCTCCCCATTCCACCCCTATCCCCCCTATCTTCTTACACCCCCACCTCCCCCTCTTCCATCCCCTTCAATCACTCACATCATCCCCATCCTCTATTCCTTGCCCAGCACACAACCCCCCCCCTCCCCCTCTTCCATCCCCTTCCATCACTCACATCATCCCCATCCTCTATTCCTTGCCCAGCACACACCCCCCACCCCATGCACAACATCCTTCACTCTCTCTACCATATGCCCCAAAGGAAAATATTGCTTAAAAAATGTTTAAAAAATAATTGAAATGATTTTAAGAAATTGTAAATAAATAAATATCTCATCCTTTGTAGAGGTGAATGGTGAGTAAGAACTCATGTAGTAGAATCATTTTGTTGGAATAAGGCTAAGATGATGATGATGATCATAGAAAGGGGTTATCAAGACCAACAATGCTTTAACTATGGGTACACTCTAAGATATATAGCCAACATGATACATTAAAATAATTATAGAAAGAATGTAATAATGTATCAAGTGTAATTTGAACTAAAGAAATTGTCACATAATAAAAAAAAATGGGGAAACTAGTTAAAGCACATATCATTGGTATTTCAAAATAATAGTAACCAAGGAGGGGAATGTTGGACCCCAAAAGAATGAATAATAATATTTAAAAAAATCTAGAGTACATCAGACCATTGAAGATAGAGTTTAAAAAAAAGCTCAATGATTTTGGAAATGTCTTTTCAGGTTTTCATCCAATCCTAAAAACCTTTCCCCTAGGGTAGGAAAAGGATCATACTTTGCCCTTATTTAGAAGCCCTCTTGCAGGCTTTCACTTCTTACTAAAGGGTTTCTTGTAAAGAGAAAGAGAAAACTCTCTCTACATAAAAAAGTATATATTAATCAAAGATAAAGAAAAAATAGTAACCAAAGCTAATAGCCTCCAATCTTTGAGCCTCCAAAATAAAAAGAAATTAATATTATAAAAAATTAATTGTTTAGCTTTCACTAGAAGCTTTTTTGCTTAAGGTTGTAGCTAAAAAGAAACACCTTTGAGAACCTAGTATTTGACACCTAAATATAGGTCATAGTTATACTCTTACTACTAGAAAATAACTACACATCAAAGGTTCCACATATAGTAGAGAACAAGGGATTGAAGATAATTCTAAATGTAAAGAAATGTAGACAAAGTAGGCTAATCAGCAAGAATGAGTTCATTGATGCTTGGTTGAGACTTGTTACAAATTTTGGATGTCCATTTCCAAGCATGATGAGCAATAAGACACAAAAAAACATGTCTTCACTTATACAAAGAGGACATTGAAGAGAAACATTTATCATATTCTTAAGACGAGTGCCAATAGTAAGACCTTGATGAATAAGATACCATAAGAAATACAAATTCTAGAAAATGTAAAAGCTCTTCAAATATCTTTCATTTTCTCCATCCAAAAGGAGGATGATAATTACATTTTCTAGGACTTATTGAATTTTTTATGAATAAAATCATTCGTTGTAGTCATATCATAAGTAACTTTCAAATTAAAAGGAAAAACATATATACCATCTTTCCAAAAAATATCTAGAAAAGTTTGATGCAAATTATTATCAACTTTAAATAAATTGTCAAGATTAAAAATTAATTTTTCAAAAAAAATTCCTCTTTCTATTCAAAGTAATCCAAGCAATCATTCAAAGATTAAAAAAAGCTTCATTCCAAGTAATCCATCTATCATGCATATGCAAAAAGGACAATGTAGTGATACCAAATCTGCTCCAAGTGGTTCACAATCTAGATGCATTAGTAGCCTAAGCTCCTTTATTAAAAGGAAGCCACCATGTGCTAATTTGCTTAAGCATATCTTCTGAAACTATAATATGATTGTAATTTCAATATTTGTTAAGTTTGCATAATATTTTTCAAATTTATTTAAGATTTAGAGAATTAGAAAAAGAAATGTCTTAAGGAAAAAAAGACAATGAAGAAAGTTATTAAAAGACTAACTATTATCATTCTTTGGTTTTCCTTGCATAGGTCTATTTCTTAAAAGGTGCATTTAAACATCATCTCCATTAATGCACTTTACAACCCATTTTACTAGAAAAGAAATACCCTGATTATAATAATTAATAAGGCTAAGTCCTCCATCTTTCTTACTACTAATGCAAATATTCCAAGTAATGCTAAAAAACCTTTTCTATGTTGCTTCGTAGACTAAACAAACTAATGGATAATATGATCAATTCTCTTATAAGAATTTTTAGAAGGATCTCAACAACTAGAGTAATAAACATGAGTTGATTCAAGCACTTTCTTAATAACTAAAACTTTGCTAACAAGGGTGAGCTTTTTTTTTCTTTCTTTCTATTTGTCAAGATTCTTTTCAATTTTATCAACCACATAATTCTACAAAATAGTAATATTATGTTCAAAAGAAAAAGATATTCTTAAAATTTTGAAGATAGAATATTTTATCAAGATTTTCCAAGGCTTGAGAGTAACCCACTCGTTAGTATTACCATTACAATAAACAAGATTTTTGCCAATTAATTTCAGAGCCAAATAACATGGAGTAATACTTCACTCTAGCTAAAATATTATTGATATATTATATAAAATTATTGAACATAAAAAAGAATCATCTACAAAGTGCATGTTAAGCAATTGTGTACCTTGATCATCAATTGAAATTCCCTTAATGAAATTCTTTTGTGGATCATGATGTAGATTATGTAGAAAATCTACAACAATAATAAAAAGATAAGGAGCTAGAGGAGAACCTTGATGAACTAAACATTGAAGAGAAAAAAAGAACTTAATCCAAAATTAGTAACAACTTGAGCATTAGCATTAATGAGCAACATGCAGAAAAGTTGAATAAAATAACCACCAAATCCTAGTTTATAAAGACAAAAAATAATGAAATTTCATTCAGTCCTATCATAAGCTTTGGCATAATCTAACTTAATAAAAGCAATGCCTTGGTTAGTATCAAAATCCCACTACATTCTCTCCCAAGTTGTAATAACATTATTTAAGATATGTCTATCTTTAACAAAAGTAGTCTTCTTAGGTCTAATGATATCTTCAATAACCTTTTGAATTTGATAAGTGATTAGTGGTTGGGTATTCCAACACTCAACCATACAAGTCACAAGTATTCATGTGCAACCAAATCGTAATCTGTGGATTGACAATGTAAGTATACTAGTAGTTGATGTTCAGTTCATGATCATTGTCTTCTCACTTAGAGTTAACAAGGTGCAAATCATATGGTTTAAATCCTAGTAAGATACATGATGTACCAATGTTATTTGGCTTGAAATACACTAAGTGTCAATATGGCAAAAATTATTATAAATTCTAATACTAAGTTCAATGAAAATGTAAAGTTATTCCATCCTATTGATGATAAGAATTTGTTCCTAGTTTTCTATACATGTCTTGTGCTGATGCAATTGTTATTAGGATTATGAAGTAACTTCATGACTAAGAAAATCAAGCAAAGTCACTACTAGGTTACCAAGCAATTATACTTTGCCCTTGAAACCAGTTATACTTATTCTGCCTTACTAATAGACATTGAAATATTAAATGACTAAGTATATGTAAATTACTTAAGGAAAGTAAACATTATATAAAAGTAAAACTATGCTCAGTGAAATGTTGTAATAATGAAGAATAACCTCTAATGGTTCATAACCCTTCCTTAAATTCTTAGTTTTGATCAAAATTATTCCTTAATGTCATTTAATTAGAGTTGTAGAGTGAACTAGTTTGGAGATTAGAAACACAACATGAATTCCCAACATGTGAAATAAGAGAATGAAAAAAATTCTACTAACTTGCACATGTATATATATTTTTGTTGGGGATACATCATAGATACGACATCGTGGATGCAATATCGTAGGGTCTAATACATTGTATCTACGATATCACTATGAAGATTTTGTGTAATTTATAATAAAAAATTAGATAAATTGGATAGTTTGGAAGGTATAGAGATGGTTCAAAGGGTTCTTAATCATAAGTGATGCTCAAAACATAAGATTTTGACATTAAAAGTGTGTGAAAAAAGGAGTTTGGAAAGGTAAGTTGAATAAGCATTGTAGAAGATGGTTGGTCAAAATTGTTGAGCATATGAATGAATATGAGCATGTATGAAACATAACAATGATCATATAAGTGTTCTAGAGGCACAAGTTGATGTGGAATTAGTCTTTAGGTATGAAGCACAAGAGTTATACAAGTGAATCCTTCCCAAAGCAAGCTTCAACCCTTAGTGCCCTTGTATAACCACACCTACAAGTGTTTGTAAGCACTTAAGGAGTTGGATGTAAGACATACTTGTCTTCCAAACACACATTTTAGTATTGCTTCAATAATAAAATAAAACTATACTATACAAAGATCATCAAATGATGATTGTATATAGTAGTGAGGTGGTATGGTAGTAGTAGGGGTTGTAGAAAATGGAATGTGAGGTATCTTACCAAAGGTATAATGAATCCTATGTGTGATGCAGGCTTAAAATTATCATTAGCCCTTCTATCCAAGAACCAAACCAAGTCCATACCACTTACCAATGATATCACATTGTATCATCTCAAAAGTAACAACCACAAGATTGCCACAATTGCAAGAGATATCAACACTTGGTAATGAAGTTCAAGGAAGAAATTTATTAACAACACTTTTTATTTTTAAAGAAGACTTGGACATTGGATAGAGGAGTGTCTTCAAGCATGGTAACATGTCTCACCAATGGGACCTCCAAAAATTTTTATTATATGTACTTATCAGGTTATTACTATGTCAACCTTACTAGAGGACTACCTTGAAGCATGCGTAACATGTCTTTCCATTGACATGGTAAGGTAGCACTTATTTTAGACATACTTTCATTTTTCATTAAAAATTAAGTAATACAACTTAATAGCAAGATAAGACTCATAGTAGTAGTCCTAGAGAATCCACAAATCCCCTTGATGTTACACCATGTTCATTCCCACTTGGTTCTTCACCTTTCTATTCAAGCATAATGATCACAAATTTATTTTAGTTTTATTGTGAAAAGAATGTCATTATATCCATGGTAAGAACCTCTTATTATTGGAAATGAGGATGGGTGATGTGGTCTCACTGTATATGTAATCAATCCTTTAATGATTTGATAACATAGGGTGAAATTTTCATTATTTTGACTACATCTTATTTCATTCCTTTACACTTTATTAGAAAAATTAACAAAAATATGTACATGAGAAATAGAAAAAATTACTAAAGAATGAGAAAGAGGTAAGGAAGGAAAAATTTATAAATAATTTGCAAGATATTAAAGAATGAAAATTGTTTAAAAAATATGAAAAATATAAAAGAATAGGGAAGATGTCAAAGATAATGATCATGCTCTCCTTACTAGTAGATTTTTAGCTGATCACCTTCATGGTTGTTATTTTTTTTCCAACATGTTTCATGGAGGTTTTTATTTTTCAAATGTGCCCTAGTCACTATAGAACCGGGTTTTATCTTTCCTTAACCAAAAAAAAAAAGAATAGGAAGATATCAAATAATGTAAAAATTAGTAAGAAATGTGAAAAAGTATAATAAAAAATTGTAAACCAAAAAGGTTGAAATGCACTTTTCAACTCTTAATTCAAAATAAGGTACCTCCCCCATGATTGAACTCATGGATGAGTGTTTGGAAAATGGACCATAGATTCCTAGGATCATACACTCTCGGTACCTTATTTATCATCCCTAATGATGAGTTGCATCAATGAGGCCTAGTTAACGTGACCTCGTTGACAAGACCCCAGTAACAAAGTCAAGTCGATGTGGAATTTGATGCATTCACATGGCCCTATTAACATAGTATCTATTTTCACTTATAAATACATGCTCACCAACCACATTTAGGGCATAAGTCTCATTGTTGTAGCAAGGCTTTTGCAGTTTTCTTGTTTGAAAGTTAGAATATTTTTCTAAGTGCTCGTAGTAGGAGTTAAAGAGTGTACGAATCTTTATTCGAGCACTATTGTACCTAAGCATGGAAGTGTATGTGGCAATAAAGACGAGCTTTCTGATAAACCTTGCAGCACTTTGAAATAGATTAATTATTTCCTTTATGCTTTTAGTATTTTATGCAATTTCCTTTAATGATTTAAGTAATTAAATAATAAATTAAGTAATAAATTAAGCTAGATTAAATTATGATAAATTAAGAACATAAGTACAACCATTTTAAGCATATGCTTGGTGCTTGGTAATCCCAGTAACGCTTAATGTTGGTAACCCAATAGCATTAAATGTGTTCACGATGTGGGAATGGATGCTTATGCTAGGCTTAGTTAAATATTAGCTAGTTAGATTAAATTAGCAATTAAATTTTTTAATTCTATATTTTTTATTCTTAGGTAACTTAGAACATAAAACATAAAAATGACAAAAATCATATGCCTCAGTTGCACTTAACCATACCTTTGCATTTCACAAGTATAATTGGGAAGACAATGATTGTAACAATTAGTTCACTTCTTAGAGACCAATGTACTTAGAAGGCTATAAGTCCATGAAATTCAACCAAACTGCACATGAATGCTTAGTGATTCATATGGTTGGGCATAGGGTCTACTTGCCACTCATCATTTAGGAGTCAAAGAGTGTACAAATATTTATTCAAGCACTATCGTACCTGACCATGATAGTGTGTGCAACAATAAAGATGAGCTTTCTAATAAACCTTGTAGCACTTTGAAATAGATTAATTATTTCCTTATGCATTTAGTATTTTATGTAGTTTATTTTAATTCTTTAAGTAATTAAATAACTAATTAATTAATCTAGATTAAATAGTAATAAATTAAGCACATAAGTACAAGCACTTTGAGCATACGCTTGATGCTTGGTAATCCCAATAACACTTAACGTTTGGTAACACAATAACATTAAACATGTTTATGATGTGTACACCAAGTGGAAATGGATGCTTATGCTAGGATTAGTTAAATATTAGCTAGTTAGATCAAATTAGCAATTAAATATCTTTAATTCTTTGTTCTTTATTCTTACGTGACGTAGAACATAAAACATAAAAATGACAAAATTCATATGCCTCAGTTGCACTTAATCACATCTTTGTGTTTCACAAGTGTAATTGGGAAGATAAAAATTTCAAATATTAGTTTCACTTCCTAGAGACTAGTGTGCTTAGAAGGCTATAAGTTTGTAGAATTCAACTGGATCACATATGAACGCTTAGTGATTCATATGGTTGGGTTCTACTCGTTGCTCATCATTGGTGCCACTACTAGGCACTTATAGTTCGATACATGTGCTATCTAGGACTTAGTGAATTTTATTTGAGATCATTGGAACAAACCCTAAAGTCGTAATCATTCAGAAAATAAAAATTATAATTATAATTAAAGCACACTAAATTTTTATTTTAATTTAAAATGTCTTCTTCTCATAGACATGATGAATCAAAACCACTAGTACCCCAAGAATTCAAAATTATGTACACTCATCCAGATGAGTTTGTACCTGATTTCATCTTCATCTTGCTTCAAGATGAATAACTATGGTGGAGAGATACAGAGGGCAACGTTGTGTTGCCTCTTGACCAGTCGTTCTTGGGATGTTGATCCAAACTCTTAAGTGGTTTGGCATCCAATGTCTTCATGACAAATACATTGTGTAGGACCATGACTATTAGGACTACCATTTTATTAAAACATAATGTAAAAGAGATTAGCACCAAAAGAAGCACCATGAAGCTATGAAGGGAAAACAGTTCACTAACCCCTTATTCCTACTAAAACAAAAGGACAAGGAGGATTCTCCCTCTAGGAGTTCTCAACATGAAGATTCTTCACCCCTTGACTTTGGTGAAGGGGGCTTACACTTGAACTTACAATCCACCATCAATAATCTAGGTTTAGGCAAAAGTGGGAGCCAAGTCCAGGGCTTGCACAAGCATCGGGATGATGATAAATCTGATGATTATGATCATGACATGTAGAGAGGAGGTGGTAGACACCATGGTGGTGGTAGTCCTATCTCCTATTCATCCTCTTCATATTCATCTTCTTCTTCCTCCTTTGAATCTAATTGAAATCATAGGGGACAAAACCATGATGGAGGTGAATGGAAAAATAATGATCATAGGCCTCACCATGAACCAAGGGGTAGCAGAGGACATCATAGGAATCATTGAAATCATGATAATGATGAACCTTTGCTTGCAACTTGAAGCATGTTGAACATTTTAGAGGCAATTAGAATTCCATCTAGGCATGTGAAATATAGCAAAATCAAGTGGTCAGATATGAACAATATTCCTAGATTTGAGGGGGGATATAACTCAAATCCACAGACCCATCTTCAAGCCTTTCACGATATCTATGCCTTGTAGAACATACAAAACAATTGGAAAAAACTCAAGATATTTCCCAAGATACTCATAAAAGAAGTAGAAAGTTGGTATTGGATCTTGGAGCTAGAATCAATTCACAAATGGAGTACAATACTTGAGCTACTTAATGATAAATATCAGAGATACTCCAAAATGTCCAATTTAAGAAAGCAAATCCAAGGTAGGTGACAAGGAACACATGAACCCTTGGATGCAACCATGGGTAGGTATTATTCCCTTTTGCAGATATGTCCTAGCCATGATTATTCTCAATGAGAGTAACTTTGCCATATCATAGATGGGCTCCAATCAAAAATGAGAAGAACTCTTGAGATCTATGCCCAAGGGAGATTGTCAAAACTAAGAGCCCATCAAATTCAAAGGCTAATTGAGTAGGTTGCAAAAGAAGAAGGTGGGTTGAGAAAATGGGAAAGTGATAAGGAGTATAACTAAGAACCTTCCATTTAAAAAAGGGAGGTCCAATTCTATGATAGTGAGGAAGAGGCACCACTTGATGAAGTGGTGTAGCAAAAAACCTTACCAATTCAAAAATATGTGTCTAAAATTTTGGCTAAGGTTGAAAAAATGTAGGAATGTTTACATAAAAAAATATTCAAATTTCTCTAAAAATTATAGAATAATCCAAGAGAAAGGTAGTGATCATGATTGCAAGAGAAGAAAGGAAGTTGAATATGCCTACCAAAGAGGTAAGGGCAAAGTTGTTGTAGTAGAAGAGATTGTGGAGTTAGAATCAAATGATTATGGTGGGTGTGACATCTGCCAATATGCACATCCCAAGGAATGTTGTCCTACTATGCACACTTACAAGAATCTAGGGTGTATGCTCTAAATCCTAGACTAGTACGAAGGTAAGCACCCAAAAGGTTACCTTATCCTAAAGGTAACCAAAGGTAGTTCCACCAACAACAACAAGATTATTATCCAAGTGGAGCTTCACCACAACTGTATGAGTAGTACCATTAGTGGCAACACCAACAGTCATGGGAGATGTCACCACCAAGGTAGCAGTACCCTTATAGACAACCAAATCCATACAGGTACTATGTTCAATAACCCATGTCTTCATGTGACTCTTCCAATCATGCCTCCTTGCAACATCACTACTACCCTTCAAAGTACGATAGAACACATTCTACATCTCCTAGAGGGAAATCCCTATATCCTTATCACCTTTCTCATCCTTCAACACATGTCCCTCCACCTTTAATCCAATTACCACCTACTCCATCCATGCAAAGAAAAATTTTCACATAGTCGTAACAACATAATGCTACTAGGGCTATTACCTTACAACCAATTTCTTAGCTAAGTGGTTCAAAAATCAAATTTCATAAAAGACCATACTTCTGAACCAATAGCCCTACAAACCCTATAGCAACTCATGTAGTTGGTTGCCCTATGTCTCAATCATCTTCTGCATCCATTCCTTTTGAAATTCCTTCAAACCAAACACCTCCCAAGATCCACACAGTCATGTTAACACACATTATATTTGATTAGATCAGTGTTGGCAATCTTCTCAGGAAAATGGTTGATCCTAGCAGTCTTCTCATCTACCTATAGATTGTTGAAAATGAGCCATGTAAGGCTTTTTTTTATTCAGGTTCTGGGATCAACATGGTTTTCCCTAAAATGTACCAAGTCTAGAACCTACCTCCTCTCAAGAAGAGCAAAATGCATTTAGAATTAATAGATTAATCTATCACTATTCCCTTCAGATTAATGGAGGACATTATGACCACCATCTATGGGTGCTTGTATCTAGCTAATTTCCTAGTGATCAAGGTTGACAATTACAAGGGGGATTTTCCAATCATTATGTAAAGGGCTTGGTTGAGCAATATTGATGTGAAAATGGACATTAGAGATCATTCCTTAAAGATTTCCAAGGAAAATGCATTTGGAAAGATTGAGAAGAAGAGAGTTCCATGCATCGCGTACAACAATACTAGGTGCAACTATGTGAAGAAACTTTGGTCTATCAAAACCACATCAATCAAAGCATTTAGACATTGTGCAAAAAAATTTGAAATCTAAAAGTGCCTATATGTCACAACCATAAAATAGGAGGGCACCCAATGGCTAACAACTGATTCTAAAATTAGCACACTTTGCATAGAACCTACTGAGATCTTAACTTATTCCTATGTTGAAGGCATGGATGAACTGGAGCAAGTTCATCACCAACTCTCTAATGATAAACCTCATGATACCAACTAGGAAGAGTTCAAAATCCCTAAAAATTTTAAACAGCAAGCCTTAGAGTTGAAAACTCTACCTACTGACATGGAATATCCATTTCTAAAAAATGACAAGTTGATGATAATCAATGTCAACCTTGTTCCTTAGTAGAAAAGAATGCCATTGAAGGTGGTCAACAAATGGATAATAATCTTTTCTTGGCCATATCCTGAATTCATGGGGATTGATCCTTGGATAGGCCAACATCACATCTATACCAATCTAGCGATGAAGCTAAAGAGGCAACTACAATGATGGTTGAACCCCAAATTAAAGTAGATCATCAAAGAGGAAATTAAACAACTCCTCAAGGCAAGGTTCATCTATCCAATTTTGGATTGTGAGTGCATTAGCCCACTTGTAAGTATGCCAAAGAAAGATGGCAAGTGGCAGATCTTTATTGATTTCAAGTTTTTGAACATGGCAACATTCAAAGATCATTTCCCATTATCATTTGTGGACCAAGTGTTGGACACTATTTCTAGGCATTGCTATTATAGCTTTCTAGATGGTTATAGTGGCTATAACCAAATTTAGATCACACATGAGGATTAGGCCAAAAAAACATTCATAAGTCCCTAGGGGAATTTTGCATATTGTAAGATGCCCTTTGGTCTATGCAATGTTCCTGCAACTTTCCAATGCTTAGTCTTGAGCATTTTTCAACAACAGATTAGTAGCAAGGTAGATGTTTTCATGGATGACTTCTCCACCTATGGCACTACATTTGAGTAAGCCTTGGACCACCTTGAGCAAGTTCTTAAAAGATGCATGGAGACCAATCTTTAGGTTAATTGGCAAATAGGCAATCTGATGGTTCAGGAGGCCATTGTGCTTGGGCATAGAATTTGTGAAGAAGGGATTGAGGTGGATCCTAAAAAGATTAGGATCATCCAAGGAGTAATCCACCAACCAAAAACTATTAAGGATGTCTGATCATTCCTTGGATGCACTAGTTGAGAATTTCTCTAAAATCACTAAACTATTGGTCGAGCTCACAAAGAAAGATGCTTCATTCATATGGACTAAGGAATGTGAAAAGGCATTCTAGCAAGTTAAGGAGAAGTTTGTAGAAACTCCAATTCTATAAGCACCAGACTGGTCTAGACTATTTCACATCATGATGGATACATTGAATTATTCCTTGGAAGCCATGCTTACACAATTGGATGATAAAAAATGTCCTTACTATATCCACTTCATAAGCTGAAGCATTTAGGATGCATAACTCAACTACACCACAACAAAAAAATAGCTAATGGTAGTGGTATATGCCTTGAAAAAATTCAGGCACTATGTGCTTGGGTACAAGGTGTTTGTGCACATAAACCACAATGTCATTTTCTTCCTCATGAGTAACCCAACAATGAGCCCCCATGTCATACGATGGTTAGTGATCTTACAAGAGTTCAATCTTACAATGGTAGATCAAAAGCACATTGAGATTATGGTTGCTAATCACTTTTCTTGGTTACAATGGAATAACAAGTAGGAGGAAAGCCTACTTTCTAATCAATTTCCTAATAAACTCCTCTTTGCTAGTGTAGTAAATAAATAACTAGCCACTAAACCAAAATGGTATGATGGCATCCTCACTTATCTTCTCACTCAGGATATGCCACAAGACTTACACTTCTAGAAGAAACAATAGTTTCTTCATCAGGTCAAATGCTTCATGGAGATTAACAGACACCTTTACAAGGTGTGCACCAATAACCTGGTTCATTGGTATGTTCCTAACGCTACTTAGCTATGTGTTCTTCAAGATGCTCATGAGGATCCTTATAGGGGCCACTATGCAAGAAGACACACAACCATTAAGATCTTGATGGTAGGGTATTACTAGCCAACAATCTTTAGGGATGCTCACTAATTCATCCACTCTTGTGAATGCTATCAATGAGATGGTGGGATGACCACTTAAATGGAGGAGCCTCAATAGTGGATCCAACCACTGGAACCCTTCAAAATCTAGGGCATAGACTTCATGGATTCTGTCATGCCCATGTCAAATGGAAAGGCATACATAATAGTCACTATTTACTATTGTACCAAATGGGAAGAATCAACAACTGTCATTGACTATACATCCTCCACTATAGCACAATTTGTACAACAGAATGTTCTAAATAGGTTTGGAATGCCACATGCACTAATTTCTAACAATGGTACTCATTTTATAGGTGCTACTTTTTGTAAGCTCATGTAACGCTTAAGGGTTGAACATAAACTAACAACATCCTACCACCCCCAAGCCAACGATAAAGCAAAGGTTACTAATAAGAAGATCACTAAGATCTTAACCCAAACAATTAGCAAATATATGACATTGGAGCATGAAACTAAATGATGCCCTTTGGGCCTATCACTCCACATTGAAATTCCCTATAGGCTACTCTCCCTATGAGCTACTATATATTAAAATTACCAACTCTTCTAATTCAATTTGAGCTATATATACTTTCAACAGTCTATCATCTAAATCTTGACCTTAGCCTAGCACAAAAAAGAGGAATTGATCAACCTCTATGTGCTAGATGAAAATTGATTGGTAGCCCTATCCTTGAATGAAGTACATAAGCATTCAACAAAAAAATTTCATGACCTTAGAATACAAAAGGTAAAATTTTAAACTAGAGATAAGGTTCTCTATTGAAACCCCATACATGTACCTCAACAAACTAAGTTCCAAACATTATGCGAAGGGCCTTACATCATTTATGAAACCTTTCTTGCTAGGTCCATGTTGATCTACAAACTTGAGAGTCCAACTAAGAAACAATTGGTCAACATGTAATAACTAAAATCTTTCCATGATCCCAAGCAAGCCAGTGAAATCAACACCTCCTTGGATGGACAACCTCACTCAGTTTTTTAGGTCTCCTCCTTTCAACTCAGTCATGGGGATGATGGCCATCTATGCTAACCATTAAAATAGCGTTTCAATTTTTCTACTTATTTTTTACACCTTTTTCTTTTATACTTTCTTGGTTTTTATACCTTTTTATTTTACAGTTTGTTATTTTTCCAAATATTTGTTTTACAACATCATTAATGATGAATCATTAGTTGGTTGGGATATCACTGATGCTATGTCACATCTATTTGACAAAAAGGTCAATTTTTGTCCACCAACATTATCATAATTACAATATCATAACACAAGCTATGTAATTGTAGATCCAATATCACGGGATGTTGGCATCCTATAAATACAACACTTAGGTGCACGGATCAAAAGAAGTTTGGTTCCACCCTTAGGTAGACTCTTCCAATTTGTTTTTGTAGTTTTAGTAATAGAGTGAATGTCCATAGTATGGTTTTGAGTAGTTTTATGGAATCTTTATTCGACTAAAGTGTACTTGGACATAGTTCATGTCCAAAAATAAAGATTGATATTGGTTTTCATCATTGCAACATCCACTTAGTTTTTACTATTTTTACTTAGCATAGTTTTTACTACTTTCTAGATAATCATTTACATTTCCAAGTATTTTACTTTACTTATTTATTAGTGATGAGTGGTGAGGTACCCCTGCACTCAACCATACAAATACGAGTGTTCACGCACGATCTAGTCGAACTCCACAGATGGGCTAGTTGTAGTATCTAGATAGTTACTCGTTGATCGCAATTCATTGTCTTTCCACTTGGACTAATATTTGCTTTGTCACGTATGGTTTAGTCTAGAGTGAGGTGTATGATGTGGTCCTAGACTAGTGCTACTCCTAGAGGCAATGGAAAGTAACATTTTTTTAACTAAGAGGGAAAGGGTGAAGAGAATCTAAGCTAGCCTAAGTGCAATGAGCATTCGTCCCTTAATCCATACACATCTTGGACCTTGTGTACTACTACTATGATTACCAAGCACATGTCCTAGGTACGCTACTAGGATACCAAGTAGTCACACTTAAATGCTTGTGATTAAGTCGTACTCATTCAACGTTGATAACAGGGATAGGAGAGGAAGGTAAAGAGATAATAAGTAAGAAACTAATAAATAATAGTTAAAACTAAGTGAATGCTACAATGATGAAGTAATCTCAATCTTTATTGTTGGTCATGTACGTGTTCAAGTACGTTACACTTGAATAAAGGTTTCATACAATTACAATCATCACATTGTGGGCATGCACTAAAGAAAGGGTTGAGAGGAATTGAAACTGACAAAAAGATCCTACTCTAATACTGAATTTTCCTGTTACTCTCCCATGTGTCCAATTGTGTATTTATAGGCTCACAAAGGAACCATGATATCGTGTACTTGATATCACTAGCTAGGCTATGATATTGGGTACCCAATATCAGGGGTCCAATATCAGGAGTCTGATATTGGGACTCATTAGACCTGATATCTTGTACATGATATCAAAGATCCAATAATAGGGGTATGATATCAGCACCTAGCAAACCATGATTCATCATACCCCCACAACTAAAAAAAAGCTTGTCCTCGAGTTAAAGAAAGTGAGGAACAAGTTCAATTGATTACAGAGTGGATAGGTGTGGGATTATTGACTAACTAGAAATTTATTCATGTTGCAGTGGAGAGTTGAATACAAAAAAATTGGGACACGGATACAAAATTACAAAATTTATTAAAACTCATATGGTTCTTAGTGGCGATGGCTCCTCCATGGATGCCTTTCCTTTGTCTTGTGCTTCAGGCTTCTGAGATTGAAAATGTTGAAGAAGAACCCAACGTTTCTTCTCTTTTATCTAAGGATTATGAGTCGTCCATGCTAATGTTCCAATGTTTGATGAAGTTAGCACTTCCCATGGACACAGTAGCTGTAGGAACACTTGATTGACCTTGACATGCCATGCCACAAATAGCCATTATTCCTCTTCATAGGCTCGAGCCCTAACCTCTCGACCTTTTTCTTAGCTAGATCATGTAGTGATAGGAGTTCCTTGATTGATGCTAAATTATTGTGCCTCTTGATCCACATGTTCTACATGAGGTCCTTGGCTTCTACCTCCTCGTGGGAATTTAGTTGCACCTTGAGAAGGTCCTCCTTGTTGTCCTCTTTTAGGGTCCATCTATAATCAAAAAAAGATCAATTATTAGTAAGGTTATTGAAAGAAGTTCAATTATTTCATACCTTACTTATTACCTTTAGTAAATGTTGAATTCTTTACTTAGTGTGATTTTAGAGTTAGAAATTTCTTTAAAGAAGTTACCCTAAAAGTTTAATGTTAGACCTGGTTTGTTTAGGTGACACATCAAAGGACATGTAATGGTTTTGGGAAACATTTGATAAAATGATGAAAAAGGAAAGAATAGATTTGGCAATGAAGTACTCGGAGGGTATAAAATGATGTGGTGGTTTGCAACAAGTATAAATTACAAAATTCACACAAGTGGGTCCTCCCCAAAGTAAGTTCCAACCTATAATGCCCTTGCATAACCACACCTTAAAATTCCTATACGCACTAGAAGGGTTAAATGTAATCTACATTGATGCAAAAAGACACATACATGTTGATACTACTGTGATGAGGTGGGAATTCTATGTGACATAAGATACAAGTTACCAATTCATGAACAGCGAGATGAGACAAATTGTAGAAGGGATTATAAAGATCAGGATGTGAGGTGACTAACCCAGGGCACAATGAATCTTGAGTGTAGGGCATGATTAATGTGTCATTAACCCATCACTCCAAAATCAAGACCAAGTCCATTCCTTCAATCAGTGACATCGCATTGTTTCATCCCATGATGGACAACCATAAGAGTACCATGACAACAAGGCGTACAATCACTTGGCGTTTTGTTCAAGGGAGGAGTGATTCGTAATTTCTTTGCGGCACTTTGATCTTGATATTTTCTTTTTCTTTTTGTGTGGCCGCTTTGGCACACTCTTCTTACTCCTTTCTTTTCCTTTTTCTTGAATGCTTAATCCAGAGAAGCTGCCTACCTTCAGGCATGGGTGCATGTCGTTCTAGTGGAACCCCCTAGAATAGCATTGAGTTTCTTGATTGAGTGCCTTTATTACTCTTACTCCCATTTTTCATTAGATCTACAAAGATCTTAGTACAATCAAGCTATATGCTAACTCCAACAAATGTCACCAAAGAGAATCAACAAGTTCCCTTGATGTCACACCTTGGCCATTCCCTCTTAGTCCATCATTTTTTGCTCTGGGCATAATAAGCACAAAATTACTTTTAAGTTTTCATGATGACAAGAATATCATCATACCCAAAGTAGAACCTTTCATTAATAGAATGGTCAAGTGGATGTGGTAAGCTCGCTGTCGAAATAATTAGTCACCTGAGACTTGATAACATAGAACAACACCTTAACCAGTGAGTCACATGAGTGTTTTATTCATAGATGAGATTACCCATAAAAAGATAACAAGATAAAACAATAAATAAAAAGATGAAAAACTAAAAAACAAAAAATGGTAAAATTAAAGAAAAGGGAAAACATTTATTAATTCTACTCATTAGAATGAAGGATATCCCCCATGACTAAACCCTTGAGTTTGACTAGAATTAATAAATGGAAAATTTGGATCCAAGCATTTTCGAAACATTAGAGTCCAATCATATCCAAACCACCAAGTTTCTTTTAAGGTGGTGGTAGGAATATACCCAAATTCAAGTTCACATACTTGATTGTAATAGGCATAGTGGGGCAGATTATAAGATGTGGTATGTGATAAGGAGTTGACCCACTATGGCACCCATGACCGTAAGATGGTATGTAAGGATTGGTATGTCTCCCTATGTGGCTATATTCATTGGGCCCCATAGTTGTTGGAGTTTTGATCGGTGGTCCTAATAAGGTAACACAAGGCGTTGGATTCGAGGAGAAGGATGCACCACAGTGCTGAACTTGTGTTGAGTGGGAGGATGCAGTGCTCTCAAAACTATGTTGTCCCTTCCTATGGTTATGTCTAAAGAAAGGACACTTTTGGTGTTGTGGGACCTCCACTGTTGTTGATAGTAGTAGTGCAAGTGAGGTTTGTGGGTTGGTGCTATGGTGCAAAACCTTCTAGAACCACTAGTGGTGATGTAGAAGGAGGTGAAGAATGAGAATATTGAGGTTGAGGAGAAGCGTAAGGTACACGAGGTGGTGGTCCTATTGGAGAGGATATGGGTTGATAGTATTTAGGAGAATGATAACAATGTGGTAAGATAGAGGATGTTGACCCAATTGGGGAAACAAGATGCTAAACCTAATAAGCTCTTGGGTTCAAATGATATGAAGGGTGTGACCAGTTTGAGGGTGGCCTCCCCCATGACTTGGATCTTTGCCACTATGATTGACCATAGTATTTTTGTATAAAATCTGGATGCAACATTATTTCCCAATGCTCATGTAAATGTGACAAGATTGGACATTGAAATTTAGGATGATTGTATAGGAAAATGTTACACTAATACATATGATTAGCAGTTGAGTTCTTATTCTTTTCAACCCTTCTTTCCAATTGTCTAAGGGTGTTCTATTCTGCTTCTTGGTTCATCATGGTTCTACCTCTAATAGTGTTGGCATATTCTCCACATTTTTCACGTATCCATTCCATCATCTTATTGATCCTTGCCTCAATTTCATCTAGTGATTGTAGTACTAGCAAAGATGGTTCCACCTCCTTGAGGTGAGTTGATTTCTCCTCTTCATGATCATGGACCTTTGCTAACTCAAGATTTTGGTCCCATTGAGAGCTTTCAACATTCTCCCACTTAGCCATTTCTCCTTCTTCTTTTGGTACCCACTTAATAAGCTCCTAGAATTGGTGGGTTCATAGCTCGTATAGTTGACCTCGGGCATACATCCCTAGGGTCTCCCTTGTTTCATTATAGAGTCCATCCATGATGTGATACATTACCCTTTCCTTAAAGAATCCATGGCTTGGGCAATTGTTTAACAAAAAATAGTATCTTTCTAAGGCCATGTCCAAGGGTTCATGTTGCCCCTATTTCCATTCTTGGATTTGTCTCCTCAATTTTGACACTCTTGCATAGGTTTGATATCTTTCATTAAAGAGTTATACCATTGTCTGCCAACGTCAAATTGATTTTGGTCTTAAGGACCTATACCACACTTTTGCTTGGCCAATAAGTGTCAGAGGAAAGAGCTTAATTTTTTGCCATCCATTATCAATATTGTTCCATACACGGGCATCATGGAAGGCTTGTAAATGATGTTACAAATCTAAATCATAGCCTCCTAAAAACTTGGAAAAGTTGTTTAAATCATGCCTAGGTAGATGGCTTTCTTTGTGATGCCTGTAGGATATTTGAACAGCCTCTTGTATATGCATTAGGCTCTTAGTGGCTCGTAGGGGTTCATCGTCACTAGGTAGATTATGAATTTGTGATTTGGGATGATGTTGTCTTTGTTTATGTACATAGGAGACCCTTGCATAAGATTGAGTACTCCAAACATCATCTTCATCATTGTATAATTCATTGGTTCTCCAATGAATTGCCTTACTAGTTGTTACGTTGTCATAGTCTTGTGAAGAAGACATTATTACAAATTGTGTGTGACTTACTTCAAATTAATCTCTTTTCTAAAAGATATATCGTGAATACTTTGTTACAGTGATCTTATATGATATAACTAATCTAAATAACTAGTACTATCCATGGCAATGGTGCTAATGATGAGTGGCAAGGTACCCCAATACTTAACTATACGAATACAAGCATTCACACACAATCTGGTTGAACTCTGCAGATGGGCTAGTTGTGATATCTAGATAGTTACTTGTTGATTGCAATTCGCTATCTTTCCACCTAAACTAGTATTTTCTTTGTCACGTATAGTTTATTCTAGAGTGAGGTATATGATGTGGTCCTAGACTAGTGCTACTCCTAGAGGCAATGGAAAGTAACTTTGTTTTAACTAAGAGGGAAAGGGTTAAGAAAGTCTAAGCTCACCTAAGTGTGATGAGCATACATCCCTTAATCATCCATACACATCTTGGACCTTGTGTACTACTACTGGGATTACCAAGTGCATGTCCTAGGTATGCTACTGGGATACAAAGTAGTCATACTTAAATGCTCATGATTAAGCCATACTCATTCCGCATTGATAAAAGGAATAGAAGAGGAAGGTAAAGAGATATTAAGTAAGAAAGCAATAAATAATAGTTAAAACTAAGTGAATTCTACAATGATGAAGTAATCTCGATCTTTATTGCTAGTCATGTATGTGTCCAAGTACATCACACTCGAATAAAGGTTATGTACAATTACAATCATTACACTATGGGTATGCACTAAGGAAAGGTTTGACAGGAATTGAAACTAACAAAAAGATCCTACTCTAATACTAACTTTTCCTATTACTCTCCCATGTGCCCAATTGTGTATTTATAGGCTTGCACAAGAACCATGATATCATGTACCTGATATCGCTAGCTAGGCTATGATATTGGGTACTCGATATCTGGGGTCCGATATTGGGGGTCCAAGATCAAGACTCATCAGACCTGATATCTTGTACCTAATATCAGGGGTCCAATAATAGGATTTTGATATTAACACCTAGCAAACCATGATTCATCAATTAGTAAAGCGGAATGAGTATGACAAGTTTTGATCATTTAAGTGTAATCATTTGGTAATCCCAATAGTGTTATTGCTTGGCTTACCCAGTAGCATAATGCTTGGTAATCCCAATAACAATTACATGAGTCCAATATGTGTATGGTAAGCTAAGACCAGATGCTCATCACTCTAGGCTATAGTAGATTTACATTACTATCATTACTTACATTTAGGATTAAATTTCATTCTAGATTATGTTTATCGCTAGGAGTAAAATGGACGTAACAACATCAATTATCATATTCCTCACTTTGGAATAAACCATACATGAAAAAGCTACCACTAGTTCAATTGGGAAGGTAGCATCTTGAAATCAATGCTTAACAATCTAGATACCACAACTAGTTCCATCTAACAGAATTTAACCAGATTGTGCATGAATGCTTGTGATTCGTATGGTTGGGCATAGGGGTACCTGTGGCTCATCATTAGTGTCATTGTCAAGGATGGTGCTAGCTATCTAGATTAGTTATATTATACATGATCACTGTAAATGTATTAAAAACCTATCTTTTGGAAAACATTAATATTTTAAGTCACACACATTATCAAACAAAACCTTGTCTTCTTCACATAGGACCAATAATGCATTGTATGACAAGAACACTTGTAGGAGAAATGATAGGATATATACTAAAGAAAATTAGAGTGAAAAATCACAAGTATGAATTTCATATGCTCATTTAGATCCTTACTACACTCAAAGACTACATTCAACTAATGTAGACAATCCTAGAGGAGATGGAGTAAGTCCTAGAACAAGGAGGGTCCCAAGGCCTAGGACCTCCTCCAAACCTAAAAGAGATACATCAAGGGACCAAAGGGGAGATATAGGAGCCATGGCAATTCTCCCAATTCACCATCTTCCTCTTCCTCTTCCACCTCTAGTTCTGATGAAGATGAATGTAGGTATATAAATAGGGATCAAGATGAAGAAGGAAATAGAAATAGATAAGATCATCAGTATGAGCATGAATGAAATCATCATAAGCAGATAAATAGAAATAGAAATCATCACCATGACATGTTTGATGATGATGAACCCTTATTGGCTACTAGGAGCATGTTATCGATAACAGAGGTAGTTAGAATACCCCACAAGCATTAAAGGAAAAGTCACATCAAGAGATTTGATATGAATAACATTCCTAAATTTGCAGGAGGCTATAACTATAATCCACAACATCAATTACAAGCCTTCCATGATGCCTGCACCTTATAGAACATCGAGAGTGAGTGGCAAAAGCTTAAGGCCTTTCCTAGGACACTAGTTAACAAGGTGAAAGTTGGTATAGATTGTTGGAACTAGATTTAATCCATCAATGATCCACAATGTTGGAACTCCTCAACACGAAATACCAAATCTATGCAAGAGTGTCCAATTTGAGGAAACAAATCCAAGGATGAATGCAAGAAAAACATGAATCCTTGGATGTAGCCCTTGATAGATACTATTCACTACTACATAGATGTCCAGGCCATGATTTGTCTCAAAAAGAGTAGCTTTTCCACATCATAGATGGACTTCATAACCAAAGAAAAGAGACCCTTGGGATTTATGCTCAAGGTCTATTATACAAACTAAAATCCCATTAGATCCAAAGGATAATTTAATAGGTGGCAACAAAAGAAAAAAATCTATGTAAACAAGAGAATCTAGAGGAATATAATTGGAATCCAACTCTTCAAAAGAAGATAATCCATATCAATGATGAGGAAAAAGAGGTAGATCTCAATGAGATGATTTCACAACAAACCTTGCTCATACACAAGTCTATCATTGTGCTTAAAGTAAGGATAGATAAGATGTGAGAGTTAATGAATAAAAAAGTCACAACTTACATGAAAATCATAGAGGAAAAGGTGGCACAAAACAAATCAAGTGATCAAAACAAGAAGAGGAAAAAGAACAAAGAAGCAGGTAGGAACACTTACTGGAAAAAAAAATAGTTGTAGTAGAAGAGGATATAAACTTAACCACAAAAGAGGATGATGGATGTGAAATTTGCCAATATAATCATCTAAAGGTCTATTGCCTAGTTATGTTACATCTACATGAGTTTGGGGCTTTTTCTTTGAATCCTAAGTTCATAAAAAAGGAAATTCCTAGTAAATTATCTTACTCACAAGGTAATTATAGATAATCCTACCACCAACCATACTATTCTAGTGGAACTTCTTATTAGCCTTAAAATCACTATCAACTAGAGTGGAAAAACCCATAGTCATGGGAGATGCCATCATTAAGCCAACACTATCCTTATTGCTAGCCAGACCCACATCACTACTATGTTCAATGACTTGTTTCTCCAAATGGTTCTATTTCCTCTACCTTGAATCACTACTATCACTCTCCTAAATATCATCAACCCATAGCATCCCTTGTGGGATCACCATCTAAAACCTCTTATCCTTCACAACATCCTCAATATTCTCATACTTTCTTCTACCATATGTCACCACCAACAACATAGGAAGGATTGCCACCACAACATCAATGAAAGAATGCCACTTGTGCTACAAACATACATGTAAATGATAATGCTAGTAGATCTCAACCGCAGTCTTGAATATGTTCTTTCTTTAGTACAGTTACCACACTTGAGCATAAAACTCATAGACTTACTAACTCATCAAAACCAGCACAAGACCAACCAGGCACAACACCCATCCTCACCAAAATAATATCTCCCATTCCTATGCAGGAGCCAACACCCATTACCACTCCAATGTAAAACATAATAAATGAACCTATCAGTGTGGAGAGACAGGAAATTCCATGCATTACTAATGATAAAGAAGGATGTAGTTGTGGACTAACACTTCAAAATATCAACACAGTCATACACCGACCCACACTAAATATGAAAGACAAGTGTGTGCACAAGAGAAATCAAGAACCACTAAACCAAAAGACACCCAATGGCCAACAACTAAGAACTTTCAATCATCTAAAACATGCATGGACACATCTGAACCACTTATTAATTCTTGTTTTAAGAAAATGATCCCAACTAAGAACTTATAAATGGAAATACTAAATCACAATCATACATCAATAGAAAGAGGAACTAAGGACTTAGATGATTAAAATTCAATTACTATTAAGATTACATGGGATGGTAACCAAAAAACTAAGTCACTAAGGATGGTAAGTGAGAAACCTCAAGTGTATGATACAGGAGATCTAGGGAGCATTTTCAGAACACATGCCCATGAGTTTAGTTGTGGGGGAGATGCCTTACCTTGATTTTGGAATTAATAAGTGTTTTTCCAAATTTTTTTTTATTTTTTCACATTCTTTGATACTTTTCATTTCTTGAATTTTTGATATTCTTTGATCTCTTTCGATTCTTTCACATTTTCTATTCTTTTAAAATTTTTCATTCTTTATACTTTTCACAATTTTTACTATATTTTTCATTTCTTTTATACTTTATTTTCAAACCCTTTGTAAATTATTTTTATTTCTAATAATACACATTAAGAATAAAGTAAGATGTAGTTCCAATAAGGTAAAGATTTCCCTATATTATCAAATCATAAGGGATTGATTATTTGTACATTAAGGCCACAACATTCATTCACCCATTCCATTAATAAGAGGTTCTTACCATGGCCATAATGATATTCTTTCCATCATAAAACCAATAATAAACTTGTGATCATTATGCTTAGACCAAAAAGTGAAGAACCAAGTGGAAATGCAAAGGGTGTGACATCAAGGGTACTTGTGGATTCTCTTGGCTTACTATTATCAGTTCTATACTATTGCTAAGGAAGTGTTATATCCTTGTAGATCTAACAAAAAATGAAAGTAAGAGTACAATAAGTGCTATCTTACCATGTCACTAGAAAGACATGTTATCCATGCGTGAAAGTAATCCTCTAGTAAAGTTGACACAAATAAAAATAGAACTCATGGACAGAATAAATTTCTATGGGTTCCACTATAAAGACATGTTACCCAGGCCTGAAGGTAGGTGGCTTCTTAGGAATCTAAAAAATAAAACATGCAATGAATAAACTCCTCCCTTGGACAATACGCTAAGTGGTATTGCTCCTTACAATAGTGGTAGTATTTTGGTTGTAAATCCAAGAGATGAAACAATGTTATGTCATTGGAAAGTGGTTTGAACTTGGTTTCAATCTTGGAAAGAAGGGCTAATGATTACTTTAACCACTAATAAAACACAAGGATTCATTATGCCTATGGTAAGATACCTCATATTCCAATTTCAACAATCCTTTCTACAGTCCATCTCATCTCACTATATATTTAATTATAAATTATGGTTTTGTATAATATAGTGTTAATTTTCCCAATCTAATGATACTAACATGTGTGTTTTTCCAAATAGGTATGTCTTGCATTCAACTCCTTAAGTGCCTAAGGACACTTTTAAGCATGGTTATCCAAGGGCACTAAGGGCTAGAGCCTCCTTTGGGAAGGATCCACTTGTATAAATCTTGTATTTCATGCTTGCCAAGTAATTCCACATCATCTTATGCCTTTTGAAACATTTAATAAACGTCCAATATCATCCAATAATTTTTCCATACATTAGAAATTCATTACCTAGCTCTTATCCATACGATAAGCTTTCACTGTCCAAGATTCCTTCCTCATGAACTTTGAATGCCAAATTTTCAAAAACTATGCCTCATTAATGACCATGACCCTCTAGATAAGCTTTACATTTTCCAAATATTTCATTTGATCCATTTTTTTACAAGTTTCAAAACTCTTGCACACTAGCCTTCAAAGGCCATAACTTCATTCTTGTAGCTTTAATTTCCAAAATTCTCCAATCCTATTAATCCTGGAGTAATCAACTTAGTCATGGGGGTGCATTGTGCAATATAAGTAAACAAGAATTTGAAAATTTAAGCCACAAATTCCCAACGCTCGAAAGATATTATAAGGGTAAGTACAAAGAGATAATAAGAATCTTAAAGTTAATAAATCAAACTAAGGCTAGAAAGATTCAAATAATATTCCTAATAGACCATATCAACTATTTTAGGTCATAATAAGCAAGGAAAATTATAGAAACTCATAAGTAACTAAAAGATATAACATCTAAGGGGTTCCCTTTTTGCAAATTTTTTGAACTCTACAATCATAATAAGATAAGAACTTGATCTAACCAAGGGTATAAGCAAGGTAGAAAAGTACTAAAAATTGATAGGAACATGCTAATAATTTCAAATCCTTGTTGATTGTAGATGGTTCCAAAGAGACCATCAAAAGGAGGACCTTCACAACTTGGAAGCTATAAAAACATAACTCCAAGAATCTCCATTATGACCCACACTAACCAACAATAGTGAATGGTACTTATGAGAAATGTACCAATTTTGGTAAAACAAATAGGTTGATGCAACAGTTAAAATTGAGGGAGTCTTTGTGCCATACTTAGGAGAGAGGACATATGGGAAAAAATGACAAGGATAGAAGAGGAAAATCTTTCCAGAACTTGACAACAAAATGAAGAAGCTGATGGAAGAGCCACCACCATCCAAAATGTGAACTACATTAAGCCACTTCAAATTTTAGTTTTGTTTAGTCATGCAACTGTGTCATTTTTTTACACACCACTATGGCACTCAAAGTCAATTAGTAGTTATAGTCAATCAATAATCCCATACCTATCCAATACTTTGTAAGGAAATTTTTTCTCCTTTTGTTCACTCGAGGAAAATTTTTTAGTCAATCATGGGGGTATGATGAATCATCAATTGGCTAGGATATCACTGGTGTGATATCATTGATGCTATATCACATCTATTTAACAAAAAAGTTAATTTTTTCCCACCAACACTATCATTACTAAGATATCATAGCAAAAGCTACATCATCATAGATCTAATATTGTGGGATGTGTGTAGTCTATAAATACAACACTTGGGTGCATAGATATAGAGAAGTTTCATTTCACCCTTAGGTAGAATCTTGTAATTTGTTTTCATAGTTTTAGGGATAGAGTGAATGCCCACAATGTGGTATTGAGCAATTGTATGGAATCTTTATTTGAGTAAAATGTACTTGGACATAGTTTATGTCCAGAAATAAAGATCAAGATTTCTTTTCATCATTGCAACATCCACTTAGTTTTTACTATTTTACTTAGCATAGTTTTTACTACTTTCTAAATAATCATTTACATTTTCAAGTATTTTAATTTACTTGTTTATTAGTAAAGTAGAATGAGTATAACCGATTTTGAGCATTTAAGTGTAATTGTTTGGTAATCCCAATAATGTTATTTCTTAGTTCACCCAATAGCATAAGGCTGGGTAACCCTAGTAACAGTTACATAAGCCCAAGATGTGTATAGTAAGCTAGGACCAGATGCTCATCACTCTTATCTAAAGTAGATTTACATTACCATCATTACTTAGATTTAGGATTAAATTTCATTCTCAATTATTTTTATCGCTAGGAGTAAAATGAGCCTAACAACATCAATTACCATATGCCTCACTTTAGACTAAACCATACATGACAAAGCTACCACTAGTCTGAGTGGGAAGATAACATCTTGCGATCAATGCTTAAACAATCTAGATGCTACAACTAGTCCCATTCACAGAATTCGATCAGATCATGCATGAATGCTTATGATTCATATGGTTAAGTGTAGGAGTACTTGTCACTCATCAGTTGGTATGTTTTATTTTTGTTGAATATTTTACAATTTCTTTTATATTTTCCTTTATTTTGGTGTGAATTTTCCTTGTTTTCTACTAAAATTAATTTGTTTCCAATAGGACACAGTGATGTTGTAGCTGTTTGCCAATGGTGGTTTGTACCTAATGTTTTTTATTGCTAATGTCTAGTTTCTATTTTTGAATTTTAATGACTAATGACTAAGACAAAGTTTCTTTTTCATGAAACAAACAGTTAGTCCATGTTATCCACCCATCCACAAATTCTATGATTTTTCTTATTTTGGAAATATGAGGTTCATTTTCCATTAATGAAACTTTAACAAATTTCTAACCTTTGTAGTTTCCAAACTTGGAAAAGATTCAAAGGTTTGAAAAGGATGTGACTTCAAGGGGACTCAATACTCTTTGTGCCTCTCTACTCACTTAAGTGCATGACTGTTTTCATGGATTTCTTATTGTTCTATGTCAACCAATAATAGGAAGTNAACTGTTTTCATGGATTTCTTATTGTTCTATGTCAACCAATAATAGGAAGTTGAATAAGTCTTTGCATGGTGTGGTTCTGATCCAAAAATACATAAAAACATTTTAAAAAAATAGGATGGGAATTCAAAGCACAACCCTTAGACAAAATAATGGGCTACATGCATTAGTTATGGGACTATAAAGACATGTTACCCATGCCTAAATATCCCCTCTAACTAAGGCCCTTTCTCACTTTCTACTTCTCTTTTCTTCTCTAATAAGGAATGGTGATTGATTAGTAGGAGCATTCTTATGTTTTGAGGTGGTAGTCTAGTCTTAGAGTAGTGATGCAAAGTCACTAAAAGTGATTGGTTTTGATCTTGACTAAGGATGGACTTTATCAGGTCATTTAACCATAAAATCCACAAGGGACTTCATGTCACCATGATTAGGAATTCTATTACACTTCCTCTCTCATCCATCAATGCTTTCCATAACTTACCTCACTATCAGTTTTCATGTTTTATTCATTGTCTTGGTTTGATGTGTTAAAATGCTTAAATAAATTCTTTTGAATTCAGTCCTTAACTTTTCATAACCTTTAATCAACTATGGGACCGCATACTCCATAGTTGAGGTTATGCAAGGGCAAAAAGGGCATGAGACTGCTATGGGGAGGACCCACTTGCATGTCTCTTGGTTGGGTTAGTTAAGTCCCTTCTCCTTAAGCATTTTGGCATTAAATCTTTTGCATTCCCCATCAGTTGCATCTAGCTGTGTGCTCCTTAAGGCATTTCTCCAATCAATCTCCATCTTTTGTAAAATATCAAGCCCTCTTCAAGCATCTCATTATGTTCTTGGCTTCTTAGGCTTCCATTTATTCTAATTTTTCTCAAAAACTCCTTATGTTTTTCAAATTTTAACTTACTAAACTATGGTCAATAGCCACATTGACTAGGCCTAGTTGATGCAATTGACCGCATTGACTAGGCCCCATCGATGAAGCCCAATTAATGCATGGGAAAAATTCTAAATATAGCACCCACCACTTAGAAATTTTTTTTCCATTTTCTTCAAACATAAGAGGAGTTTTTGCAAATTTTCAGAGCTCAAAACCTTCCAAAGCCTATAACTTTTAAACCATTTGTCTGATTCACTCCATTCTTTAGTTTTATAGCTTCTAAAGGTAGATCTACATTGTGGGGACCACAAACCTTAGGTTTTCAATGACGAAATTTTTTGAAAATTTTCTAAATCCCCCATGGATTTAACAAACCAATAATAGTAAAATGCTAAGTAATTAGAGTTAAACCCTTCCAGCACACTCTGATAACCTATTTAGTCAAGTTATAATATTAAAATAGTTAAACCATTCATGATCACAACTTAGCCAAGTGTAACTACCCCAAGAGATAAGGTATTCCAAATGTTTCAAAGTTACACAGTAAATGCTAATCCTTAGTCCTGTTGTGATTACAAATGGCACCTAGACCAAAATTCCTGTAGGAAAGAGAACCATCCCAACCAAGGGACAAATGACCTAGAGCTGAAAGAGATTAGCAAGAACAAGCCTAAGCATAGGCAATAAAAACTCAAGTAACAAGACCTCTTCGGGATGAGCCTAAAGTGGAATCTATTTGACAAATTCCCAAAGAAGCAACTATAACTAAATAATCCCATCAAGATGAGGCATCAAGATAGATGCCAAGACTTGAGGTTAGATTAAATCAAGCCTACATTGATCAGATCAAGCCTTGTAACATCCAACATTTAGTTTTTCTAAGAATTGAACATTGAATCATTCTTAGAACATGCTCTAAAAAAAGTTAAGATGCAATTGCAGAACTCTTCCATGTGGCCAATCATCACTTCTAGTGAGGCATGGTACATGAAAGAAACATATCTCTTCTAGAATGATAAGCAAGTGGGAACCACTATGAAGATCAAGGACATTCAAGTGTCCTACTTAGTAGAGGTCATTGTGTAGGCCCTTGGGTTACCTGATATTGGAACAAATTTGGCAAAGATATTCACACAAGAAAAATTAAATGCAAAGAAGGAGTGGACCCAATGGTATTATGGAGTGGATCACAAGGAGTATGGTGCACTCTGGCAGAGCATGTATATTTCAAGATAGTAGCCTACCACCTCAATCTAATGGTGATACCTAAAAAGGTAACTACTTTCTCCACTTGTGTATGTGCCACTCTAAGTAGGAAATTCCCTATGAACCTTCCATGGCTAATCTATCTAGAGATAGAGAAGTGATTAAGGAAAATGAACATGGAAGGAAGGCCCTACCCTTTCGATGTCTCACTTGAATACTATGCAAAAGGATAGGGATCTTCTGCTATGCTAATGACATAATCAGGCATGCTCCTATTACCTCTTGGGTAGAAATGATGAAGGATAAGATCCCTATTGTGACTAAGGAAGATAAGTAGCAATCACCACCTCCACATTGACTCATGAAATAACACTAGATTCCCACATTACCCTTCAGTTCATGCACAAGATCCAAGAGTAGCTCTTGCAAGAGCAAGAGTAGCGATCAAACATGAGTGATGGTGACCCATCTGTGTACCACCCAATGATGAGCCACCTTAATGAAGTGCCCAAACCATCGATCAAATAGAGGAAGGTGGACTAATTTTCTTAATCCAAAGAATGCAACTTCCCATAAGATCAAATCCTGATGCTCGAGAGATAATAGTATCTCTCTCACAATAGCAGTAATTCCCAAAAAAATATTTGAGAATGCTACTACTTTTTTGATGCATCTAGAGGAGGGTGAGGGGGCAAATGTCTTGGTGATGCAACACCATGGGCAGGAGATAGGAGTAGAGGTGTTGCTGATAAAATTATTGAAGCATTAAATGCACCTATTTTTGCAATCAAAGATGTGCAATCATTTTTAGGAATAGTTAATACTAGATTGAGCATAGCCCAGCACAAGGAGTTGCTAGACCGATTGGTGGGAACTAAGCAACTAATTCTAGATATCTTCAATCTTTTGGATACAATTACTACAACCTAGTTGGAGCTACTAGTAGCAAAGGACAAGTGCATTATATTGGAGGGGCAACTCAAATTAGCCCAAGCACCAAACCAACACCTAGTTGTGAAGGTTGTTGAATTAAGAGCCTATCTTACTGATCTCAGTTTTCTCAACCTTACATTGACACATGATGAAGCTTTCAAAAAACTTTAGGACAAGCTCAAAAAATGTTAAGGATGCCAAGGATATGAAGGTCTTTGATCAGTCCTTGGCCAACGCCACAATGCATAATATCCAAAAGGCCTTAGATTAGACTCGCCAAGAGAATGTGATTCTGACTGTAAAGAATCATTGCGTATGAAATGTTGATGTGCAAAAGTAGCAAATGGTAGATTTCATCTATAAATAGCAGGAGCAACTAGCTAGAGTGAACACTGAACTAAGGAGATTGGCAATCAAAAATAGAAATCTCTCCATAGAGGAAGTCTGAGCTCTTCACCAAAAATTTGTGATAAAGATAGCCACTTGGAAAAACAAGGCTCTCAAATTTGAGAGAGTTAAAAATCACTATTGATATTAGGTCAATCTACAAAAGAAATTAATGAAAAACGCATCCATATAGTGAAGGAAAAAGTTAATGAGGCCTTCCAGTAGCTCAAGGAAGGAGGTGATGTTGGCCAGCCTATCTTTGAGGGGCTCAACAACTACAACAAAGTGAAAACATGCATGAAGGAGATATAGATTGAGGAGATGACAAAGTATATAGAGCTTGCTAATATCCATTATGTAAACCTAAAAATGTTGATTGCCAAATGGCTATAGTCAAAATTGGAGAAGAAAGTGGCTAGCTCATGCTTATTGTACAAGGCAGAGTTCAAAACCCATAAGGAAACCAAGTAGAAGATTAAGATCGCTAATGTTGAACTCAAGGTTCTCAGGGCACGATTCACCAATTAGAGATCAACTATGAAGAGCTTGGCCAAAAAGATGAATGACTACCAAGAGTTGTAGAATGATCTCAAGGTGTTCAATGTTGAACACAAACTTTTCATTACTTGGTTTATCAACATGAAGGAGTTGTTCTCAGTAATGCCTTATCCTTGGGATGTTCCCATGTCAACCCACATTGGTGATGCTGCGTGGACTATGCATGATCCTAGGGGTAAGGAGGAAAAGATGAAGGCACTATTAAACATCTTCCATCTTCTGCCAAAACTTACAACTACTACAGGTCAACCACAACTACCTCAACCATTGCGTGCACCTGAAGTAGGAGAAGGTCCTTCAAAGCCTCAAGAACCTCCACCACCTAGGACTATTTGAGCTTCTTCATCATCTTCACACTATCAGAGGAGTTGTATTTGTCAGTTCTATCTTGGTATTCAATTTTGCTATCTTAAACATCAAGTTTTGTAATTATTATAACCATACATTTAGGCACTGAATTTTTGTTGTGTTGTTCGTGTGTTGTTTTGTTTATCAATAATCCCATACCTTCCCAAATATTTTGTAAGAAAATTGTTCCACCTTTTGTTGTTCACTTGAGAACAAGTTTTCATTCAATCATGGGGTTATCATGAGTCTCATCGATGAGGCCTTATGGACATGATCACGTCAACTTGGGATTTGATGGGTTAACATGGCTCCATAAATGTAGTGTCTATTTTTTTCCTATAAATACATGCTCACTAGCCACATTTATGGTATAAGTCTCATAATTGTAGCAAAGCTGTTATAGTTTTCTTGTTTGAAAGTTAGAATATTTTTCTAAGTGCTTGAAGTAGGAGTCAAAGAGTGTATGGACCTTTATTCAAGCACTGTTGTACCTGAACATAGTAATGTGTGTAGCAATAAAGACAAGCTTTCTGATAAACCTTGTAGTACTTTGAAGTAAATTAATTATTTTATTTATGAATTTAGTATTTTATGCAATTTTTCTAATTCTTTAAGTAATTAAATAATTAATTAAGTAATAAATTAAGCTAAATTAAGTTGTGATAAATTAAGCACATAAGTACAACCACTTTAAGCATACACTTGGCACTTGGTAATCCCAGTAACGCTTAACGTTTGGTAAACCAGTAGTGTTAAACATGTTCAAGATGTGTATGGTAAGTGGAAATGGATACTTATGCTAGGATTAGTTAAATATCATCTAGTTAGATTAAATTAATAATTAAATATCTTTAATTCTCTATTCTTAGAAAACTTAGAACTTAATCGCACTTAACCATACCTTTGCATCTCACAAGTGTAATTGGGAACATAACTATTGCAATAGTTAGTTTCAATTCCTAGAGACCAATGTACTTAGAAGGCTATAAGTCTATGGAATTTGACCAAATTGTGCATGAACACTTAGTGTTTTGTATGGTTGGGTGTAGAGTCTACTCACCTTTCATCACCTAGTGATTTAGATTTTCATTTATTCTCCCATGTGACATTGATGATAATCAAATTTTAATCATTAGAAGTCATGTATCTTATTAGACTAGATGATCTTTCCATTTTAGAAGATTCAAATATGTTTTCTTGTTAATTTTTGATTTTAGGTTTTAAGTCTTTGCGTTTACTACTTGTTGTTGGTGTATGATTGTAGATTAGGATGCCCTTCTATAAGTTCTCTATTTGGGTCATTTTCTTGGGGTAGGAGTTGATACATGGGATAGATATTTTGGATAATTTTATGTTCTCATTTCTTGACCATTGGATATCTTTTGGTTTAGTGGCCCTTGTTTCATTTTTTATACATACTTATTTTTCACATTTGTTAAGGCCTGATGTAAGGATCATGTTGACATTCTAAAATTTTGGTCCAAAACTGCACCCTTCTTCATCATAATTAATGTATGAAATTCTTTGAATCTATATGGCTCCTTGTGCATCTTCCTTAGAAATTTCTAAGGACAAGTCTCTCATTTCTATCTTATCATCAATTATGCTAAGTCATGCTCTCCCTATAATTATAGGAAAGTCCCTATTATCATTCTTCATAACAACTCATAAGAAAATCTATTGGATAGGACCACCCATTGATAGTAATCATCACATATTCTGTCTATTCCAAAGGAATGGTAACTAATTGATCTACAAGCTTTAGTTTTATGTTGCACTTCTTTAATGGTGGTAGGTTTCATGTCTTGTATGTTTCTTGAGATATCAAGTTAACTCTAGAGCTTGAGTCTAGTAGAGCTTTGCACAATGGATTTCCAATAATTTATAAATAATTCAGATGACTTCCAGGATCTAATCTTTTCTTAGGAATAGTTCTTGCTTTTATCTAATCTAATAATATATCGATTAGCATAAAAACTGTAAGTTTTTTATTTGATTATTATGGAAGCATGGTGTTTTTAGGAGGATTTGTCATAGAAGGAACATGATTGGATGAATTCCTAGCTCTACCAAACTTTTCTAGACTTATCCTAAAGATAGGACATTTTCTAGATTTACCTTTAGTATTGCTAGTATGATCCTCTCTTTGTATACTTATTGCCCTAGTAGCACTTTTCAAGTATGGTTGTGTTGGTAGTTTTCCTTGCATGATTGATGGTGATACTAGTAGTAATGGACTAGAATCTTGGTATGAGAAACCAATTTCTAATTGAGATATGTAAGAATTTTGATCCATGCATGAGGTAGTAATTCTATGGTATTCTGGTGGATAATAGTGAGAGGAAGCATGGACAAAAATGTTTCCATGAGAGATTAGACATTGTACATGGTATTCATAGGTATTAGGCTATCTATATGGATACTATTGCCTCGGTGGTAGCATTCCCCATGCTTGTGGTTGTTGCCACTACTACTAGTATTACTCTTGCAATTGAGAGTAAGCCTCACTTGGATAGTATGATTGCTGGTAGGGTTGTCTGAAATTACCTTGTAGATAAGGTAATCATCTAGGCATTTGTTTCATGAAAAACTTTGGATTAAGCACATACACACTAGACTCTTATAAGTGGACCATAATAGGGCAACATCCCTTAGGATGTTCATATTTACATACCTTACATCCTTTATCATCTTCTAAAATGGAATTCATTACTTCCTTCACTATAGTAACTTTTTCCTTGTTGTTGTAATTTTCTCATTCATTGTCTCTTTTCTTCATCTTTTCTTTAGTTATATTTAAGGCTTGTTCAATCCTTTCCTCTACTATCTTTAGTGTCATAGAAAACTTCTCATTTATCAAATCCCACATTTTCTCTACCTTTATTGCAATATCATTGGCTAATTTTTGGATTGTTAAAATCTTTAGTTGGATCAAATCTTCTAAGATTTCTTCTTCTTGTGATTTACATATTATGAATCCATTTTCCATATCACTAGATCTTTTTTATATTCTTCTACTAATTCTCTTTTCCTTAAATCTTCTTCCTCTTTTGCCACTTGGTCTATGAGTCTTTGGATTCAATCAACTATCATTTCAGATCATCTACCTTGGGAATATACCCCCAAGGATATCTCTTGTCTTGTTTCTTAGTTCATTGATGATATGTCATAGTTGTTCCCTTTGAGAAAATCTATGGCATGTGCACCTATGTAATAAGTAATAGTACCTACCCATTACTGCATCAAGGGATTCATGTGTTCCTTATTTTCATCCTTGGATCTATTTTCTCAAATTTGATACTCTAGAATAAGTTTGAGACTTGTTGTTAAAGAGTTCTAGCATGGTACTCCATCTTTAAACTAATTCCAATTTTAAGAATCTGTACTAACTCTCTGCTTCCTTTATGAGTGTTCTAGGAAGTAACTTCAATTTCTCCTAATCATTCTCTATGTTTTATAGGACACATGAATTGTTGAAGGCTAGGAGATGGTGTTGTGGATCTGCATTGTATTCACCTTCAAATTTTGGAGTATTATTCATGTCTAGTCACTTGATGTGACTTTTCCTTACATGCTTGGTAGAAATGTCCACAACTTCCCTAATGTTAATCATGTTGTGAGTGACCAACAAGGGTACTTCATAGTATTCAAATTCATAAAATCTAATGTAGTGATGATCCCACTAATGCTCATGATGTTCTTTTATTTCATGTTTTATTTTTTCTACCCTTTCATTATAATTATCTTCCTCTTCATTAGGATGCCTTCTTCTTTATGCATGTCTCTAACGGCCTTTCCTTCTTTACTCATCATGATCCCTTAGTCTTCATTCTCTCTTGTCAGAATATGTGGACAAATGTGAGCAAAAAGATGAAGGAATTAAGGAATGATGCCAAGTGGTCCTCCTTCTATGACTCCTTGATTCTTCTCTTTTGGATTCATTAGAGGTTTTAGGCCTTGAATTTCTACTAATTTCGGGTCCTTATTTCTTCATGGGATTTTTGCAAGAGTTGAATGTAGTTTTATCTTAATGGAATCCTTAATATGGATGATTGGTGTTTGGGAACAAGACCCATGAGTTTGATAACATTTCTTAATCTAGAATAAAACCTCTTCTTTTTCCTCTAGAATAACTATTTGATATGCCTTCTTTTCTTTATCATGTTCGTACCTTGCCTCGATGATGACATTCCTTCTTACTTGAGTCTCCATTGGCTGATATGGCCTAATTGTATTTTTAGTAACTTGATAACCTTCTTGCACATGGCCAAGGTTTGACCTCATAAGAGCTACTTGAAGCATTGATGATGTTGAATGTTTAGGTGGCAAGACAATGTTGTCTTGTAGATCTCTCCATTTGAGTTATTTATCCTAGTGAAAAATGAGTGTAAAATTAGCATAATGAGGATCAGTATGAGCATATGAAATCCTAATTTTCATCAATGCACTCTAATCCTCTTCATTATAATCCTTGTCATGACTTTCATGAAATTCAGTAGCATGTGGATATTTTTCTTTAGTTTTAGAAGCCATGTTAAGTGTTTTACACTTAAGTGTATACATTTTAGAAAATTATTCTAAGTATGAGAAATATAATTGGTGATGCTTAATATAATGAACTTTATAAAATCAACTAATTAGCAAACGTTCATACATCCTTAACAATAGTGCCAATGATGAGCAATTGGGTATTCCAACACTTGACCATACAAGTCACAAGTGTTCACATGCAACTAGATCATAATCTACAGATGGACAATGTAAGTATACTAATAGTTGATGTTCAATTTATGATCATTGTCTTCTCACTTAGAGTTAGTAATGTGCAATTTGTATGGTTTAATTATTAGTGAGGTATATGATAGACTGATGTTGGTTGGCTCAAAATAAGACTAAGTACCAACATCATTGATAAAATCATTTTTTGTAAAGATGCAATATCGTATCAATGATATTGTAGCTACAATAGTGCAACTTATCATACATCATTACTGATGTGATGTCTTGGGATCTATGCAACCCTATAAATACTAACACTTGGGGACATAATTAACAATTTTCCATTCCAATGCTTAGCCAAACTCTTACAAATTCATTATGTAGTTTAGTGATAAAGTCAATGCCTATAGTGTGGTGTTAAGTAGTTAATCAAAATCTTTATTCAAGTAAATTGTACTTGGACACAATTTAGGTGTGGCAATAAAGACTAAAGCTATTTCTCATCATTACAGCATTCTTTAGTTTTCCTTATGTTCACTTAGAATACATTTATTTCTTTCTTAATTAATCATTTACATTTCACACACTTTACTTCATATGTTACTAGTAAGCAAAATGGATACAACGGGTTTCAAGTGCTAAGTTTAGTTATCTGGTAACCTAGTAGTGGCATTACTTGATTCACTTAGTGGTAATTCCACTTGGTAATACTAGTGATAACTACATGAGTCCAAGGCATGTATGGTAGATCAGGACTAGATATCCATTACTCTAGGCTAAGATAGGTTGTGTCTTAGTAGTTAACTAGACTTAGATTTTATCTTCTATTTGACCATGTTTACCATTAGGAGAGTTAGGAGCCTTACAACATCAACCAATCATATGTCTCACTAAGAGTTAGACCATACACTTGAACTTCACTAACTCAAAGTGGGAAGACAATGATCTCAAAATTAACATCAATTACTAGCATAATTACATTGTCCATCCATGGATTACAATCTAATCATGCAAACACTCATGACTTGTATGGTAGGGTATTGGGATACCTACATCGCTCATCATTGGCACCATTGTTAGGGATGTGTCAATGTGTGCTAAGTAATTGATCTTATAAATTTTGTTGTATCAAGAATCACAAAGTCTATTCATACATATTTAATAAATTTTAATAACACATACATAATAAGCATCAAATATACAATTATGGTTTCAACACTTCAACAAAAATTATCACCTACCAAAGAGCTACAAAAGGATAATGACAGAACACATGATGATGAAGACTAGAGTATGCCTATGCAAACATGGATCTCATATGCTCATGTTGATCCTTATTATCATGATTTTGCATTCATCTTTCACCAAGATGAGAAACTAAGGTGGAGAGACTTGTAAGGCAACATTGTTTTGCCTCTAGAACATTCAGCACCAACCATGCTTTAAGCAACCTTCATGGGAATCATTCTAAGCCATGAACAGGAAGGGTATCATGCAATCAAACACTTGACCAAGTCATACCAACCCATAGAGGCGCAAGTACAAAGAGATGTTGATATGGAGACAAGACTCGAAAAGAAAAAGGGAAAGAAAATCAATCCCAATGTTGTTCTAGAGAAACTTGATGGTGATGCGTTTGTAGAAAAAAAAACTCCATCATAATCATGAAGCCCACTCACAAACACCTATTATTCATCTTGAAGAACTTATTAAGATACAATTGCATTCAACACTTGCAAGGACCCCAATATGATAGGTAGAAGACTCTAAACATAGATAGAGCTTAAGGCCTAGAGCTTCTGCGGAATCACAAAGGGATGAATTCTAGAGTCACAAAAGAAGAACTAGCTAACATCATTCTTCAACTACATCATCTTCCTCCTCACGATCATCAATGAATTCTGATAGAAGGAAGAAAAGACTTAGAGATCATGATAGGAAGAGACATCAGGCTCATGATAAGCATGAATATCATCAAAGGCATCTTAATGAAGAAGAGGATGAGGATGAACCAAGAAGAGACAAAAATAAGCATGAAGAGAGAGAGCATTATGAGTACCAAAGGAGGCATCACTACAACAGAGCTTATGAATCCAATGACCATGAAGAGCCCCTATTGGCCACTCACAGCATGATCAATATTATTGAAGTAGTATATATTCCAACCAAACATGTGATAGAAAATCACATCAAGCGATTGGATATAAATAATATTCCTAAATTTGAAGGTGGGTACAATGCAAATCCACAACATCATCGTTAAGCATTCCATGATGCCTATGCCCTTTAGAATATTGAAAGTAATTAGAAAAAGTTCAAGTTATTTCTTAGGATACTTATTAAAGAGGTCAAGAGCTAGTACAACTCATTGGAACCAAAGTTAATCAAAAGATGAATTATCATGCTCAAACTCTTCAATGAAAAATATCAAACTAACTCAAGAGTGTCCAATCTCAAAAATCAAATCTAGGGATGGCAGCAAGGGACACATGAATCTCTTGATGTTGTGATAGATAGATACTACTCTCTTCTACATAAATGCCTAGACCATGGATTCTTGCAAAGGGAACAACTTAGGCATATTGTTGATGGGTTAAGGAATAAAACAAAAGAAACCCTTGAGTTATATACCCAAGGAAGAATATTAGAGATGACCATCCATAGAATCTAGAGGTTAATAAACCAAGTGATGAGAGAGGAAGGAGAGTTAAAAAAGAGAGAATTAGCCAAGGAATATAATCGAGATCCATCAATCAAGAAACAGGATGTAAAAATGTGTGATAAACAAGAGTAAGAAACCTTAGAAGGTGTGATCTAGAAGAAAACTCTACTAATTCAAAAATCTATTAATGATATCTTAGCTAAGGTAGAAAAGATATGGGACTCAATGGATGAAAATTTTTCTACAACTCTAAAAATCGTAGAAGAAAGAACTGAATAGGCCTTGAATAAGGGCAAGGATAAGAAGAAGAAAAGAGACTATGGACAAGAAAACTACAAACAAAAAGGAAAAGTTGTTTTAGTAAAAGAATGTGCTTACTCAAGCTCAAAAGATTAGAAAGGATGTAAGGTATGCTAGTATGAACTTCCTAAGGGATGTTGCTCTATTATGACCCACTTGCAAGAGTCTAGGACATATGCACTTAACCCAAGATTCATGAAAAAGTAAATGCCAAGATAGTTACCTTATCCTCATGGTAATCTCAAATATACCTTCCAGCTAGCTTACTACCCAAGTGGAGCTTGCCCTCAGCCATAGGAGTAATACCAACAATAGTGACAATAATGACAAGCATGGGCACTGCCATCATTGAGGCAACAGTATCCATATAGGCAAGTAGACCCTTATGAATATTGTGTGCAATGTCCAATCTCTCTAGGAAACACTTTAGTTCACACTTCTTAATATTATCCACCTAAGTATTATAGGCCTACCACCCCAAGGATGGATTCTAATCCATATGTACATCAACTAGCAACTAGTCCATTAAGTTAACCTTCCAATTGTCTACTACCAGTGCCACCACAATTAATGTAAGGGGAACTATCATCATAGCCATAGCAAAAGAATGCAACAAGGGTAGTCAACATGCAAGAGGAAGTAATTATTAGTGAACCTTAATCTAGAAAATGTTTTTTTTAATGAGTCCAAAAATGATTCAAAGGATGGGGACCCAATCTACTTTAACTCCATCCACACACACTCCTCCAAGAAACATTAAGCTTCCATCTTCTACTAGTGAAAACCTAATGACTATTATGCTCACTCAAACTATCACACATTGGATAAAGGTAGGAGCACTTTCCTAGAAAAGAACAAACCTTGGAAGTCCCCTAATATATCTCCAAATAACATGTCATAAACCATGTAAGGCTTTACTTGATTTTGGGTTAGGGGTAAACTTGATTTCATAAGACATGTACAATTCCTAGAATATTTTTCCATTGAAAAAAAGTAACATCTAATTAGAGCCTACAAACCAATTAATCATGATTCCACTAGGACAAGTAGATGACATCATCACTAACATCAATGGTTAGTCCTATCCTGCTAATTTCTTAGTCATTCATGTGGGAAAAAATAAGGGAGACTTCCTTATCATTATGGGAAGAGCTTAGCTTAGCACTATAGATGCTAAGCTTGGAATGAAAGACTTTTCCTTACAAATTTCCAAGGAGGATGGAGCTAGAATCATTCAATGACATAGAGTTCCATGTATCACATATAGCAATAATGGGTGCAATTGTGTGTAGAAAATATGGGCCACTAAACAAGAAAGCAACGTAGAAGAAATGTGTATGCAAAGATGCTTGTATGTGGCAACCACTAAACAAGAAGGCATCCAGTGGCTAGTTATTAATGAAGAAATGAAATCTAAAATATACATGGAGCCAAAAAATCATATTCTAAGCACCTACATGGAGGAAATAGATAAGATAGAATAGTTAACAAGAAAACACCCCTATGCACATTTATGCCAAGAAGAAGACATTAAATGTGGATAGCTCAAGATCCTAGAAAATTTTGAACTAGAACCATTGAAGTAAAAAGCCCTCTAGGTAGTACTAGAATATGCTTGTCTAAATAATAAGAAGCTAGTCATCATCAACACCAACTTGGACAAAGATCAAAAGAAGAGATTGTTGGAAGTGATCAATAAATGGCCAACAAAATTTGCATGGTCTTACGATGAAATAATAGGCATTGATCCTTGAATTTTCCAACACCAAATATAAATAGATCCAATTGTTAAGCCATAACACCAACCACAGAGAAGGCTAAATCCTAAGCTTAAAGAAGTAGTAAAGCAGAAATTGAAAAAATTATTGAAAGCAAGATTCATCTACCCTATTGCAGACAACAAATGGGTTAGACCTTTGGTTATTGTTCCAAAGAAGGATGGCAAGTGGAGTATGTATTGAATTTTGGTTGTTAAACTCTACAATGTTCAAAGACAATTTTGCTTTGTTATTTTTTTATCAGGTCCTTGATACCATAGTAGGACATCAGTAGTATAGCTGTCTGGATGGATATTGCAAATATAACAAGATTTGCATTACACCAGAAGACCAAGAAAAGACTATGTTTACCAATCTGTGGGGAATGTTCACCTACAAGAAAATGCCTTTTGGTATTTATAATTCACCCACAACATTTCAAAGACTAGTACTAAGAATATTCCAAAAATAAATAGGTAATGCCAAGGAAGTATTTATGGATGATTTCTCCACTTATAGTCTAGACTTCAAACAAGCATTGGACCATTTAGAATAAGTACCAAAGAGATGCATGGAAACTAATTTAAATCTCAACTAGTAAATGAGCCATCTAATGATCTAAGATGGAATTGTTCTAGAACACAAAGTATTATAAAAGGAAATTGAGGTAGATTTGGAAAAGATCTAAGTCATCTAGAAAATCACCCAAAGGCCATAAATCATCAAATATGTTAGATCATTTCTAGGCCACATAGGATATTATAGAAGGTTTATACAAAATTTCTTGAAAATGAAAAAATCATTAGTAGAACTAATGAAGGATGCACCATTTCAGTGGATAGAATAATGTGAGAAGGCATTTAAAACATTAAAATATAAGTTAATCGAAACACTAATCCTCTGAGCTCCAAATTAGTCTAAGCCCTTCTACATCATGATAAATGCATCAAATTATGCACTAGGTGTAGTAATAATGCAATTGGATGATTAGAAAAGGCCATATTACATACATTGTGCCAGTAGAAGCATCACCGAAGCATAGCTTAATTACACCACCACAGAAAAGAAGCTTATGTTAGTGGTGTATGCACTAGAAACATTTAGATACTATGTGCTGAAATACCCCATATATGTCCATACGAATCATAGTGCAATAAGATTTCTAATGAATAAACCAACAGTGAGTCCTTGGGTGATCAGATGGCTTGTCATATTATAAAAATTAAACATTACCATGATCAACAACAAAGACACAAAAATGTAGTAGCAAATCACTTATTGAGATTAAGATGGAAACCATAGGACCAAGAAGAACCATTATCAAATCAATTTCCCAATAAAAACCTATTCACAAAGATAATAATGGTTTTTGGCTCAATAGAGAAGTCATGGACTACTAATTACATGACCTACTTGATCACGCAAGAGCTTCCTAATGAGTGAAGTAGGAAACAAAGGGAACAATTCCTTCACAAAGTCAAATGATATATATAGATAAATGGAAATCTTTACGAGATTTGTGTTGATGGATTAGTACAATGGTGTTTCAAAAGCTAATCAATAGAGAGTCCTAAAAGATGCACATGAAGGACCATGTGGTGATCATTATGATGGGCGTAGGACAACACCTAAGCTAATTATGGCAAGCTACTACTGGCCTACCATATTCTGAGATGTCCATAACTTAATCGAATCTTGAAAAAGATGCCAATGGAATGGAGGAATAATAACCAAAAATGAAGAACCACAACAATGGATCCATCCATTAGAACCATTTGATATCTGGAAAACTAACTTCATGGGATCCATTATGCCAATATCAAATGAAAAAGCTTATATCATAGTGATCATTGATTACTGTACAAGGTGGTCAAAAGTAGCTACAATTAAGGATTGTATAACCAAGATAACTACAAAAATTTTTCAACCACATGTGGTAAATAGATTTAGAGTACCAAGTATGCTCATCTCAAAAAATGGAATTCATTTCATAGGTGCTACTTTTAAGAAGATCATGTAACAACTCAGTGTAAACCATAAATTGACCATACCATATCATCTCCAAGCAAATGGTCAAGCTAAAGTAACTAACTACTAAATTATAAGAATATTAACTAGAATGGTTAGTCGATTTAAGATGGATTAGAGAACTCTATGGGCCTATAGAACTACATAGAAACTCCCACTGGATACTCACCCTATGAGTTAGTCTATGATAAATTACCTACACTTCCAATCCAGGCAGAGCTCCAAACTCTAGCTACTACCAGTAAACTAAACCTAGACCTAAGCTTAGCCCAGAAGTAATGTGATGAGTAGCAAGTAGTCCCTATGCCAACCATATGAATCACTAATGTTTAGTAAGCAATCCAGTCAAATTCTGCAGACGTTAGCTCTCTAAGTACACTAGGTCTAGGTAGTGAACCCAACAGATGTGATCATTGTCTTCTCAATTTAACTTGCAAATTGCAAAGGTACAGTTAAGTATAACTGAGGCATATGATTTTTATCATTTTACATTTTTCATTTAGTAATGCTAAGTAATTAATTTAATTAGTAAATTAATTATTCATTTCTTATTAATTTTATGATTAACTAATACTTAGCTAATCCTACCATAAGCATCCATTCCCACTTCTCGTACACATCCTAAACATGTTGTAATGCTATTAGGTTACCAAGCATAAGTGCTACTAGGATTACCAAGCATTAATGTATGCTTGAAGTGGTCATACTTATGTGCATTAATTAATCGCTATGAATTAATTACTTAAATGCATTAAAGTATATTGCATGAATAATAAATGCATAAAGTAAACATTAAGCTATGCCCAAGTGCTACAAGGTTTATCAAGAAAGCTCATCTTTATTGACGTTTACACTAAGGTGCTCAAGTACATAAGTTCTCAAATAAGGATCTGTACACTTCTCAACTCCTACTGTAGGCACTTAGATAATATTCTAACTCTGGGAAGACAAAATTGGAAATGTTTAGCTAGCAACTAATGATTGGACACCATAAATGTGGCTAGTTCACACATTTATATAGGCAACACAAGACACTACGTCAACACGCACGCATGGACACAGCAAACCGTGCATCAATGCAATCGCATCGACATGGTCAACACATGATAACTCATCATACCCCCACAACTGAATGAAAACTCATTCTCAAGTGAAAAAAAGTAGGAACAAGTCTCATATAAAATTTTGGAAAGGTATGAGATTATTGACTAACTAACAAGCACACAAACTAACTCAACTAATGCTAAGTGCCCAAGTATATGGATTTACAATTTTTACAAAATTTGGTGTTCATGAAAATAACAAAATTAAACACCATTACAAACACTAATAACACAACTCCTTTAGTGACTTGAAGATGAGGAGAAAAATCAAATGGTCTCAAGTGGTGGAGGTTGTTAATGTTCCAAAGAACCTTCTCCTACCTCTGGTGCATGCAGCTATTGTGGTTGAGGCTATGGTTGTATTTTTTTTATTGTAGCTGTGACTACTGGTGGAGGATGGAAAGCATTCAATAGTGCTTTCATCTTCTCCTCCTTACTCCAAGGATTTTACATGGTCCATGCAACATCATGAATATCAACTAGTATGAGAATAATCCACAAACAAGACATTGCAAGGAACAACTCTTTCGCGTTGACCAACTAGGCTACCAATTATTTGCATTCAACATCAAATGCCTTGATAGCATTCTGTAGTTCTTAGTATTCATTCAACCTATAGGCCAAGTCCTTAATTGTTGACAATTGATTTGTGAATCATCCTCTAAGGACATCAAGTTCAGCATTTGTTATTTCAATTTTTTACCTCATCTCATTATGATGCTTGAACTCAACCTTATAAAATAGGTACAAGCTAACCATCTATTTTTCCAATTCTAACATTGACCTTCCATTAGTCAACATTATCAAGTTTTTGTATCAGATATTAGCAAGCTTCATGTATTCTATCATCTCCTTGAGGCAAATCTCTACTTTTTTATATGCATTCAATACATCAAAGATGGAATGCCACATGTCACCTTCTTGTTAGAGCTGCTAGAGGGCCTCATTCACATTTTCCTTCACTAATTTGATTTCTTTTTCATTAATTTCTTTCTAGAGACCAACCTGGTCCCTGTAATGGTTCTTAGCCCTTTTGAATCTAAGGGTCTTGTTTTTCCATATAGTGATTTCAATTGTAGACTTCTAGTGAATAGCATGGACTTCCTCCATCAAGAGATTATGATATTTTACTACCAACCTTCTTAGATCCATGGTCACTTTGGCAAGCTACTCCTATTTTTATCTCATGTATTCAACCATTTGTTCTTTCTAGAGCTCAACATTATGCAAGTAATGATTATCCTTGGTCAGAATGGCATTCTCCTAACAAACCTTTAACAAGTTCTTTTGAATGTTGTAGATGGTGGCATCTAGTCAAAGATTACTAACTCCCTGGCATCCTTAGCCTCTTGAAGTTTGATTTAAAGCTAATGAAAAGCTTCATCTCTAGTTCAACTTAGCTAAGTATAGTGAAATTAGCAAGGTGGGCTCTTAACTCTGCAACTTCAGTAGTCAAGTGATGATTTTGCTCTATGGTTGCCTCAAGTTGGGCATTGGCAATGAGGCACCTACCCTTAGCCTCCAAGAGCACTAACTGGATTGCAAAAATGTCATCTAGAAGGTCAAATGCCTCTAGAATTAGTTTTTGGATTTCAACCAATTGTTCTAGCAACTCTTCATGCTAGGTTACGTTGAAGCTCTCACTTGTAGCTCTTACGAATGTATGCCCATCTCTAAGTGCAATAATATCCAACATATATGCCATTGGAACATTGAGGGATTCATCCACTCTATCAACCACCACTTCAGTCATTGTTTCCTACCCTTGGTGCTACATCACCAAGATAGTTACCCCATCACCTTCCTCTAGGTGCACCAAGAAGGTAGCAACATTTTGAGAGATTTCATGAAATTGCTACTATCCTAGAATGGACACCATTACCTCTCAAGCACTAGGATTTGAGCATCTGGGCACTTGAATTCATTGGGCAAAAAATGTTGGCATCATTTCCTCCAAGTAGCTAATGGTACAAGTTATCTCATTGAGATGACTTAGGGCTAGTTGGTAGATAGACAGATCACCACCCAATCTAGCTTACTACTACTGCAAGAGTTGCTCATGGATTTTTAGAATGTGCTCGATGGTAGCATGAGCTTCTGGCATTGTTTCATGAGTGAGTGGTGGTGGTGTCTACTCCTCTTCTTTCATCATGATAGGGACCTTATCTTTTATCATCTCTACCCAAGAGATGACAAGAATATGTCTAAATGTGTTATTGGAATAGTAGGCTATTCCTCCCCTTTTGCACAATTTTTGAATTAAGCATGGAAAGGGGAGTGCCTTCCTTCCACACTCATTTTTCTTAAATTACTTCTCTATCTCAAGATAGATCAGCTATGGGATCTTGTCAACGTAGCTGAAAGATAAAATTTTTCATCATCCAAAAGAGGTGGAAAGCAAAGAGTTTTTACATAAAATTAATGTTCTTATGGAGCCAGAAGAGCTAAGAACATGATGAAATGCTTTAAGAGGGCTAGATAACTCACTAAAATACCACAAAATTTTGGGTCTTAGTGTCTCAACTACAAATTTGGCTAAAATTCAAAATGATGGCACTTTGCCCAAATTTTTCTAAGTGTTAAGTGTAGTCAACTCTAAGTACCAGATTTTCAAAATTTTTCTAAGTGTTAGAATGATGGCACTTTTTGGAAATTTATCTAAGTGCTGAGACCATGCTCTCCACTACAATAGAGAGTAGTTAGCTTCAACAACCAGTCTTCTACAATTTTGGCTAAGTGTTTGAACAAGGTCAAATTTTGTAGAATCTTTCTCTAAGTGTTGTGCTATGCTCAGCACTGTAGCTGATATGCTTGAGATTGTAGCTACTATGCTCAAGATCATAGCAAATGTAGCCAATGCATAAGTGGCTAATTTTGTAGGATTTTTCTAATTTTTTTGTTGCTCCACCTACTACTGTAGCTACTACGCTCTCCATTGTAGCTACTACGCTCTTCCCACCTACTACACTGCCACATGGTGCTCAATCCAAATTTTGAGCTAACGCTAGCCCCATAAATACCCTTGGACCCCAACATTTTTGGGATTGGTAGTTGGCACTTTCATTTGGCATTTGGCATTTTGACATCTTGGCACTTGGCTCTGTGGGCAAACAAAACCTATAGCACACTATACCGACAAAGAGGCATAACTGCACTACATGGTATACCACAACCACATTGTAACCCTACATTGCTAAATACACCACAACCCTACAAAACATTGCAAGGTACACCATAGTGGCCAACCCAATAGGCATGGTTCATCACAGCAAGCACCAAACTTCATGGCCCGACACCACCAAGACTGTGACTATGCTTCCACTACACCTATTATACAGTGTGTACCTTCTAAGACCATTTTGGAGTTAACTACACTTCCATTTGGGGTGGTGTTCCATTTCTCTCTCCCATTTATAGCATTTTCTTACATCTTTTTGCACCTTTTCACACGTCATCACGTTGTACTATGCTTGGGTGGTAGTCTCCATGGGTTAACACCCTTGTATCGATTGAAACCCTCAACTATGCTTGCCTCCATTCTGTGGCCACACTCGATACTTAGCACTTTGAAACACCACTTTGACACTTAGCACCATTTTGCATTGTTTGCATTTACATTTTAGCTAACCATGCCACCCTCAATTACATCCAATACCTCTATTACAATCAACAAATTTTCTATTCAATCAATAATACCATCTAGGGAACTGTGCCTCTATTTTCTAGCAAGGCCCTCACATAGAGGTAGGGTTACGCTATGTTCCTGTGAATCCCTCGGTGTTCCAGCAACCAATTTTTTCAATCATTATAGTTTTTGGAACTAGATGGAGGGCCTCACCATTTCCTTCTGCATTTTCTGAGTGTTTTCTCGTGTGTTCTCTCCACCACCGATTGGTGTAGATTAGACCCTATCATCGGTTCCCCTAGAACCCTACTAGACAAAAGCCAAAACATATCTTTGGCAATTAACACCAAAGTTAGCCATTTTTAGCAACTTTCATAGTTGGCATTTTTTCTACATTTTCATACTTAGCCAAATTTTCTACAGTTTTACACTTAGTCAATTTTTTGCAATTTTCATACTTAGCCATTTTTCTACATTTTTACACTTAGCCATTTTTCTACTACCAGCAGACTTAGTCATTTTTCTATAGTTTTCAAAGTTAGCCATTTTTTTACAAATAGCAACTCTCACAACCCAATCTATGAACATGAATCCAGATCAACCTTCCACATTAGTGTCTAACACATTTGACACCATGATCCACCAAAAGCGTGCCACGCTAAGCCATGAACAATACAATTTTGTTTGTGCCAAAATCCAAGTAGGATTACTAGTGGATTACCTTTACTTATAGGCAAAATAGGACTATGAATGAGTCCATCAAGACAAATGAGAGTACAACCCCTCTTTGTTTGACATAATCCCACTCACAAAGTCCTACCACTAGCTGTTGTTCCAACTCATCTATGCAAATGAGCATGATGTAGGGACAACCTATGAAGAAGCCTCACAGGAGGAAGAAGATGAGTTTGAGGCCCGCTCCAAACACAAGAGCCCCCTCTACACTATCTTCCAACAATTGCTCCCTAGTATAGCCCCTCCTTGATTTGGTCCACCCATCCTCTCCGAGATGGTGACCATGCCAATTTATCCTTCCTTGCAAGCAACCAATACATTTACCTAACCCTATGCTCATGTAAAGGCCACCACCCATCCCTAGAAGATTCAAGCATCCTATGTCTTGCTTGTCTCATCGATGCCCATGACATCCATCCAACCCACTCGTATGTGGCTCACCTCAATCACCACACACATCCCTCAGCCAACACATCAACTAAACCCATCCACTACAACGTTAAACTGGCAATGGCTATCCCTTATGACATTAAACTGGCAAACTCCACAACCAACAATTTGACCCTATGCTATGCAACCAACATAACCCCAGCCAATGCAACCAGTTGGCACATCCCAAAGCTTGGATTAGGCATTCTAGTTTATCCAAATTTTTATAGAGGAGATCAACCAACTCAAAGCTACCTCCTCTGAAATCGTCAAGGTGGTGGACTTCTACTGGGATAATCCCATAAGTCCTATGATCCCACCCTTGACTCTTCCAACTAAGGTCCAATTGCCTCAACTCACCAAGTATAATGGTAAAGGAAACCCCAATGCACACTTGGTCACATTTCAAGCTAAGTGCTTGCTGCTTCAAGCCTAGCCATATGCCATCATGCAAATGTTCCCCATTTCACTCACTGGCAAAGCCTTAGACTAGTATTGCATGCTATCCAATGCCTCAATCTCTTCTTTGGAGGATCTCATAAGCAAATTTGTGACACACTTCAGTATAACCTAAAGCCTAAAGAAACCCTCAACCAACTCATGAAAGTCAAGCAAGGGTTCCTAGAACCTGTGCCAAAATTTCTCCAACACTAGAGCACTACATTGACAGAAATTTGGAAACCCCTAGTAGAGACACATCTCTTGGCCATCTCTAAGGGTGTAGTGAAGGACTTCATCAAGTTCAAACTATACTACCTAGCCTCAAAATCTCTCAACTAAGCCTTTTCCCAAATGAAGGGCATAGAGGAGGTAACACAAGCTAGCAATGACCTAGCCTACATGGCTTACAAAAACCAATATGTGCACAAGTAAAATGCCATAGTGGAAATAGTGGCCGCAAGCACAAAAGCAACCAACTAGGGCCCAACAACTAAGTAGCCCAAGGCCCTATCTCACAAAGCTACCAACTCTAGTGTCAACTTTCCGACATCGGTAGGGGCTACCCCAAGGCCAAACTTTGAGTGCAAGGATCACTCAAAGTATACATTGCTATAGATGGAACCCCCTAAACTTCTAGAACAATGTCTAAAAGTTTGGAAAATCTAATACAAACACATATTAGAGATTGCCCACTAAAAACATGATAGGTATTGCAAACTATTGAGGAACCCCACCTCAGCAGTACCAAATGAGCTCCTAATCCCACAAAACTTCAAGCTAAACCAATACTGTCATTACCACCAAATGTCTAGTCACAATATAAACAATTATCGTGGTTTGCAGGATGACCTACAAAGAATGGTAGAACAGGGTCAATTGGTGCTCAATGCAGCAAGCCAATCCAACACAGATGATGCTCCCTATGTCATAAACTCCATCAACGTAGGTGGTAAGTCTAAACCTACACAACAACCTTTTGTGATCCACATGCCTCCCAGCAAGGCAAGGATCCCCTCGGCCTCCACAAGCAAGAGGCCCTCCTTTGTTATCAAAGTGTCACCTTGAATACCCACAACACCCTTTGTGGTCAAGGTTCCACAATAATCATCCACTAAGACATTAAACTGGCAACCAAACTAATCATCTACTAAGATGTTAAACTGGAAACCATAGTAATCATCCACTAAGATGTTAAACTGGCATGATATAATAATAATAACCACTAAGCAACCTTTCATCATCAAGGTGCCACAACAAGTTGGCCCTACAAAAACCCCTAAACCACCGTTTGTCATAAGGATGCCACAATGTGATGGCCCCTCACCTACCTAAAGCCCAATAGTGGGCAACATCCCAATCTCTCCTCCTTCAAGGGCCAACCTCACTAGCAACCCAAGTAGGCCTACCAAATGGCAACGCAAGAGGATGAATGAGTGCCTCATAACCCTCATGGCCAAAGCAAAGGTCATAACTAGCAAGCAACAACCAAACATTGGGGCCCTTACCCCCAAGTAGGCCAAGCAACCCAAGCCCAAGTCCCCTCCATGAGAGATCATCTCTCAAACAGCATGGAGGAAGTCAAGGCCAACACAATAGTTGACAACAAGGACTTCATAGTTGCACTAACCCGAGTAAAAAATGCTTAAGAAAAAGAACACAATGTTGAGCTTGTGTGACCTGGTCATGACCTCATCTACTTACTATCAAGCATTGGCCCAAATGTTGGCCTCCAGTCCTATTACAGAGGACATGCCTATAGATGAGAACACCATCCATGTAACAATGTTTCTCCTTGGACCACAGGAATCAGGTTCAACATTTCATGATGATGTAATCAAGATCAATCCGAAATGAGGGGAGGTCACTATAGCTCCACTGTCCATTAGCATACATGTTGGGTAGTGCACCATCTGTAGAGTGCATGTTAATGATGGTGCAACAACAAACATAGTCCTGTACTCCGTCATTGATAGCTAGGCCTGGTAGACAAAATCAAGCCAACTAAAACCATATGTCTAAAATCCTTCAACAGATCCCATGTTAGTATTAGGGGTACAATCAACTTAACCTTCATGGTAGGAAAGCAATTCCCCACTAACATAGATTTCACTATCATAGAGAAGATGTCAGGCTTCAACCTAATCTTAGGTAGGCCTTGGCTAGTCCAACTATGGGCTATCTCCTTTCCCATCCACCAAGAAGTCCACCTTCCATACGAAGGTGGTCAAGTTATCATCCATGGTGATAATGTCTCCTCTCCAGCTATCCACAACATGGACATGGAGCAAGTGTCAGAGGTGGAGTTTCTTGGTGGTACACCTACAACAACCAACACAATGCCTAAGGCTAACACACCCGAATGAGTGGTTGAAGCTAACAGCCTCCTAGAGGATCGTAAGCCTTGCACGTCCCCTAATCGATGCCTAGTTAGGAAGGAACTACATGACCAAGACTTTCCCTTGACCAAAAATGCACTAAGCACCTACTTACCCCTTGCCTTCACGAGCCATGCATTTTTGATTTTTTATTGCATTGCATTTGTTCATGCATTTACATTTCACTTGCTTGCCTAGTTTACATAGTACTTTGCTTTGTTTATGCATTTCTACTTTGTTTACACATCCATCCACTTAGCTTATGCATTGCATTTGAAAAATATCAAAAACACATAAAGATAAAAAAATCATAAAACTACAAAAACAAATGACTCGAAAAGGCCTTAAACTAGAGATGGCCCAAAATGGCCTTAAACTATTATTATGGCCCGAAATGGCCCTAAACTAGCACACGTGCCTCAAAATGGCTTTAAAATTTTGCTATGGCCTAAAATACCCCAAAACTATCACTATTTGCATTGCCTTCCTTTCATTTGTACATTTTAACTTTGTTACACAGTTTCCACTTGATGTTATTTTTCTAGTTGATTTTTACAGGATCTTGCAAGCACACAGCATAACTACACATGCAGCATTGCACCTCGTACAAGCAAGGTAAGCACTCATCCACCATGATGTAAAAAATTAGCACAAATAGTCCATTATAACTATAAACTAGCATAGATCATCCTTGGGTCATGACATTAAACTAGCACAACAACTTATCTACTACAATGTTAAACTCACACATAGCAATCTACTAGAACTATAAACTAGCACTCCACAATTTTTCAGAACCTTAAACTAGGTTTGCACACTCATAGCATCATTGCCTCCCACCATTCTACTAATCTTTTGGAGCACTTGCCATTAATGCGGCCTTTGGAGGACTCACAGCATCATCGCCCTAACACTTTCACTAGCTTCTTAAGCACTTGCAATTGGCACAACATTTGACACATTTGAAACATCTTCACATCTAGCACTTGCAGCATTTTCACATCTGGCACATGCATTTGCATGTCATGTTGTGTGGTTTTTTTGTCTTCTTAGAGTTGTGTTCGTAGGACGAAGCCTCAAAGGTGATCATGTAGAGACACATCTCATCGTAGTAGTAAGTCACCACATCACTCCAATGTGCATGATTGGACTAGTTAAGCCACTCAAGAGTGCACATCCCCCTCATCCCATTATAGCCTACACACATCCACTCCTTCATCCCAATAGCCTCTCATCTCCTACATAGTCACAACTACACATCCCTCGGATGCATACACACTATGATGCATATGACATTCTCCTCATGTCAACCATAGAACCCATGGTAGACGTAATGCAACTTGTTTCGTGGAAAGCCTCTATTGGTTGGTTAAGGCCCAAGTAGATGTAACATAAATGATCCTAGGGAGGAAACACATGTCCTACAGACACAATGTAATTGCATCAAAGTAAAGCCCATCTACTTGATGGCCCACACCTTGTAGCTAGCATTCAGTAGTAAGCTGAACCCAATAGAGGTTTACCTCGTAGAAAAGAAAAAAAGAAAAAAAAGCAAGAAATGAAAAAAAAAAGAAAAAAAGGAGATTGGGGAAACGTATATCACCAAGAAAATTGACAATGCTACAACTTTGCAACCAGCCCAGCCTTGGATTGACTTTGACTCTCTCATGAGCACTCCAACGAGAGGTTAACATTTTAGGGGCAAGCCACTTCATGCCATGATCACCATTAGCTGTGCTGACTTTACATCTTTCATCAAGATACACTATTTTCATTTTATTTCCTCTACTTACATTTCATCTCCCTAGCACATTGCCTACACACTTTGCCCCAACATACCCTTATCCACAGCACTCTTAAACATGTTGGAACAACACTTGATCTAGTACCGATGAGTGATGTTGGTGCTATGTCTATTGTGGTGTTTTGCACTTTTTTGTTAATGTATCTTGGATCACTCTTTCAGAAGTCAACAAAGAGAGGTCATTAAAATGCCACAAAATTTTGGATCTCAACATCTCAACTGAAAATTTGGCTAAGTGTCAAAATGGTGGCACTTTGCTCAAATTTTTCTAAGTACTAAGTGTAGTCAACTCAAAGTGCCAGATTTGAAAAATTTTTCTAAGTGTTAGAACGATGGCACTTTCTACAAATTTTCCTAAGTGTTGGGGCCACGCTCTCCACCACAGTAGAGTGTAGTTAGCTTCAATGGCCAACCTTCTGCAATTTTGGCTAAGTGTTTGAACAATGTCAAAATTTGCAAAATTTTTCTAAGTGTTGTGCTATGCTCAACACTGTAGTTGTTACACTCTACTATGCTCAAGAGTGCAGCAAGCATAGCCAATACACAAGTGACTAGTTTTGTAGGATTTTTCTAAGTGTTTTGCTGCTTTGCTTACTACTGTAACTACTATGCTCTCCACTGTAGCTGTTATGCTCTTCCCACCTACTACACTGCCATGTAGTGCTCGATTCATATTTTTGGTTAATCCTAACCCTATAAATACCCCTATATCCCCAACTTTTTGGAGGTTGGTAGTTGGCACTTTCAATTGACATTTGGCATTTTAACATCTTAGCACTTAGCTTTATGAACGAATGAAACTCAAAGCACACTACACTAGTAGAGATGCATAGCTACACTGCATGGTACACCGTGGCTCCATTGCAACCCTCCACCACATGGTACACCAAAGCCCCATTGCAGCCCTACAAAACACCACAAGGTACACTGCAATGACTAACCCAACAAGCATGGTTCATCATGGCAAGTGTCAAACTTCATGACCTAACACCACCAAGATTGTGACTATGCTCCCACTGCACCTGTTATACATTGTGTACCTTCTAAGACCCTTTTTGAGTTAACTATACTCCCATTTGGGGGTGGTATTCCATTTCTCATTCACATTTCTAGTATTTTTTTGCATTTTTCTTGCGTCTTTTTGCACTTTTTCACGCATCATCATGTTGTACTATACTTGGGTGGTAGTCTCCATGGGTTCACACCTTCATTTTGGTCAAAACCCTTGACTACACTAGCCTCCATTCTATGGCCACACTTTACACTTAGCACTATGAAACACCACTTTGACACTTAGCATCATTTTGCATTGTTTGCATTGGCATTTCGGCTAACCATGCCATCCCTGGTTGCATCCAATACACTAGTTGCAATTGGCAATGTCTTTGTTTGATTGACAAGATCATCCAGGGCACTTTGCCTCCATTTTCTAGCAAGGCCTTTTCATAGAGGTGGGGTTAGGCTGTGCACCTGAAAACCCCTTGATGTACCAGCCACCGACATTTTTGGTCATTACATTCACAAAAAAGGAGATTTAATACAAGAATGATTGGATAAATTTCATGAAGAAGTGCATAACTGGACATAACAAACATGGAATGTAGAAGGTTTTGAAAGAAATCATGCCTAAAGGATGAGGAACTTAACTAGCCTAACCATGAGGTATGCAAGTGGGTCCTTCCCATAGCAAGCTCATGCCCTTGATGCCCTTGCATGCCCTTAAACCAAGGAGTTCATGGGTCCCATGGGTGACTAATGGTTACAATTAATTATGGACCAAATTCCCAAAGAAACTATATAGGAACTTTCATGCATTAAACTAAAACATCAAATAAGACAAGAGAAGAGGTAGTGAGGTGAGGTATGGAAAGCATAAGTGGATAAGATAGAGTGTGGAATGGAGTCCTGTATCATGGTCACATGAAGTTCCTTATGGATTTTTGTGGTTAATATGACTTGATAACATCCATCCTTAGTCCAAATTAAAACCAACCATTTTTAGTGACTTCACATTGACATCCTAAGACTAGTGCATCCCTCAAGACACAAGAATATCCCAACACATCAATCACCATTCCTAAAAGAGAAGAAAAGAGAAGCAGAAAGTGAGATGGACCTTAGTTAGAGGGGGCCTTCAGGCATGGATAACATATCTTTCTAGTCCCATAACCAGTGCTTGTAGTCCATTATTTTGTCAAAGGAGTTTGCTTTGAATTCCCATTATTGTGTTTTTTTTCTTTGGATTTTTGGATGGAAGCCACACCTTGCAAAGACTTTACTTCCTATTATTGGTCAGTAGTGGAACAATGAGAAATCCATGGAAATGCTCATGTACCCAAGAGGATAGGCAAGTATAAAGAGCATCCAATCCCCTTGTAATCACATCATTGTCTATCCATTTAATCCTTCCCAAGCTTAGAAACTACCAAGGTTAAAAATCCATTAAAAGTTTCATTTTAGAAGAGACCACATATTTCCAAAACAAGGGAGCACCATAGAGTTTTGTGGATGGATGGATGACATGGACTTACTACCTGTTATCATGAAAAATAAATCATTTCTTAGTTATGAACACCAAAACTCAAAAATAGAATCTAGACATTAGCAATCAAACAACATTATAGTGCAAACCATCATCAATGAACAACTATAGTTGCACTTAGTCTTGGTAACAATAAATAAAAACAAAACATAAGAAAAGCATAAAATAAATCCAAACCAAATAAAGTAAAATATACAAGAAAGTGTAAAATATTTAAGAAATAGAAAAATGTACTAAAAATTATGTAAAATAAAAAATGAAAAATTTCGGAGCCATATTATTAAATTAGCATGGATGAACATCTCCCAATAATTGAGTTGGAAGGAGAAGATCCAAAAAATTAAGCATGCATGTCCATCAATTGAGGTGTTCTAGTCACTAGCTCTCTTAGGCTCATGGAAAGGTTTAAGTTGTTGCATGTTGACTTGCAGCTTTTTGTTTAGGCTTTCAAGTTTATGTAGTAACATTACCTTCAAGGGAAAGGTCTCATAGATAATTTAAGGCCCCTCCCACAACATTTGGAATTTAGTTCTTTGTGGTACACATGTGGGATTCTAATATAGGACTAATGAGATGCGATATGCACAAGCTGCGATATCGCATCGTCCCCTGTGATATCGCGTATGCGATATCGCGGTCCACCGCCAAATCTATAAATAAGAGATGGCACTCCCCTCATTTGACATCCTAGGCTAGAAGTAACAAAGCTCAAGCAGATTGATCACCCCAAAGATAGAATATTTTCCATGTGGCCATAGTAGGAGTCTCCCAAGTGAACGGTTCTTTATTCGAGCAGCTTTGTACCTGAACGCAAGTTGTGTACAGCAATAAAGACGAGCTTTGTGGATAAACCTTGCAGTACATGGATAGGTTTATTTAATGTTATTTATTGCTTTCCTAGTAACACGGCATGAGTACGACTTGGTTACGAGCATTGACGAATGTGTATGGCTAGCCAAGGAATCGGCTACTCATTGTGATTAGATTCTCTCACCCTTACCTCCTAGAACAAGGGACAAGTACGACTTGATTACAAGCATCTACGAATGTGTACGGCTAGTCAAGGAATCGGTTGCTTGTCACACTTAGGCTAGTTAGGTGCCTCAGTACGATCGCTTCGAGCACGTGCGTTATGTGTGGTAATCCCAGTAACGATTAGCGTTTGGTAGCCATAGTTGCACAGTTCAGGGTGTGTACAACAAGTGGGAATGGATGCTGATGCTAGGACTTAGTGTTGTAGTCAAAGATAGTTTTAGTCTCTCAACCCTTCACCCCCTAGCATAGGAGATAAACCAGAAAAGACCAAAAAAATCATATACCTCGGACTTACTTAACCATACACCGTGACAACAACAAGTAAGTTTGGGAAGACAACTATTAATTAACCCCAAGTGTTCCTTGCAGTGTTTAGGCATTTAGTCTGTAGAGTTTGACCGGATCACACGTGCTATGCTCATTTTGTATGGTTGAGTGTAGGGGTACCTCACCACTCATCATTGGCGCTGTTGCCAGGGACTAAGTGTTTGTACGCCAATTAGAACATTAGGAAATCTTTCACATCGTTGTGAGCCTTAACGAACCTTTGGGTTAATTAGTTGAATAAGAACATATATAATGGTGAATAGCACACTAATAAAATGACTTCTTCTCATAAGGTTAACTCACCTAGGGATAACACAGAAGACAGTCAGCCACATACACATAACCTAGACCAGCCAAGTCCTAAACAATATAAGATAGTTTATACTCATCTTGATGAGTATATGCCTGATTTCACTTTTACCCTCCATCAGGATGAATAGTTGCACTGGAGAGATTTGTTTGGTAATATTGTTTTACCACCAGATCGATCTGTTCCGAACATGCTCTTCCGTGCCTTAGCATATATTGTCATGCAAGACTTATTCGTTGAATACGTTGCTGGAAGATATCATATAAGGGATTATCATCCCACAAATGCCTAATGTATTCGGGACTTAAGGCAGGAGAGCCAACACTCATTGTTGAAGGGCAAGGTCCCCCATGTCCTTAGTGAAATAGGAGATGAGGAACCCCTCACAATGGGTTTCTTAGAAAATGATGTTCCTCCTCCTCACAATGGTGAAGAGGTTAGGCATCAGAGCCTTCGATCAACTGTACATGCTACGGGCTCTGATCCCCGTGAACACCAACTATTCATGACAGGAACAACCACTCACACTAAGGATGGACACTTAGATCATTACAACGATCGGGGCCGAAGCAGCCGAAGAGAAGGTAAGAAACATCACCATGGTGATGGATCCCCTTCCTCTTCTCCTTCATCTCACGATTCACACTCTCCTTCAACATTTGGGCGCAACCATTGTGAGCACAACAGAGAGGGTAAAAGTAAGGAAGATGAAAGACCTCGACAGGAAGATCGAGAGGAGTTAGGACAAGGGCAAGGACGTAGGGAGAGTAGGGAATCACCATGAAGACATCACAGATGTCATGATAGAGATGATCATGACGAACCCCTACTCGCAACCCGAAGCATGCTAGACATCACATAGGCAGTTAGGATCCCCACAAGGCATCTAAAAGATAGCAGGATCAAGCGTCTAGACATAAATAATATCATGTATTTTGAAGGGGGATACAACGCTGATCCTCAATATCATTTACAGGCATTCCATGATGCCTGTGCCTTGAAAAATATAGATAATGAGTGGCA
>MNCI01029592.1:489737-513440 GCA_015680685.1 Gnetum montanum
TGGAATGAGACTTGCCAAGTCACATTAACCATAAAACACACAAGGGGCTGTACACCACCTTGTTCTTGGGATTCCATTCCACTTCTCTTCTCTTCATCCTTCTCTCCATTATTCACCTCATTGCCAGTTGTATCATTAGTGTATATATTTTGGTTGATGCATTGTTTTCTTTTCAGTATATTCTGGCGGTTAAGACTTTAACTCTTATTCCAAAAGACATTCCCAGAGCATTAATGGCATGAGCTTGCTTTGGCTAGGACCCACTGACATTCCTATTTGGAACATTAGTTAACTTCTTTTCCTTAACATTTTGCAATTAATTTTATTTTTGTTCATTTCCATCTTAACATCTCTTTTATCAATGGTTGTCCATTTTTCTCTCTCTACCTTACTCCTTTTCTTTCTCCATTCTAACGCTACCGGAGGTTCGCGATTAGTCATGGGGGTACGAGGCCCACTTTTTTCGATTTTCTCCTAGCCCCAAAATTTTTGATTTTCTTCCTAACCCCTATACCTTCAGTAGTCATCATTACTGCCTCTTCCTAGATCCATATCAGCCATACCACAACCTAGCCAATGGACTTACACCAAAGCAAGGTATTATTTACATGATGATTCAATTACCCTTGCTAATATATGATTGTGTTGTGTATGCAGATGGCAACCATACAACAACGGAATGCATCTGGAGCAAACACTTGGAATGGAGTAGCACTAAAGCAGCTATGCAAGGAGCAAGATCGATGATGCGCTTATGGATGAACAATGGAAGGCGCAATCTAGGCATTGGCAGCAACAAGACTCTTCTCTCTTCTTCTCTTCTCTTCTCTCTCCTCTTTTCTCTCAGCTGCCAAATATGGCCTAATGTCATTGTAATAAGGTGTTCACCCTTGTTTTCATGAACACTACTTTTGTCAAGTCTTGTAATAATGATCCGTTCACATGTCATTCCATTAGTTCCATTCCCCTCAATAATCCCATACCTACCCGATATTATTCTAAGGAACTTGAGGACGAATTTTCATTCAGTCATGGGGGTATGATGAGACACGATATGCACAAGCTGCAATATCGCGTACGCGATATCGTGGCCGCCGCAATATCGCATCCCTTGCGATATCATGTACGCGATATCGCGTACGCGATATCGCGTCGTCCCCTACGATATCGCGTACACGATATCACAGTCCACCACCAAATCTATAAATAAGAGGTGGAACTCCCCTCATTTGACATCCTAGGGTAGAAGTAGTAAAGCTCTGATGGATTGATCACCCCAGAGATAGAATATTTTCCATGTGCCCGCAGTAGGAGTCCCCCAAGTGAACGATTCTTTATTCGAGCAGCTTTGTACCTGAACGCAAGTTGTGTACAGCAATAAAGACGAGCTTTGTGGATAAACCTTGCAGTACATGGATTATTTTATTTAATGTTATTTATTGCTTTCCTAGTAACGCGGCATGAGTACGACTTGGTTACGAGCATTGACAAATGTGTACGGCTAGCCAAGGGATCGGCTACTCATCGCGATTAGATTCTCTCACCCTTACCTCCTAGAACGTGGGAGAGGTATGACTTGATTACAAGCATCTACAGATGTGTATGGCTAGTCAAGGAATCAGCTGCTTGTCACACTTAGGCTAGTTAGGTGCCTCAGTACGACCGCTTTGAGCACGTGCGTTACATGTGGTAATCCCAGTAACGATTAGCGTTTGGTAGCCACAGTTGCACAGTTCAGGGTGTGTACAGCAAGTGGGAACGAATGTTGATGCTAGGACTTAGTGCTGTAGTTAGAGATAGTTTTAGTCTCTCAACCCTTCATCCCCTAGCATAGGAGATAAACCAGAAAAGACCAAAAAAATCATATACCTCAGACTTACTTAACCATACACCGTGACAACAACAAGTAAGTCTAGGAATACAACGATTAATTAACCCCAAGTGTTCCTTGCGGTGTTTAGGCATTTAGTCTGTGGAGTTCGATCGGATCGTGCATGCTATGCTCGTTTCGTATGGTTGAGTGTAGGGGTACCTCGCCACTCATCAAGGACCCTATCTCCTAGTTGAAATTTTACTTTCCTAATTGTAAGGTCATGTCATTTTTTATTGAATTCCTTATGCACTTCATTAGATGACAGGGCCACCAATCTATTCTTGTGTAGCAAGTTGAGGTTCATTAATCTTTCTTCCTATGCTAGACTTAGGTCAAAGTCAAGGTCACAAGCTATTAACAATGTACAAAGTTTTGTTTGGATTGAAAGTGTTGGTAATTTTTTGTACACAAGCTCATAGGGAGAGTAGCCAATAGGAAGTTTCCAAGTGGAATGATAGGTCCAAAGGGCATTGTTGAGTTTCACGCTCTAGTCCCTCCTATATTTACTAATGATTCTTATTAGTATTTTTGTGATTTTCCTATTTGTAACCTCTACTTGACTATTAGCTTGGGAATGGTAGGGTATTGTTAATTTATGTTCAACCCCAAGCATTGCATGAACTTTCAAAAGGTAGTGCCTGTAAAATGAGTTCCATTATCAAAAATAAGTACACATGGCATCCCAAACTTGTTTACAACATTTTGTTGTACAAACTAAGCAGCTGTAGAAGATGTGCAATCGATGACGACTACAACTTTTGTCCATTTTGTATAGTAGTCAATAACAACTATGATGTATGCCTTTTCATTTAACATGTAAGTGATGGGGCCCATGAATTCAAGTCCCCAAATATTGAAGGGCTTCAGGGGTTGGATCCATTGCTTAGGCTTCTCCATATGAGCGGTCATTCTACCATTGCATTGGTAGCATTGACAACAGTGGATGAAGTGGTTAGCATTCCCAAAAAGTCTTGGTCAATAATACCCTATCATGAGGATCTTAATGGTCATGCATCTTCTAGCATAGTGGCCCCCACAAGGGCCCTCATGAGCATCTTGAATCATGCACAATTAATCAGCATTAGGCATGTACCATCTATCCCGGCCATGCACACCTTGTAAAGGTGTCCATTGATCTCCATGAAATGTTTGGTCTAGTAAAGAAACTATTGTTTCTTCCTATTGCCCCACTCCTATGGCATCTCCTGAGTGAAAAGATAGGTGAGAATGCCATTGTACCAATTTGGTTTAGTGGATATTTTCTTGATTATAGTCCCAACAAAGAGGAGTTCATCAAGAAATTGATCTAAAAGCAGGCTCTCCTCCTCTTTGTTGTCTCATTGCAACCAAGATAAGTGGTCGGCAAGCACGTTCTTAGCTCCCTTTTGATCTACCATTGTTAGATCAAATTCCTACAAGATCACCAACCACCATATGGCATGGGGGCTCATCGTCATCTTATTCATCAGGAAGTAGATTACACTATGATCCATCTATAGAAACACCTTGTACCCAAGCACATAGTGCCTAAATTTCTCCAAAGTGAACACCACTACAATCAATTCTTTCTCTATTATGATGTAGTTCAGTTATGCACCCACAATGCTTCTACTCACACAGTGGATGTAGTAAGGATGTTTCTGATCATCCAACTACATGAGCATAGCTCCCAAAGCATAATTAGATGCATTTTTCATGATGTGAAAGGGCCTAGACCAATTAGGTGCTTTTTGAATTAGGGTTTCTATGATTTTTTTCTTAAGTTACTAGAATGCACATTTGCATTCCTTGGTCCAGATAAATGGAGCATCCTTCTTTGTCATCTCCACCAATGATTTGGCAATCTAAAAAATTCTCTATGAAGCATTGGTAGTAGCTAGTGTGACCAAGGAATGACCTCACATATTTAATTATTTTTGGCTATCGAGTAGTTCCTTAGATGACCCTTATTTTTTCAAGGTCCACCTCAATCCCTTTATGTGATATTCTCTTCTCCAACACAACCATCAGATGGTTTTTCTACCAGTTGAGCCTAAGGTTTTTCTTCACACACCTCTTCAGCACTTACTCAAGATGGTCTAGGGCTTACTCAAATGTAGCCCCATAGGTGGAGAAGTCATCCATAAAGATTTCCATCTCACTACTAATATACTATTGGAAAATGCTTAGGACAAGGCATTAGAATATGGTAGGGATATTTCAAAGGCCAAACTACATCTTTTTGTATGTGAAAGTCCCTTAGGAACTTGTAAATGTGGTTTTGGCCTAATCCTCTAGTGCTATGTGCATATGGTTATAGCCACTTTAACCATCCAAATAGTTTTAAAAGCAATGCCCAAAAATGGTATCCAACACCTAGTCCATAAATGACAATGGAAAGTAATCCTTGTATGTTGCCATATTTAATAGCCTAAAGTCAATGCAAACTCTCCATTTGACATCTTTCTTTAGCACTATTACAAGTGGGCTAACCTAATCATTATCAGCAATGGGATATATGAACCTTACCTTCAGGAATTGCTTAGTCTTTTCTTTCATTATCTACTCCAATTTACAGTTCAATTGCCACTACGACTACCTCTTTAGTTTAATGGAAGAGTCTATGTAGAGTCGATGTTAGCATATCCTTGGATCAATTCCAATTAGCTCATGATATGACCAAGAAAAGGTTGTTGGCCATTTTCTGACCACCTCCAATAGCTTCTTTTTTTGCATAGGAGAAAATTAAACATTGATAATGACCAGCTTGCCATGTTTCCAAAAATCATATTTTATTTTGGTTGGTAGATTCTTTAACTCAAGGGGCTCCTATTTAAAGATCTTAAGGATTTTAAACTCTCCCTAATTTATGTCATTAGTTTCATTGAAGAGTTGGCAATGGAGTTGCTCCATCTCATTCATGCCTTCAATGTAGGCACTTGTTAAGCTCTCAATTTATTCCATACACAAAGTTGAGCTACTTTAATATTTAATGGTCAATCACCAGGTGCTCTCTTATTTTATGGCTACTGTGTATAGGCACCTTTGGATTTTTGTGATATCTGCATACTACCTACATGCTATGATTATTGTACTTTTCACTATCCATGATATCTGCACACAATGGCACCCTATGTCACTATACACAATGCATGGAACATGCTTCCTCTTGATCTTTCTAAAATCATTTTCCTTAAAAAATTTTAAGGAGATGTCTCTGATTCCCAGCTATGCATCTAGTGTATTTAGTCAAGCTCTTCCCATGTTGCTTGAGAATTTCCCCTTGCAGTTTTCTAATTAGATCACTAAGAAGTCAGTAGGATAGGATCACCCATAGATGGTGGTCACAGTGTTCTCCATCAATCCTAAGGGAATGATGAAGGATTAATCTACTAACTCAAGATGAATGTTGCTCTTCTAGAGAGGAGGCAAGTTCTAGACTTTGTACATTTCATGTGAGACCAAGTTTACATTAGAACCTAAGTCTAGAAAAACCTTGCAAAGCTCATTCCTAGCGATTTGCAAGTAAATGAGAAGACTCCTAGGATCAGATCATTTCCTGGAAAGGTAGTTAACCTTTATTCAATCTTTTACCACATGGGTCGACATTACAATATGCACTTTTAAAGGCATTTAGTTCAAAGGGATCTCAAATGGTATTGTAGAGGATGAAGAAAAAGTAGGGTCATCAGCCATAGGTATTTGTGAGAGCTTAGAAGGACTATTCGTTCAGAAGAAAGGTCTTTTTTGGGGCTTATTCATTGAACCACTCAGCTAGAGGGCTAGTTGTAAGTTAACAGCCCTTGTGGCATTGCTTTTCTATAGTTGGGCTAGAATTTCACCCTACATGAACGGAGTTGGTAGTAACCGAGTTGAGGAAGGAGGTATAGGTGCATAAGGATGAGGAGGGTAGAAAGGAAATGGGAACTTTCCTCCTAGAGATTGAGCTCTATAATACTCAGGAGGGTAGTAATGGTGCTAAAAATAGGCATGATTGAAAGAGTCATGTAGAGAAATCAGCTACTGAACATAGTATCCATATAGATCTAGTTGCTAGTAAGGATACTGCTACCTTAGTGGCAGCATCCCCCATGACTTTGGATGCTACCTCTACTAAAACTGCTCATGATGTTGAGGTGAAGCTCCACTTAGATAATAGGCTTGTTGTTCATACAACTACCTATAGTTGCCTTGAGGATAAGGTAACCTCTTAGGTGCTTGCCTTTTGCCAATCTAGGATTTAGCGCATACACCCTAGATTCCTACAAGTGTGACATAACTAGACAACATTCCTTAGGATGCTCATATTGATAGATGTTACATCAACCATCATCATCTATCTTAGAATCTTCAACCCCTTCACAACAATAACTTTACCCTTACCCCTTTGATGGACATGTTCAGCTTCCTTCATTCTCCTTTAGTCATGATCACTACCTTGCTCTTTATATTCTTAGGAATGGATTTTTGTATCAATAAGGTCTTATGTTGCACCACTTCATCAAGTGGTTCCTCCTTATTACCACAAAACCATACCTCCCTTTTATCGATGGAAGTTTTCTAGTTATACTCTTTTGCACTTTTCCTTTTCTTTAACTCACCTTCTTCTTTGGCCACTTACTCAATTAGCTTATAAATTTGATGAGCTCTTAGTTATAAAAATCTCCCTTGGACATAGATGATGAAATTTCTTCAAATTTTTTTTTTGAGCACATCTATGATATGGCATAGCTAATCCCTTTGAGAAAATCTATGGCCTACGCATCTATGTAATAAAGAGTAATATCTACCCATGGTTGCATCCAAGTATTTATATGTTCCTTGCATCAACCCTTGGATCTACTTCCTCATTTTAGACACTCAAGAGGATGTTTGATACTTGTCATTGAAGAGTTCAAGCATCGTACTCCATTGTCTGATTGATTCTGGATAAAAGAACTAGTACCAGCTTTCAACTTCCTTGATGGGTATCCTAGAGAACAACTTCAGTTTTTCACATTCATTGTCCACGTTCTATAAGATGCAAGCATCATGAAATACTTGAAGATGATTTTATAAATTAGAATTATATCCCCTTTCAACTTGAGGATATTGTTCATGTTCAACCATTTGATCAAGTAGTCTTTCATGTGCCTTGCTGGAATTCTCACAACCTCTGTAATGTTTAGCATGTTTGTAGTTGCAAGTAAAGGCTCATAATAGTCATAGCCTCTATGATGTCCATGATGCCAATGATGCCCTTTGTTTTTCCTTAGTTCATAGTGGTGGGCCTCCTTTGATTTCCCATGCCCCTAGTCTCTACATTTCTAGTGGGGCCTACAATCATCTCTATCCCATCGATCACCTCCATCATATTCTCATCCTATGTGACTTCAATTGGAGCTAAAAGAGGATGAAGATGAGAATGATGAAGGTAAAGATGAAGGAGAACTAGCACTAGAATAATTCTTGCTATTCCCTCTTCTTTGATCACGACCACAATCACCATGTTTATCTTTCTCATGGTGCTTATCCATGTTTCTATTTTGACTCCCTCCCTTGGAGCCCCGCGGTCATAGGACCCATTCATCCCCAAACCATGGTTGGTTGTTTACAATGGACTATAAATTTTGGTTAAGGCCTCTTTAATCAAAGAAAAAGAGAGGAAAGTTAGTATATTGAGAACCCCCTAAGAAGGGATCCTCTACTTCCTTTTGGCCTAGTAGGAACAAAGGGTTTATGAACCACTTTCTCTTTGATGCCTCGTAGTGAGCCTTCAATTATTGATCTTTCTTCTGTTATGCCTCAATGGGATGTTAATCCTAATAGTCATGATCTTACACAACATATTCAACATTAAGCCCTACAATGCCAAAATTTATGAGAGTGTGGAGTAACATTGCAAGAACTAATCCCTCCACCACATCTATTCATTCTAGTGAATGATGAAGGTGAGGTTTGGAACATACTCATCTAGATGAGTATAGAACACTTTGTATTATTACGGCATAGGTGGTTTTGGGCCTTCATGCCTTTGCTAATTGGAACCACCTTCATATGGAAATGGAGAATCTCCCCTATGAAAAGAAGCCATATTAAATTAAAATTAAAATAGTATGCTTTTGTTATTATTATTATTTTTCTCAATGATATCAACTCTAGGGTTCATTACAACATTATTATATAATTTCACTAACTCCTAGTTAGCACACATAGCTAACTAAAGTTCCCAAAAAGTAGTAAGCAGTCCTTATGACCAACCATATGAATCACTATTGTTCACTAAGTGATCTGGTTGAATTTCATAGTCTTTAGCTCTCTAAGTACACTAGTTCTAGGTAGTGAACTTAATAGATGTGATCATTATCTTCTTAGTTTCACTTGTGAATTGCAAAGATATGGTTAAGTGTAACTAAGACATATGCTTTTTATCATTTTACATTTTTCATTTAGTTCGCCTATATGCCAAAAATAAAGTAATTAAATGGTTAATTAATCTAATAACAAAATAAGGCTTAGCTAATCCTAACATAAGCATCCGTTCCAACTTTCTGTACACATCTTGAGCACATTGCAATGCTACTAGATTACCAAGCATAAGTGCTACTGGGATTACCAAGCATTAACGTATTTGCGAAGTGGTCATACTTATGTGTGTTAATTAATCACTATGAATTAATTGATTGAATTCATTAAAGTAAATTGCATGGATAATAAATGCATAAAGTAAACATTAAGATAAGTCCCAAGTGCTACAAGATTTATCAAAAAAGCTCATCTTTATTGTCGTTCACACTAAGGTGCTCAAGTACATCAGTGCTTGAATAAAGATCTATACTTCTCAACTCCTATTATAGGCACTTAGAAAATATTATAACTCTATGAAGATAAAATTGCAAGAGTTCAACTAGCAACTAATGATTAGATGCTATAAATGTGATTGGTGCATGCATTTATATAGGTGACACAAGATACTACATCGACATGTATGCATGAACGTAGCAAACCACATGTTAATAAGGTCAACCCACAATGACTCGTCAAAATGACTTATGAATCTCAACCTTCTAAAGGAGAATAGCCTTGTAGCCCTCATGAGTAATGAAATCCATAAAAAGTACTCTAAGCATAGCCATGATGTACAAATACGTCAAGTATTAATCTAGCCAATTGATAAGATCTTATACTATAATCCCAACCATGTACCACAAAAAGCTAAGTTTCAAACCCTATGGGAAATATCATATATCATCCATCTAACATCATGTAAATTTACCATCCAACTAGCCCACACAACATCATTTTAGTAAATATCCAATAGGTTAAGCCTTATTTTGAACATCCCAATTCTGTTCAAGATTCTAATCTGTCAAATTGTCCTCTATCTATTTGATCTTCTGGTTAACTATTCCTGATAATAATCATGGAGGTGCCCCACATGACACGTAGGTACTATGCTGAATCTTTTACTTTCTTATTACCTTTTCCTCCTTTTTTTTATATTTTTCCTATACTTTTACATTTTCCTATTTCTTAATGATTTCTTATTCTTCGACATGATCTTTCATTCTTACTACTTCTTGCAATTCTTGATACCTTTTCCAAATTTTTCTATGCTTTGCCATTACTTTTCTTAAACATATTTTTGATAATTTTTCAATAAAATACATGGAATAAGGCAAGATGTAGTCCAAATAAGGTGAAGATTACCCTATGTTATCAAATCATGAAGGACTAATTACTTATATAGTGAGACCACATCATCCATCCACTCATTTCCAATAATAATAGGTTCTTACCATGGCCATTATGATATTCTTATCACAATAAAACTAAGAATAAACTCATGATCATTATGCCCAGATAGAAAAGTGAAAAACCAAGTGGGAATGCAAAGGGTATGACATCAAAGGAACTTGTAGATTTTTTAGGCCTATGACTATGAGTTCTATCCTATTTTCAAGGATATATTATTCTCTTGAGTTCAAACAAAAAATGGAAGTATGAGTACAATAAGTGTTGCCTTATCATGTCACTAGAAAGACATGTTAACCATGACTAAAGGTAGTCCTCTGGTAAGGTTGACATAGTAAAAATAAAATAAAGGTATAGAACAAAATTTCTAGGGATCCCACTAGAAAGACATGCTACCCATGCTTAAAGGTAGGTGGCTTCTTAGAAATCTAAAAAATAAAAAGGTGTAATATTAATAAACTTCTTCCTTGAATAAAATTGCCAAGTGGTAATACTCCTTACAATAGTGGTAATTTTGTGGTTGTTAGCTCTAGGGATGAAACAATGCAATGTCACTAGAAAAGTGGTTTGGACTTGGTTTGAATCTTGAGTAGAAGGACTAGTGATTGCCTCACAAGGATTCATTATGCCTATGGTAAGATACCTCATGTCCTGATTTCTACAATCCCTTCTACATTCCATTTTACTCATTGTATATTTAATCATAACTTTATGATTTGGTATAATATTGTTATTTTTCTAATTCGGTAATATTAATGTGTTTTTCTAGATAAGTATGTCTTACATTCAACTCCTTAAGTGCCTACGAACACTTTTTAGCATTGTTATACAAAGGCACTGAGGGCTGAAGCCTACTTTGGGGAGGACCCACTTATATAACTATTGTATTTCATACTGAATAAGTAACTCCATAACATCTTGTCTCTTCCAATATGATTAAGACTCAATAAACATTTCCCACATAAGCTTATAACCTGTCCATCAACTAAGAACCTTCAATCCGTCTCATATAGACTCAATAAACTTTCATTGCTCAAAGTTCCTTCCTTAAGAACTTTGAACACCAAATTTTTGAATTCTAAGCATCATCTATAATCCATGACCCTTTAGATAGTCTCTGTGTCTCCAAAATCATCTAATTGACTCATTTTTTCAATGAAAAATTACAAAAAAATTGAAATTTTTCAACAATGACATCATAGTTACAATATCATATGTCCTACAACGTTGCAACTACTATGTCACATCTATGATGTCACACCATAAAAATAGTATATATATGCACCAAGATTTAGAAAATTTTTCATTCCACCATTTTGAAGCAAGAGAAGTTTTTGCTATTTTGCTGAACTCTAACAAGAAACCTTCCCAAAGTTATAACTTCCTTACCTTAACTCTGATTTCCATAATTTTTGAACCCTAATTAATCCCAAAGTGCTCAACTTAGCCATGGGGGAGACTACTACATGCACATTTGAAAATATGAGCCAAAATTTTCTAACGCTTGTAAGACACTACAAAGGGTATGTATAAAAGAATAATAAGAACAGTACACCTAATTAGTCTAATTTTAACTAAGAAACTTAATCAATTCTCTAGCTAACAATATCAACAAAATAAGGGTACAACCAATGAAAAAATAAAAACTATGGAAGGTCATAATAACTAAGGATATAGCACTTAAGGGGTTATTTTTAAAACTTTTTCTAACTCTACAATCATGATAAGATAAGAACTTGATCAAACCAAGAATATGAGAAGGATAATAAACCATTATGAATTAATATGAACACTTTAATAATCACAAGCTCTTATTAATTGTGAATGACCCTAAAAAGATCAACAACTAAATGACCTTTTCAACAAGGTGGTGAAAAACCAAGAGGCCATGGAAGAGACCAAGTGGGCAAATAAACCTTGCAAATTGAACATGTAGAACAAGAGGCTCAATCATTTAGCATTCACCAACAAACTCCTACTACTAAGCACTTCACATAAGCAGAGGTAGAGGCATTGCCAACACCAAAATAGGAACAAGATCTCACATTTTCTAATGAATGCCTCTAGGACATCTAGGAGAAGTTCATCATGTCCACGGTCATCATGGAACTTAAATTTGGTCCATTCATGAATCTCACCTCTGAAACTATAAAAGCATAACTCCAAGCATCTTCCTTATGGTCAAAATTATCTACCAATGAAGAATGGTACCTAGGAGAGATCTACCAATTTTGAAAAAATAAACAAGATGATGCCACTATAAAGATAGAAGGATTCTTTGTGATTTACTCAGTAGAGACAATAGCCAAAGCCTTGAACATCCCAAATGAAGGGGCTCATGTGGTGCAAATTTGAACTAGATCAAATATAGATATAAAGAAACTATGGTTGCAAAGGACCTATGGTAAAGAAGATAAAGACTATAATGAGCTTTTAGCTAAAGACAAAATTTATTTCAAGATTGGAACTTATCATATGTTCCCAAAAAATGGCTTAATAGAATCTCAACCTATGTAGCTAGGGGAAGTACAATACTAATGGGAAAATTCAATGCCAACATCGCACACTTAATCTTTCCTGAGATTCAAAGGTGATTTGAGAAATAGAAGGTAGGAAAGCCAACACTACCATTCTCATGCCTCATAAGGAAGCTATGCAAATAAGTCAGAATCCTAGGCTATACCAATGATGTCCTCAAAAAGGCTTGAAACACTTTCTACGCCGAGATGTCTAAGCTAATGCCACCAAAAAAAGATTAGCTAGAGAATCTAACAGGCACTAAAGGAGCTACATGTTCAACTCCTACCAGTAACCTTCTAGCTACCAAGTAGTAGCAACAAGTAGTTCCCAACAATCAAACACCTACTGGAGATAGACAAAAATAGTAAGCTCAATGAATTCTACCATAAGATTACAAACCATCAATGAGCCATCTATGTCAAATCATAGAAACCATTAGCTAGGGAGCAAGGAAAGGCTCCAATCTGTACAAGGTTAAAGAACTAATATTACCAAGAATGTCAAATTACCAAGAACTAAGAAAGGTGGCCATGGCTTTTAATGAGGAAAGGTAGTAGTTTGTGGAGTGGTATGTGAAAGCAAACAAGATGTTCCCATAATTAGCATGCTTGTGGAATGTACTGACTCCATCAAACATTAGTCAATTAGCATGGGTGGTACATGATTTGAGGATAAAAGAAGAAAAGCATCAAGTGCTCCTTAACAAATATCAATTCCAAAAGCTTGATGATAAAGGAAAGAAGTCAATGGAAGAGCCTCCACCACCAAGAACTTAAGGCAACATCATGCTATTAATATTTTTGCTTTATTTTGTTTTGTCAAAGTTATTGTGTCATTTTGTTAAAAAACACCACTATGACATTCAAGTGTCATGTAAATAGTCAATCATGTTAACTCAAGTCAACCTTCCAATTTTGTAAGGGACTCTATCCTCATTTTGTTTTAACTCAAGGATGAGTTTCTAGTCAGTCATGGAGTTAAGATAAAACTATTTTTATAATGATGTGATATTGTATCTACAATATTGTAGCCTATTCTATGTCATTGATTAGTGATGAGTAGACCCTACACCCAACCATATGAATCACTAAGCATTCATGTGTGATCTGATTAAATTCTGTGGACCTATGGCCTTCTAAGTACACTAGTCTCTAGGAGGTAAAACTAAATATTGCAATCATTATCTTCCCAATTACACTTGTGAAATGCAAAGGTATGGTTAAGTGCAACTGATGATCTTTATAATTTTTACGTTTTATGTTCTAAGTTGCCTAAGAATAAAGAATATAGAATGAAAGGTATTCAATCGCTAATTTAATCCAACTAACTAATATTTAACTAATTCTAAGATAAGCATTTGTTCCTACTTTCCATACACATCTTGAACATGTTTAATGTGAATGGATTACCAAAATTTAAGCATTACTAAGATTACCAAGCACCAAGCATATGCTCAAAGTGGTCATGCTAATGTGCTTAATTAATCAATATTTAATTTATCTTAGTCTAGCTTAAATAATTATTTAATTACTTAAAATATTAAATAAAATAGCTTAAAATATTAAATGCATAAAAAATAACTATTCTATTTCAAAGTGCTGCAATGTTTATCAAAAAGCTCATCTTTATTACTACACACACTATCGTGCTCAGGTACAATAGTGCTTAGATAAAGATCTATACACTCTTTAACTCCTACTATGGGCACTTAGAAAAGTATTCTAACTTCTTAATGACAAAACTATAAGAGCTTCACTACAACTATGAGACTTGTTACTATAAAATGTGGTTGGTGAGTGTGTATTTATAAGCAAAAATAGACACTATGTCGATGGTGTCACATCAATGCATCAAATCATACATCAACATAGCTAAGTCAGTGGGGTCACATCGATGGGGCTGTGTCGATGAGACCTCATTGAGATAACACTTGACACAACTCATCATATCCTCATAACTAAATGAAAACTCATCCTCAAGTAAACAAAAGGAAAAATAAGCTTCTTACAAAATTTTTGGAAGGTATGGAATTATTAACTAACTACTAACACAAACACACACACACACATACACACATATACACTAAGTGCCCAAGTGTATGAAATTACAATCATTACAAAATTTTGGTGTTTACAACAAAAAAATTGAACACCAAGAAAAAACTGACAAACACAACTCCTTTCATGGTGTGAAGATGATAAGGAACTTCAAATGGTCCTAAGCAATGGAAGCTCTTGAGACTCCAAAGGACCTTCTCTTACTCTAGGCACATGCAGTGGCTAAGGCAATTATGGTTGGCCTATGGTAGTTGTAACCTCTAGTGGAAGATGAAAGGCATCCAACAGTGCCTTCATCTTCTCCTCCTTGCTCTTGAAATGGTTCATGGTCCATGCCACATCGCAAATGTGGAATGATGTGGGAACATCCTAGGGACAAGGCATTGCTAGGAACAGCTCCTTCACATTAACAAACTAGGCAGTGAAAAGCTTGCATTCAACATCGAACACCTTTACTACATGTTGTAGCTTTTGGTAGTCACTTATTCTCCTAGCCAGGTTCTCAACTGTGGACCATTGATCGGTGAAGCACTACCTAAGAACATTGAGTTTCACATTTGCCACCTCAAGCTTCTGCTTGATTTCTTTGTGCATCTTGAACTCACCCTCATACAACAAATACAAGCTCGCCACTTGCTTCTCCAAATTTGACTAGGGTCTTCTTGCTATCAACATTGCCAAGTTTGAGTAACAAAGGTTGGCAAGTTCCATATACTCATTCATCTCCTCAATTTGCAACTTCTTTAGGCAAATTTATGCCTTGTTGTACATGTTCAATCCATCAAAGATGGGCTGCCACACGTTGCCTCCTTATTGGAGCTACTAGAGGGCCTCATTCATCTTCACCTTTAACAATTTTATTTCTCATTCATTAATTTCTTATTGCAAATAAAACTTGGTCTCTATAATAGTTCTTGACTTTTTTTTTTAATTTAGGATCCTCACTCTTCCAAGTGGCTATTTCAATTGCAAATTTTTGGTGAAGGGCATGGACTCTCTCCATGGAGAGATTGCAATTTTTTGTTGCCAACCTCCTTAAATCCATTAACACCCTGGCAAGTTTCTCCTACTACTATCGCATGTAATTAACCATTTATTCTTTTTAGAGTTTGATGGCACATAGGTGTTGATTTTCTTTGGTCAAAGTGGCATTCTCTTGGTACACCTCTTTCATGTCCTTATTGGTGTAAAGGTTTTTATCTCAACCAATGACTTGTCAAAGATCGTCAACTCCCTCTCATACTCAACCTCGTGAAGTTTGGACTAAAGCTATTGAAAAGGTTCATCCCTAGCTATTACATGATTGAGTACAAGGGCATTAGCAAGATGGGCTCTCAGGTCAATAACTTATGCAACTAGGCATTGATTCTTAGCCTTGTCCATTTTAAGCTACACCTCTACGATTATGCACTTGTCCCTTGCTTCCAACAGTGCTAACTAGGTAATAGAAATATCTTTTAGAAGGTTGAAGACCTTCGAAATTGATTACTAGGTTTCCATCAGTTTTTCCAATAACTCCTCGTGTTGGGCTATGCTAAACCTTCCACTAGTTGTTCCTATAGATGGCTACACATCTCTGAGTGTACCAATGTTAGGTACAAAAACTGCAAAAACATTGAGGTTTTTACCCACATGATCTACCACCACCTCTACCACTGATTCCTACCCTTGGTGCTACATCACCAAGACAATGGCCCCATCTCCCTCCTCTAAGCATTGTAACAAGGTAGCAACATTCCCAAAAATTTTTGAAACCTACTACTATCCTAGAATGAACACTATTACCTTCCAATCACTAGGATTTGAGTGTGTTGGCACTTGCATTCTTTGGGCAAAAAAGATAGGTTCCATTTCTTCTAACCAACTTATGGTACAAGTTACCTCATTCAAATGGTTGAGAGCTAGTCAATAGATAGAAGGCTCCCCACTCAATCCTACTCACTGATGTTGCAAGAGTTACTCTTGGAGCTTTTGCATGCATTCTACAGTAGCACACATCTATGGCATTGATTGCTCTTGAGTGGATGATGGTGGTGGCTATTCCTCCTCCTTGGTTATGGTAAAGGTCTTATCCTTCATGATTTCTACCCATAAGGTAGAAGGAGCATGCCCAATTGTGTCATTGGCATAGCTGACTATTCTTGCCCTTTTGCATAATTTTTGATCATGCAAGAAAAGGGCAAGGTTTTCCTTCCACATTCATTCTCTTTGAACCACTTCTCTATCTCTAAATAGATTAGTTGTGGAAGGTTGATGAGGAATTTTTATTTTAGAGCAACACATGCATAGGCAAAAAGGGTAGTTACCATATTGGGCCTCACTATCAAATTGAGGTGATGGGCCACTATCTTAAAATACATGCGTTCCACCATAATGAGGGCACCATACTCCCTATGGTACACTTTATAGCATCATTGGATCTACTCCTTCTTTACCTTAGGGTCTACATAAGTTGAGATCTCTACCAAGCTAGTTCTAGCATCAAGCAAGCCAAGAGCCTATACGATTGCTTCCACTAAGTAGGACATACAAATGTCCTTAATTCTAACTATGGTACATAGTTGTCAGTTGTTCTAGGAAGAGGTAGGTCTCTCCCATGTAACACTCCCCAATGGAAGTGATAATTGGCCACATGGGAGAGGTTTGCAATTAAGCTCTAACTTCCTCTAGAGCAAACTCCAAAAGCATTCCAAAATTTAGTTCTTAGAGAACCAAATGTTGAATGCTTTTAGGCTTGATTTAATCAAGGCGTGCATGGGTCAAGGTAACTTCAAGTTTTGGCATGAGACCTGGTGTCTTATCTTGGTGAGACTACTCTATTTTTTCTTCTTCTAGAATCTAATAAATAGACTCCACTTTAGGGTCCTCACAAAGAGGTCTTGTGACATGAGTTTCAACTTCCTACTTCTAGGGTTGTTCTTGTTGACCCCTTCCAATTCTAGACTACTTTTCCCTAGGTGATGAGACGCGATATCGCATGAGCTGCGATATCGTGTACACAATATCGCGGTCCACCACCAAATCTATAAATAAGAGGTGACACTTCCCTCATTTCTCATCATAGGCTAGAAGTAGTAAAGCTTTGGCAGTTTAATCACTCCAGAGATAGAATTTTTCCATGTGCCCGTAGTAGGAGTCCCCAGGTGAACGGATCTTTATTCGAGCATCTTTGTACATGAACGCAAGTTGTGTACGGCAATAAAGACAAGCTTTGTGGATAAACCTTGCAGTACATGGAATAGNTCACACTTAGGCTAGTTAGGTGCCTCAGTACGACCACTTCGAGCACGTGCGTTACGTGTGGTGATCCCAGTAACGATTAGCATTTGGTAGTCACAGTTGCATAGTTCAGGGTGTGTACAATAAGTGGGAATGGATGCTGATGCTAGTTAACTTAGACTTAGGACACTAGTTAGAATTAGTTAGTTCTCTCAACCCTTTGCTCTTAGCATAAAAGACATAAAACTAGAAAAGACCAAAAAAATCATATACCTCAGACTTACTTAACCATACACCGTGACAACAACAAGTAAGTCTGGGAAGACAACGAATGATTAACCCCAAGTGCTCCATGGGGCATTTAGGCATTCAGTCTATGGAGTTCGACCGGATCGCACGTGCTATGCTCGTTTCATATGGTTGAGTGTAGGNTGGGGCATTTAGGCATTCAGTCTATGGAGTTCGACCGGATCGCACGTGCTATGCTTGTTTCATATGGTTGAGTGTAGGGGTACCTCGCCACTCATCATTGGCACCATTGCTGGGGACTAAGTGTTTGTGCGCTGAATAGAACATAAGGGATATCACTCACATCGTTGTGAGCCTTAACGAACCTTCAGGTTAATCAAAAAAAAAATTTATATAATGGTGAATTTAGCACACCGATAAAAATGCCTTCTTCTCATAAGAGCAACTCACCACCTAAGGACCACACACGAGACAATCGGCAAGATAAAAAGCATAACCAAAATCAGCCATGTCCTAAACAATACAAGATAGTTTATACTTATCCCAATGAGTATATTCCAGACTTCACTTTTATCCTCCATCAAGACGAACAGCTACGATGGAGAGATTTGCAAGGTAACATTGTGTTACCCCAAAATCAATCAGTCCCTCGAATGCTTTTCCGTGCCTTGGCACAGATTGGCATGCAAGAATTATTTGCTAAATACGTTGGTGAATATCTTGACATGAGGGATTATTATCCCATAGATGCCCAACATATGAGAGACTTGAGGCAGGAGAGTCAATATGCACTATTGAAGGACAAGGTCCCACACGTCCTTAGCAAAATAGGAGATGAGGAACCCCTTATCACGAGTTCTTTAGCAAAAGATGTTCCCCCTCCTAACGATGGTGAGGAGGTAGAGTATTAGAACCTACGATCAACGATACATATCCCTGGTTCTGATGCCCATGAACACCAATTGTTCACAGAGGAAACAACCACTCATGCTAAGGACGGGAACTTTGATCGTCACAACGATTGGGACCATAGCAGCCAAAGAGAAGGTAAGAAACATCATCATGGCGACGGTTCCCCTTCTTCTTCCCCTTCTTCACATCACTCACCCTCTCCTTCCACATCTGGGTGTAGCCACCATGAGCATAAAGGTGAGGATAAAAGTAAAAAGGACGAAAGACCTCGATGGGAAAGTCGAGAGAAAGGACAACAGCAAGGACGTAGAGAGAGTAGGGAACAACGCAGACATCATAGGCATCATGAAAGAGATGATCATGACGAACCCCTACTCGCAACCCAAAGTATGCTTGACATTACGAAGGCAGTTAGGATTCCCACAAGGCATTTGAAAGATAGCAGGATCAAATGATTAGACATAAACAACATCCCATGGTTTGAAGGGGGATATAATGTTGATCCGCAAAATCATTTGAAGGCATTCCATGATTCCTGTGCCTTGCAGAATATAGAAAATGAGTGGCAAAAACTTAAGTTGTTCCTAAGGACACTCACTAAAGAAGCAGAGAGCTAGTACCGGTCCTTAGAACCGGAAACCATCAGGAGGTGGAGTACGATGCTAGAATTGTTTAACGAAAAGTATCAAACGTACTCCAGAGTGTCCAATTTGTGTAAGAAGATCCAAGGCTAGAAGCAAGGCCATCACGAACCCTTGGATGTTGCCATGGCCCACTACTACACATTGTTACATCGTTGCCCAGGCCATGGGTACGCTCAGCGGGATCAACTTCGCCACATCATGGATGGTCTAAGGAATGAGACTAGAAGAATCCTTGGGACTTATGCCCAAGGGAGACTCTCACAACTTAGAGCCCATGAAGTATGTAGCTTTTTGGAGCAAGTAGCAAACGAAGAGGGTGAGCTACACAAAAGGGAAAGTGCAGAAGAGTACAACCGCGATCCCTCCCTTCAAAAGAAGGGAGAGAAATTTTATGATGAAGAGGATGAGTCATCAATCGAAGAGTTGGTGAATCGGAAAACAACTAAGGTATCGGCCAAGGTAGACTAAATGTGGGATTCCTTAGACTCAAGAATTGAAACAGTCTTGAAAATTGTAGAAGAGTCTAAGGTTGAACAAAGTAGTAACAAAGGTAAGAAAAAGTGGAGAGATTTAGGCCCTGCACATAACAAGGGTAAGGGAAAATTCACTAACTCCAATGTGGCTGAGGATTCTGATTCAGACGATGACGGGGGATGTGAGATCTATCATTATGACCATCCTAAGGGATGCTGCCCCATCATCTCACATCTACAAGAGTCTGGGGTGTATGCGCTTAATCCAAGACTCAACCAACGGCAAACACCCTGAAGGTTACCTTATCCACAAGGTAACCCAAGGTAGTTCCATCAACCACTAACGTATTATCCAAGTGGAACTCCACCATAGCCCATCGGACAACATTAGCAGTGGCAATACCCACAGTCATGGGGGATGCCACAGCCAACACATCGATACCCTTACCGGCAGCCTGATCCTTATGGTTATTATGTGCAGCAGCCAGTTTCTCCAGGTGACGCTATGAGTCACACTCCACGCCGTCACTACTACGCTCGGGAGTACTTCAGAAGGACTCCTTCTCCTCCGGGAGACATTCCACATTCTGTCCATCCTCTAACTCCACCCGCACCTTTTCCTCAAGTAGTTCCCATAACACCTCCTGCTCCAACAATGCAAGGGGAATTACCTACCCAACCGCAGCAACGTCACGCCGCGAGATCTGTAAATATTCAGAGTGTAAATATCCAACCGGACACTAGTTCTGGCGATAACTGTACAAAAAGGAGACCCTTTTTCAGAACTAGGAGCCCGGATAGGCTCTCGCAACAACAAGCGGACGGGTATATGTATAGGCCTCTAACTACTAACACTTCGGAGCACCCTTCAGTCCAAGGGAATGTAACGCATACGGTTATGCTAACACATACCGTAACTGACTGGATCAAGGTAGGCCACCTTCCCAGGAAACTAACTGACCCTGGGAGTCCCTTTATTCATTTGCAGATCGCTGGGAATGCGCCACATCGAGCTCTTCTTGACTCAGGTTCCGGAGTCAACTTAATTTCGCGAAAGATGTATCACGCCTGGAACCTGCCCCAACTTAAGAAGAGCAACATTCAACTGGAGCTGGCAGACCAGTCCATTGCCATCCCATTGGGTTTGGTGGAGGACGTTATCACCACTGTGTGTGGTTGGTCTTACCCAGCAGACTTCCTAGTGATCGATGTTAACAACAACGAAGGGGACTTCCCAATTATAATGGGAAGGGCATGGCTAAGCACAGTAGATGCATGCCTTAGGATCCGCGATCTTTCCTTGGAAGTTTCCAAGATTAACATATGTGGAAAGATCGAGAAGAGGAAAGTTCCNATTTCCAAGATTAACATATGTGGAAAGATCGAGAAGAGGAAAGTTCCATGCATCACATACAGTGATTCATCGGGTGATGACATGGAGGAAATGTCTCCATGTAACAGGTGGGCCCATGAAACTTTGAATCAAAGATGCCTGTATGTAGCAACCACACAAGAAGTAGTAGACACCCCGTGGTTGACAGCTACTAGAAAGAGCAAACAAATATGCATGGAACAAATTGAGGAAACCCATGCCCGTAATGAAAGCATATATACATTGGAATATGAGCGTCGCCAACTTTCACCCCTTAATCTAAGATCATCAATTGGGAGAAGTTGGGTCCTTATAAGAAATTTAAACAGGCACTCATTATTTCGGATCTCTCCCTTACAACTCAGTCATGGGGGAGATGGCCACCTATGCTGATCATATGGGGCCCTTAGTTCTTTTGAGTTTTTGCTTTACACGTTTTTGTTTTATAACATTTTTGTTTTACACATTTTTTTTACAAATTTCTTTAACTCTTCTAATTTTTGTTTTACAAATTTTTTTAACTTTTCTAATTTTTGTTTTACAAATTTATTCAACTTTTCTAATTTTTATTTTACAAATTTCTTTAACTTTTCTCGTTTTTGTTTTACAACATCGTTATACCTTTCTATTTTGTGTGTGTGTGTGTGTGTGTGTGATCCACCCTGTAAGTTTGTCCCATAATAAGTGTTCGGTATGATGGTATGAACTATTTTCATATTAATTGCTAATGTTTGGTTTTTACCTTTAAGTCACAATGTTGATGCTAAGGTATGTCTCTTTTGATATGACAGGCAATGAGACCACTTCATCCATCCATCCACCAATTTCTATGATTTCTCTCGGCTTGGAAATGTACAGTCCCTTTCTAATAAGAACTTTAACGAATCGGTGACTGGGGATTTCTCAAACTAAGGAAGGACTCATGGATTGAAAAGGGGGTGACTTCAAAGGAACTTGATGCTTTTGTGTTGGTCATTCTCTTGGGTGCTTGAATGTTTCTTCTTGAGTTTTCTTACCATTCCGATGCTACCCAATTATCGGAAGCCGAGACAATAAAAATAAGAAGTCTTTGCATGGTGTGGTTCTCATGCATAAAAACACACAACAACAAAATAAAACAAAAAACCAAGTGAGAATTCAAAGCACACCCCTTAGACAGAATAAATATTTGGGCTATAAGCACTGGTTATGGAACCAAAAAGTGTTCCCTCTAACTAAGGCCCCTCTCACTTTCCATTCTCTCCTTTATTTTGTTGGAATGGTGGTGGCTCTTGGAGTGTGCATTCTTGTTGCCCAAGTGGATGGTTTAACTGAATGCATTGATGCAAAGTCACTGGATGTGGTTGGTTTGAGGCCGGAGTTGGAATGAGATTTGCCAAGTCACATTAATCATCAAACACACAAGGGGTTGTACACCACCTTGTTCTTGGGATTCCATTCCATTTCTCATCTCTCCATCCTTCTCTCCATTATTCACCTCATTACCAGTTGTATCATTAGTGTATATATTTTGGGTGATGCATTGTTTTCTTTTTGGTAAATTCTTACGGTTAAGACTTTAACTCTTGTTCCAAAGGACATTCCCAGGGCCTACAAACTCTTTGAATGTGGGTTTGTCAGGGCATTAAGGGCATGAGCCTGCTTTGGGGAGGACCCATTGACATTCCTATTTGGAGCATTAGTTTACTTCTTTCCCTTAACATTTTTGCAATTAATTTTATTTTATTCATTTCCATCTTGACATCCATTTCATCGATGCCATAGTTGTCCCTTATTATCTATCTTTCTTCCTCCTTTTCTTTCTCCATTCTAACACTACCGGAGGTTTGCGATTAGTCATGGGGGTACAGGGCCTGATTTTTTCAATTTTCCCTTAGCCCCAAAATTTTTGATTTTCTTCCTAACCCCTACACCTTCGATAGTCATTAATCACATATTCCCGGATCCATATCAGCCATACCACAACCTAGCCAATGAGTCTACATCGAAGCAAGGTATTAGTTACATGATGATTCAATTACCCTTGCTAATATATGATTGCGTTGTGTGTGTAGATGGTGGACATACAACAACGGATTGGATCTGGAGCAAACACTTGGAATGGAGCAGCGTTGAAGTAGCTATGCAAGGAGAAAGATCGATGGCACGCTTATGGATGGACAACGAAGGTGCAATCTTGGAATTGGCAGCAGCAACTCTTCCTTCTTTCTCTCTCTTTCTCTCAGTTGCCAACAAAGGCCTGATGTCATTGTAATAAGGTGTTCACCCTTGTTGTCATGAACACCATTTTTGTCAAGTCTTGTAATAATGATCCGTTCACATGTCATGGGGGTATGATGAGATGCGATATCACGTACGCGATATCGCAGTCCACCGCCAAATCTATAAATAAGAGGTGGCACTCTCCTCATTTCTCATCCTAGGCTAGAAGTACCAAAACTCTGGCAGTTTAATCACTCTAGAGATAGAATTTTTCCATGTGCCCGCAATAGGAGTCCCCAAGTGAACGAATCTTTATTCAAGCAGCTTTGTACCTGAATGCAAGTTGTGTATGGCAATAAAGACGAGCTTTGTGGATAAACCTTGCAGTACATGGAATAGGTTTATTATCTATTATTTCTTACATGTCATTTATTACATGCATTAGCGCAGCATGAATATGACTTGGTTA
>MNCI01029592.1:513632-523823 GCA_015680685.1 Gnetum montanum
ACCAAAAAAATCATATACCTCGGACTTACTTAACCATACACCATAACAACAACAAGTCTGGGAAGACAATGAATGATTAACCCCAAGTGTTCCATGGGGCGTTTAGGCATTTAGTCTATGAAGTTTGACCGGATCACGTGTGCTACACTCGTTTCGTATGGTTGAGTGTAGGGGTACCTCGCCACTCATCACTAGGTCAAGATGGTCTTGTCTCCAATCCATGCTTCAATCTTGGTGCCATTTGTGACCACCACACAATCAAGGATTAGCATATGGTGTGTAACTCATAACATTAAGTACCTTATCTCTTTAGGGATAGTTACACTTGGCTAAGGTGTGATCATGGTAGATTGATCTTTTAATATTATTTTTATGTTATTTTATTTAATTTTAGGCTATTGTTGTTTGTTGGAATGGTTTAACTTCCATAGGTTAATGATTTAATATTATTTTATTCATTAAACCCATGGAGGAGTTAGAAAAATTTAGAAAAAAATTTTATCAAAAACCTAGGGTTTGTGGCCCCCATGACAAAGAGCATACCTCTTGTAGCTAGGGGACAAAAAATGACTGAAATCAGACAAGCAGTGTTAAAGATATGGGCTCCAGAAGGTTTTAGGCTTTGAAAAATCACAAAACCTCCCCTCTTATTTGAAGCAAAATGGCAAAAAAATTACTAATTTTTATGTTCTATTTATAGTATTTTTGTCATGCGTCAATGTGGCTGCATTGACTTGGTTGCATCAACACAAGAGTTTGCATCTACAAGGTTGCACCAACACATCTAATGACCAGCGTTGACTTTTCAAAAGTTCAAGAAATACAAGTTTTTACATAAAATTGGAGTTCTTTGAAAGCCCATGAAGCCAAGGACACGATGAAATGCATGAAGAGGGCTTGATAGTTCACAAAAAATGGAGGTTTCTAATTAGCAGAATGATGAAGAAAGGCCTTAAAGAAGTGCACAATGGGATGCATTGATAGAGCACGTGAAATATTTGATTGTGAAAATGCATAAGGATAAGGAGATTAACTATCCCAACCACAAGATATGCAAGAAAGTCCTCCCCATAGTAGGCACATGCCCTTTTTGCCCTTGCATAACCTTAAATAAGGAGTTCATGGGCCCCACAGTTGATTAATGATCATCAAAAGTTAAGGACCTAATTTCAACACACAAAATACATTGATCAAGACATGGAAACTAGCAATGAGGTGAATTATGGAAAGCATTAATGGATGAGAGAAAGTGGAATGGAGTTCCTAATCATGGTCACATGAAGTCCCTTGTGGATTCTATGGTTAAATGACCCAGTAAAGTCTGTCCTTAGTCCAGATCAAAATCAACCACTTTCGGTGACTTCACATCACCACTCTAAGACCAAACCACTCCCTCAAGACACAAGAATGCCCCCACAAATCAATCATTGTTCCTTATTAGAGAAGCAAAGAGAAGTAAGAAGTGAGAAATCACCTTACTTAGAGGGGACCTTTAAGCATGGGTAACATGTATTTCTACTCCCACAACTAGTGCTTGTAGCATGTTATTTTATCTAAAGGGTGTGCTTTGAATTTCCATCTTTCTTCTTCTTCTTTCTTCTTCTTTCTCATTTTTTTATTTTTTGAATTTTATGTTTTTATGGATTTTTGGATGGAAACCACACCATGCAAACACTTATTAACTTCATGTCATTAGTCAACACAGAACGGTAAGAAATCCATGAAAAACACTCATGCACTCAGGTAAGTAGAAAGGCACAGAGAGTGTTGAATATCCTTGAAGCCACATCCTTTTCAAATCATTTGAATCTTTTCCAAGCTTGGAAACTACCAAGGTCACAAGTTCGTTAAGGTCTCATTAATGAAAAAGGGACCTCATGTTTCCAAAATAAGGAAGACCATAGAGTTGGTGGATAGGTGGATGACATGGACTCACTGCCTATTCTGTGAAAAAGAAATGTTTTCTTAGTCATCAATCATCAAAATTAAAAAGTAGAAACCAGACATTAGCAATCAAAAAAATTAAGTACAAAAAAGCATTTTATTGTAAAAAAAGAAAAAAGATTCACACCAAAATAAAGTATAATATAAAAGTAATTGTAAAATATTCAAGAAAGTCAAAACATACTAACAATGTTGCAAAATAAAAAATTGAAAAAATAACAAAGTGTGAAATAAAAATAAAAATAAAAATAAAAAGGTATAAAAACCAAGAAAGTGTAAAATAAAAAATGTTAAAGGTTCAAAAACTAAGGCACCACTTAAATTGGTTAGCACGAATGGGCATCTCCCCCATGACTAAGTTGAAAGAAAGAGATTCAAAAAATTGAGTGAGGTTATCCATCTAATGAAGTGTTGCTTACACTGGCTTCCTTGGGCTCATGGAAAGATTTAAGCTATTGTATATTGACCAGTTTCTTTTTGTTTAGACTCTCAGGTTTGTAGATCAACATGGCCAAGAAAAAAAGGTTTCATAAATGATATAAGCCTCTTCCCACAATGTTTAGAACTTGGTTTGTTGTGGAACATGTGTGGGATTCTAGTAAAGGACCTTATCTCCAAGTTTAAATTTGACTTTCCTTATTCTAAGGTTATGGTGTTGTTCGCTGAATGCCTTGTGCACTTCATTTGATGATAGGACTACCAATCTATTCTAATATAGCACGTTAAGTTTCATCAATCTTTCTTTTTGTGCTATACTAGGGTCAAGGTCAAGGTCATAGGCTGTTGAAAGTGTATGAAGCTTGAATTGGATAGGAAGAGTTAATAATTTTTCAAAGACTAGCTCATAGGGAGAGTAACCTATAGGGAGTTTCCATCTAGAGTGGTAGGCTCAAAGGGCATTTTTAAGTTTTGTGCTCTAATCTCTCCTATATTTGCTAATTGTTCTCTTTAAGATCTTGGTGATCTCCTTATTGCTAACCTTAGCTTAGCTATTGGCTTGGGAGTGGTAAGGTGTTGTTAATTTATGTTCAACCCCCAAGCATTGCATGAGTGATGAGCAGTGAGTAGACCCTATGCCCAACCATACAAATCACTAAGCATTCATTCACAATCCAATTACATTCTATGGAATTATAGCCTTCTAAGTACATTGGTCTCTAGGAAGTGAAATTAACCATTGCAATTATTGTATTCCCAATTACACTTATGAAATGCAAAGGTATGATTAAGTGCAACTGAGGCATATGATTTTTATCATTTTTTATGTTTTATGTTTTAAGTTGCCTAAGGATAAAGAATAATGAATAAAAATAAAATAATCAAATTGCTAATTTAGTCTAACTAGCTACACCTCACTAATCCTAACATAAGCATCCATTCCCACTAGCCGTACACATCCTGAACATGTTTAATGCTATTGGGTTACCAAATGTTAAGTGTTCCTAGGATTACCAAGAGCCAAGCATATGCTCAAAATGGTTGTACTTATGTGCTTAATTTAGCTTAATTACTTAAAGCATTAAAGGAAATTATATAAAACATTAAATGCATAATAAACAATTAATCTATTACAAAGTGTTGCAAGGTTTATTAAAAAGCTCATCTTTATTACTACACACATTGCCATGCTTAGGTATAACAATGCTCGAATAAAGATCCATACACTCTTTGACTCCTACTATGAGCACTTAGAAAAATATTTTAACTTTCAAATGACAAAACTACAAGAGCTCTGCTACAACTATGAAAAAAGATGTCATAAACACAGTGGGTGAGTGCATATTTATAGGCAAAAATAGACATTCTGTCAACAAGGCCTCATCAATAGGGCCAAAAAAATGCAACTCATCATACCTCCATGACTAAATGAAAACTCATCCTTAAGTCAACAAAAGTAGGATAAGTTCCTTACAAAATTTTGGGAAGGTATGGGATTATTAGCTAACTACTTATAGACACAACCACAACACACATGAACAAATACTAAGTGCTTGAGTGTACAAAATTATAATCGTTACAAAATTTTTGATGTTTAGGAAAAAAAAATTAAACACCTGGACAAAAATGACAAACACAATTCCTATGATGATGTGAAGACAAGAAAGAAGTCCAAATGGTCCTAGGTGGTAGAGGTTCCTAAGGCTCTAAAGGACCTTCTCCTACTTCAAGCACACACAATGGTTGAGGTGGTAGTGGTTGTTCTGTAGCAACTATAACCTCTAGCAGAAGACAACAGGCATCCAACAGTGCCTTCATCTTCTCCTCCTTACTATTGGAATCATTCATGGTCCACACCACATTGCAAATGTGGGTCAATGTGGGAACATCCCTAGGATAGGGCATTACTAAGAATAGCACCTTCACACTAACGAACTAGGCAGTGAAAAGTTTGTGTTCAACATCAAACACCTTTACTACATTCTATATCTCCTAGTAGTTACTTATTCTCCTATTCAGGTTCTTAGCTATAGATTGCATATCAATGAAGCGTTGCCTGAGAACTTTGAGTTCTACATTTGCCACCTCAAGCTTCTACTTGGTGTGTTTGTGATCCTTGAACTTAGCCTTGTATAAAAATTATGAATTGGCCACCTATTCTCCAATTTGAACCACATCCATTTTGTAGTCAACATCACTAGATTTGCATAATAAAGATTGGCAAGCTCCATGTACTCCATCATCTCCTCGATCTACAACTCCTTCATGTAGATCTTCACCTAGTTATAGTTATTAAGACTATCAAAGATAGGCTACTATACATCTCCTCTTTCCTTGAGCTACTAAAGGGCCTCATTAACTTTTTCCTTTTCCATCTAAATACATTTTTCATTGATTTCTTTCTATAGATCAACCTAATCTTTGTAGTGATTTTTAACTCTCTCAAATTTGAGAGCCTCATTTTTTGAGGTAGCTACCTCTACTGCAGATTTTTGATGAATTACTTAAACTTCCTCCATGAAGAGATTTTTATTTTCAACTACCAATCTTCTCAATTCCATGTTTACTCTAGCTAGTTGCTCCTGCTGTTAATGGATGAAATCTTAAATTTTCTACTTTTGCACATCAACATTTCACATGTGGTGATTCACTATGATCAAAGTGACATTCTCCTAGCAAGTCTAATCCAAGGCCTTTTGGATATTATGCATGGTGGCATCAACCAAGGATTGATCAAAAATCACTATCTCCTTTGTGTTCTCATCCTTCTTGAGCTTTTCTTAAAGTTGTTGAAAAGCTTCATCATGGGTTGGCGCAAGATTGAGAAGCACAAGATCAACAAGGCTAGCTCTTCATTCAGCAACCTTTGTAGCCAAGTGTTGGTTTTGAGCCCAAGCTATTTTGGGTTGCCCCTTCATGATAATGTATTTTCCCCTTGCTTCCAATAAATTCAACTAGGTTGTAGTGATTATATCTAAAAGATCAAAGACATCCAGAATCAGTTTCTTGATTCCTACATGTTAGCCTAGCAACTCTTCATGTTAGGCTATACTTCATTTGCTCTAACTATTCTTGTAGATGTCTATACATCTTGAAATGCATAAACATTTGGTACAAATGCTGCAAGTGCATCCAAAGGCCTTAGCGATTCTATTAGCAACCACTACTACTATTGTCTCTTACCCATAGTGCTGCATCACAAAGATAGTTGTCCCCTTGCCCTCCTCTAGATGCACTGAGAATGTAGAGGCATTTCCAAAGATATTTGGGAATTTCTACTATTGTGAGAAAGAGACTGTTCCCTCTCAAGTGCTAGGATTCGATCTTGTAGGTAGCTATGTTCTTTAGGCTAAAACGATTGGCCCACCTTCCTTCATCTAGCTAATGGTTTGAGCCAATTCATTGAGGTGACTCATTGCTAGGTGATACATAGATGGATCACTACCACTTGTTCGTGCTCACTACTTCTACTCACACAAAAACTACTCTTGGATCTCATGCAATCATTCAAGGGCAAAATTGAACTTTGGTATTATTTCATGAGTGTGTAGTGGAGGTGGTGATTACTACTCCTCTTTCTTGATTATGGTAGGGGTCTTGTCCTTCATTATTTCTACCCAAGAGGCATGAGTATGTCAGAGTGTATCATTAGCATAGTGAACTATTCTTTCCCTTTTTGCATAATTTTCTAATGAGGCAGGAAAATGGCAAGGCATTCCTTCAACATTCATTTTTCTTAAATTGCTTCTCTATCTCTAGATAGATCAACTATGAGATGTTCACAAGGAATTTTTCACTAAGAGCAGCACACGCACAAGCAGAGAAGGTACTCACCTTACTAGGCCTCTATATCGGATTGAGGTGATAGGTCACTATCTTGAAATATACATGCTCTATCAAGGTAAGTGCACCATACTTCTTACAATCCACTCCATAGCATCGCTAGGTCCACTTCTTCTTTGCTTTTAGGTCTAATTGTGTAGAGATCTCTGCCAAAGTTGTTCTAATATCAGTAGGGCCTACATAATAGCTTCCACCGAGTAGGACACCTAAATGTGTTTGATCTTCACACTGGCTCCTACCTGCCTATTGTTCCAAAAGAGCTATGTTTCTCCCATGTACCAATCCCCATTGGAAGTGATGATTGGCCACATGGGAGAGCTTTGTAACTACATCTTGACTTCTAGTAAAGCATGTTTCAAGAATGGTCCAAAGATTAATTCTTGGAAAACTAAATGTTGGATGTCATGAGGCTTGATCTGATCAAGGTAAGCTTGAGTTAAAGTGACCTCAAGTCTTACCACCGATCCTAGCGTCTCATATCAATGGGATTATTCTATTATAGTTGCTTCCTTGATGGGTCAAATAGATTCCACTTTGGGCTCCTCCTAAAGAGGTCTTGTTGCATGAGTTTTGTTGCCTACTCTTGGGCTTGCTCTTGTTGCTCCCTTCTAGCTCTTGGTTGCTTGTCCCTTGGTTGAGATGGTCCTCCTTCCTGTGGGTGTTTCGATTTAGGTGCCATTAGTAATTACAACATGACCAAGGATTAGCACTTAATGTGTAACTTTAAAACATTTGAAATACCTTATCTCTTAGGGTAGTTACACTTAGCTAAGTTGTCATTATGGCCTATTTAATTATTTTAATATTATTGTATTATTATCTGATTAAACAAGTTACTAGAGTATGTTGCAAGGGCTAACTCTCATAGTTTGATGATTTAATATTATTTTATTCGTTAAATCCATGGGAGAGTTAGAAAATTCTAAAAAAAATTCTATCAAAACCTAAGGTTTGTGGCCCCTATGATGTAAAGCATACCTCTAAGAGTTGTAAATCTAAAGAACAAAGTGAATCAAACCAATGGTTTCAAAGTTATGAGATCTGGAAGGTTTTGGGCTTTGGAAAATTGTAAAAACTCCCCTTGCATTTGAAGCAAATGGCAAAAAATTCCTAAGTGGTGAGAATTATTTATAGAACTTTTTTCTTGCGTTGACTAGGCCTCATGGATGGGGCCTAGTCAACGCAATCAACTACATCACCTTGGCCTAGTCGACGTGGCTATTGACAACAGTTGACCAATTCAAAATTCAAAAAATATAAGGAATTTTTAAATGAAATTAGAGTCCAATTGAAGCTCAAAAAGCTAAGAATACAATGAAATACATGAAGAGGTTTTAAGAGTTCACAAAAGATGGAGAATGATTGGAGAAATTCCTCAAAGATCACATAGTTGGATGCAACCGATAAGGAATGCAAAATATTTTATTGCCCAAATGCCTAAGGATAAGGGACTTAAATAGCCCAACTAATAGCTATGCAAGGGGGTCCTCCCCATAGTAGGCTTATACCCTTTTTTCCAGTGCATAACCTTAACTAAGGAGTCCATGGACCCCATAGTTGATTAATAGTTACGAAAAGCTAAGAACCAAAACCCAAAGAATCTACCTAAGAATTTTAACACATCAAACTAAGACATTAAACAAAAACATGAAAACTGACAATGAGGTGAGTTATCGAGAGCATTGATGGATGAGATACAGAATGGAATGGATGTCCCAATCATGGTCACATGAAGTCCCTTATGAGTTTCATGGTTAAATAACACAATAAAGTCCAACCTTAGTCCAGATCAAAACCAACCACTTTTAGTAACTTTGCATTGCCACTCTATGACAAGTCCATCCCCTTAAGACACAAGAATGCTCCCACAAACAACCACCATTCTTTATTTGAGAAGAAAAGAGAAGCAGGAAGTGAGAAAGGACCTTAGTTAGAGGGGACCTTTAGGCATGGATAACATGTCTTTCTAGTCCCATAACTAGTGCTTGTAGCCCATTTATTTTTTCTAAGGGATGTGCTTCGAATTCCCATCATGTTTTACTTTTAAGTTTTATAAATTTTTAGATGGGAACCACACCATGCAAAGACTTATTCGACTTCCTATTATTGGTTGACATTGAATGATAATAAATCCATGAAAACACACATGCACTTCAGTAAGTAGAAAGGCACAAAGAGTATTGAATCCCCTTGAAGTTACATCCTTTTGAAACCTTTGAATCTTTCCCAAGTTTGGAAACTACCAAGGTTACAAGTTCATTAAATTTGTATTAATAACAAATGAATCTCATATTTTCAAAATTGGGAAAACCATAGAGTTGGTGGATGGGTGGACAACATGGGCTCATTGCCTATTCCATGAAAAGAAAACATGTCTTAGTTATCGATCATCAAAATTCAAAAATAGAAACCAAACATTAGCAATCAAAAACATTAGATACAAACCACCATTAGTAACCACATTGCCTATTCCATGAAAAGGAAACCTATCTTATTTATCGATCATCAAAATTCAAAAATAGAAACCAAACATTAGCAATCAAAAACATTAGATACAAACCACCATTAGTGACCAGCCACATCATCACTAAGTCTTATTGGCATTAAAGCACTTTTATTAGAATAGAAGAAAAATTCATACCAAAATAAGGAAAAATATAAAAGAAATTGTAAAATATTCAAGAAAAATAAAACATACAAATGATGTTATCAAACAAAAATTTGGAAAAATAACAAAGTGTAAAACAAAAATGGTATAAAAACAAAGAAAGTATAAAATAAAAAATAGAAAAGCTATAGAGCCACTCAATAGATTAGCATGGATGGCCATCTCCCCCATGACCAAGTTGAAAGGAGGAGATTCGAAATATTGAGTGTGGTTGTCCATCTGATGAGGCATTGATCACACTAGCTTGCATGGACTTATGGAAAGGTTTCAATTATTACATGTTGACCAGCTATTTTCTATGTTGGCTCTTAAGTTTGTAAATTAACATGGTCCCAAAAGAAAAATTTTCATAAATGATGTAAGGCCCTTCCCACAACATTTGGAACTTAGTTCATTGACACACTTATGTGGGGTCCTAGTAGAGAACTTTATCTATAGGTTGAAATTTTGCTTTTCTTATTCTAAGGTCATGGAATTGTTTACTGAATGCTTTATGCAATTCATTCAAGGACAGGACCACCAATCAATTCTCATCTAGCACGTTAAGGTTAATCAATCTCTCATGTTGTGTTAGGCTCAAGTTAAGTTCAAGGTCACAAGCTGTTAAAATTGTATGGAGGTTAGATTAAATTGGCAAAGTTGGTAATTTTTTGTACACCAACTCATAGGGAGAGTAGCCTATAGGAAGTTCCCATGTTGACCAGTATGCCCAGAGGGCATCATTAAGTTTTGTGCTCTAGTCTCTCCTATGTTTGCTAATTATTCTTGTTAAGATTTTTGTGATCTCCCTATTAGTAACCTCTACTTGACCATTGGCTATGGGGTTGTAGGGTGTTGTTAATTTATGCTCAACCCCCAAGCATTACATGATCTTGCAAAAGGTAGCACCTATAAAATGAGTACCATTATCAGAAATTAGTGCACGTGTGATGAGATGCGATATGCACTGAGCCACGATATCGCGTACACAATATCGCGGTCCACCGCCATATCTATAAATAAGAGGCGACACTCCCTTCATTTCCCAATCCTGGCTAGAAGTAGCGAGCAACTTTGTAACCTGAACACAAGTTGTGTATGGCAATAAAGACTAACTTGATTGGATAAACCTTGCAGTACATGGTTTTATTTTATTGTTATTTATTGCTTTCCTAGTGCACACGAGTATGACTTGATTACAAGCATCTTCGGATGTGTACGGCTAATCAAGCAATCGGCTGCTCGTCGCAACGCGTGAGTACGACTTGACTACGAGCATTGTGACTGCTTGGTAACCCAGTAGCGTATTCCAGGATCTG
>MNCI01029592.1:527029-546408 GCA_015680685.1 Gnetum montanum
GAACTGAGGAAACTCATGCCAACAACCGTGGCATAGACTTATTGGAACGTGAGCGTCACCAACTTCCACCACTCAACTTAAGATCATCAATTGGGAGAGGTTGGGCACTTCTCAGAAATTCCAATAGGCGCTCACTATTACGGATCTCTCCCTTACAACTCAGTCATGGGGGAGATGGCCACCTATGATAACCATATGGGGCCCTCAGTTCTTTTAATTTTTTGTTTTACAACATTTTTGTTTTACAACATTTTTGTTTTACAACGTTTTTGTTTTACAACGTTTTTGTTTTACACATTTTTGTTTTACAACTTTCTTTAACTTTTGATGTTTTTGTTTTACACCATTGTTATACTTTTCTATTTTTTGTGTGTGTGTTATCCACCATGTAAGTTCGTCACCCAATAAGTGTTCAGACAGATGGGATGAATTGTTTTTCATTAATTGCTAATGTTTGGTTTTTACCTTTAAGTTCCAATGTTGATACTAGGGTATGTCTTTGTTGATATGGCAGGCAATGAGATCACTTCATCCATCCATTTTTCAAGTCTATGGTTTCCCTTGGCTTGGAAATGTACAGTTCCCTTTTAATAAGAACTTCAATGAACAGGTGACTGGGCATTTCTTAAACTAAGGAAGGACTCAAGGATTGTAAAGGGTGTGACTTCAAGGGAACTCGATGCTTTTGTGTTGGTCATTCACTTGGGTGCTTGGTTGTTTTTTTCTTGAGTTTTCTTACCATTCCGACATTGCCCATTCTTCGGAAGCTGAGACAATTAAAATAAAGAAGTCTTTGCATGGTGTGATCCCCACACATAAAAACATAAAAAAAAAAAAAAACCAAAGTGAGGATTCAAAGCACACCCCTTACACGAAATAAAATTTGGGCTGCAAGCACTGGTTATGGAACCAAAGTGTTCCCTCTAACTAAGGCCCTTCTTGCTTCCCATTCTCTCCGTTGTTTCGTCAAAATGGTGGTGGCTCTTTGAAGATGCATCCTTGTTATCCAAGTGGATGGTTTAACCAAATGCATTGATGTGAAGTCACTGGAAACGGTTAGTTTTAGCCAGAGTTGGAATGATATTCGCCAAGTCACATTAAGCATAAAACACACAAGGGGCTGTACACCACCTTGTCTTGGGATTCCATTCCACTTTTCTTCTTTCCATCCTTCTCCCCATTGTTCACCTCATTGTCGGTTGTATCATTAGTGTATATATTTTGGTTGATGTATTGTTTTCTTTTTGGTAAATTCTTACGGTTAAGACTTTAACTCTTGTTCCGAAGGACATTCCCAGAGCCTACAAACTCTTTGAACGTGGGATTGTCAGGGCATTTAGGGCATGCGCCTGCTTTGGGGAGGACCCACTGACATTCCTATTTGGAACATTAGTTAACTTCTTGTCCTTAACATTTTGCAATTAATTTTTGTTTTTGTTCATTTCCATCTTGACATCTATTTCACTGATGCCATCGTTGTCCCTTTTTACCTATCTTTCTTACTCCTTTTCTTTCTCCATTCTAATGCTACCGGAGGTTCACGATTATTCATGGGGGTACGGGGCTTGTTTTTTCTCCTTAACCCCTACACCTTCGGTAGTCATCATCTACATTTTCCCAGATCCATATCAGCCATACCACAACCTAGCCAATGAACCTAAACCGAAGCAAGGTATTATTTACTTAATGATTCAATTACCCTTGCTGATATATGATTGTGTTGTGAGTGCAGATGGCCATCATACAACAACGGATTGGATCTGGAGCAAACACTTGGAATGGAGCAGCGTTGAAGCAACTATGCAAGGAGTAGAATGGATAATGCGCTTACGAATGGACAATGGAAGGCGCGATCTAGGCGTTGCCAACAGCAAGACTCTTCTCTCTTCTTCTCTTTTATTCTCTCTCCTCTTTTCTCTCAGTTGCCAAATGTGGCCTGATGTCATTGTAATAAGGTGTTCCCCCTTGTTGTCATGAACACCAATTGTGTCAAGTCTTGTAATAAGGAACCATTCACATGTCATTCCATTAGTTCCATTTTCCCTCAATAATCCCATACCTTCCTGATATTATTGTAAGGAACTCGAGGACGATTTTTCATTCAGTCATGGGGGTATGATGAGACATGATATGCACTGAGCCACGATATCGCGTACGTGCACACGAGTATGACTTGATTACAAGCATCTGCGGATGTGTACGGCTAATCAAGGAATCGGCTGCTCGTCGCAACGCGTGAGTACGACTTGACTACGAGCATTGTGACTGCTTGGTAACCCAGTAGCGTATTCTAGGATCTGCGCTTGGTAATCCCAGTAGTAGTCCAATGTGTACGGCTAGTTAAGGAATCAGCTACTCATCACTAGGCTAGAACGTGTGATAAGTACAACTTGGCTACGAGCATCCACGGGTGTGTACGGCTAGCCAAGGAATCGGCTGCTTATCACACTTAGGCTAAATAGGTGCCTCAGTACGACCACTTCGAACACTTGCGTTACGTGTGGTGATCCCAGTAACGATTAGCGTTTGGTAGCCACAGTTGCATAGTTCAGGGTGTGTCCGGTAAGTGGGAACGAATGCTAACACTAGTTAATTTAGACTTAGGACATTAGTTAGAGTTAGTTAGTTTCTCAACCCTTTCCCTCATAGCTTAGGAGATAAACTGAAAAATACCAAAAAAATCATATACCTCAGACTTGCTTAACCATACACCGTGACACATACAAGCAAGCCTGGGAAGACAACGAATGATTAACCCCAAGTGTTTCTTGTGGCATTAAGGCATTTAGTCTGCGGAGTTTGATCGGATCACGCGTACATGCTCGTATTTGTATGGTTGAGTGTAGGGGTACCTCGCCACTCATCAACGTGGCACTCAAAACTTGTTTACAACATTTTTTTGTATAAATCATGTAGCAGTGGACAGTGTAAAGTCAGTGATGGTGGCTACTTCTACCCATTTTGTACAATAGTCAACAATGACTATTATGTATGCCTTTTCATTTGACATCGATGTGATGTAACCCATGAAGTCTATGTTCTAGATGTTGAAGGGTTCCAATGGTTGGATACATTGTTGAGGTCCTTCCATTTGAGCGATCATCCCACTATCTTATTGATAGCGTTCATAGGAGTAGATGAATTGTTGGGCATCCCTGAAGATTTTTGGCCAATAATACCTTGCCATCAAGATTTTAATAGCCATGCATCTCCTTGCATAATATCCTCCACAAGTACCCTCATAAGCATCTTGGAGAACGTGCAATTTGTCAACATCAAAAACACACCAATGAACCAATATATTAGTTTACATCTTGTAAAGGTGTTCATTAATCTCCATGAAGCATTTGGCCTAAGGAAGAAACTATTGTTTTTTCCCATGTTCTAACTCTTGTGACATCTCTTGAGTGAGAAGATAAGTGAGAATGTCATGATACTATTTTGGTTCAGTAGGTAATTATTCATTTATTGCACTAGCAAATAGGAATTCATCAAAAAATTGATCAAAGAGTGGGCTCTCATCCTCTTTGTTTTTCCATCGTAACCGAGACAAGTGATCACCAACCACATTCTCAATCCCCTTTGAATCTACCATTGTGAGATTGAACTCCTACAAGATCACTAGCCACTGTATGACACAGGGGCTCACCATTGGTCTAATAAGTGAAAGGCACTATGGTCAGTGTGCACAAACACCTTATATCTAGGCACATAGTGCCTAAACTTCCCCAAAGCATACACCACAATCATTAGCTCTTTCTCTATCATGGTGTAATTAAGCTATGCATCCATAATGCTTTGGCTTGCATAGTGGATGTAATATGGACATTTCTGATCATCCAACTATGTAAGAAAATCTCCCAAGGCATAGTTTGATACATCCATCATGATGTAAAATGGATGAGACCAATCAGGTGCTCGTAGAATTGGAGTTTTTACAAGCTTTTCCGTAAGCTGCTAGAATGTCTTTTTACATTTCTTGGTCCATATGAATGGAGCACCTTTCTTTGTAAGCTCGACCAATGATTTTGCAATCTTATAGAAATTCTCTATGAATTGTGACCAGTAGCCACTATATATAAGAAATAACTAGACATATTTAATAGTTTTTGATTAGGAAGTTATTTCTTGGATGACCCAAATCTTTTTAGGGCCTGCCTCAATCCCTACTTGAGAAATTCTATTCCCTAACACAATGCCCTCCTAGACCATGAGATGGCTCATTTACCAATTGATCTCAAGATTAGTCTCCATACACCTTTTAAGCACTTGCTCAAGGTAACCCATGGCTTGCTTAAATGTAGTGGCATAGGTCAAAAAGTCATCAATGAAGACTTCCATCCCAGTACCAATTTGATGCTAAAAAATATTCAAGACAAGGCATTGGAAAGTTAGAGGGGCATTGCACATACCAAAGGGCATCTTACAATATGCAAAAGTCCCCCAGGGACTTGTGAATGATGTTTGGGTCTGATTCTCAGGCATAATCTAAATTTGATTATAGCCACTATAACCATCTAGGAAGCTATAATAGCAATGTCCACAATAGTGTCCAACACCTAGTCCACAAATGGCAATGAAAAATGATCTTTGAATGTCACAATGTTTAATAGCCTAAAATCAATATAGACCCACCATTTTCTACCTTTCTTTGGTACAATTACAAGTGGGCTAACCTAATTACTATCCGCAATTAGATAGATGAACCCCACCTTGAGGAGTGGTTCAATTTCCTCTTTGATGATTTGTTTCAATTTGGGGTTCAATCACCAGTGTGGTTGTCTCTTTAGCTTTATGACCATATTGGTCTAAATGCAATGCTATCATATCCTAGGATCAATTCCTATGAGTTCAAGATATGACCAAGCAAAGGTTGTTGGCCATTCGTTGATCACCTTCAACAGGACCCTTTTCTACTCATGAGCGAGGTTAGCATTGATTATCACTAGCTTGCCATTTTTCAAAAATGCATATTTCATACCAATAGGTAGATTTTTCAACTCTAAGGGCTCCTATTTAAAACTATCAAGGATTTCTAACTCTCTTCAATTAGTATCATCAGGTTCATCATCAAAGAGTTGGTAATGAAATTACTCCAATTCATCCATGCATTTAACATAGGCACAAGTTAAGCTCTTAGTAGGTTCCATGCAAAATATGTTACTCACAAAATTAGTTTTCAGCCATTGGGTGCCCTCCTATTTTGTGGCTACTGCATACAGGCACTTTTGGATTTCAAATTCATCTGCGTACTATCTACATGCTTTGATTGACGTGCTTTTAATAGACCAAAGCATCTACACATAATTGCACCTTGTATCATTGTACACTATGCATGGAACTCACTTCTTCTTGATCTTTCTAAATGCATTTTTCTTAGAAATCTCCAAAGAAAGATCTCTGATGCCTATTTGTACATCAACAATGCTTAACCAAGCTCTTCCCATGTTGATTGAGAAGTCTCCCTTGTAATTGTCAACTTTGATTACTAGGAAATTTGCAAGATACAACCACCTATAGACAGTGGTCACAATGTCCTCCACTAGTCCCAAAGGAATAGTGATGGACCGATCTACCAATTCTAAATGGATGTTGCTCTTCTTGAGAGGAGGTAGGTTTCAAGCATTGTACATTTCATGGGAAATAAGATTAACTCCAAAACTTAAGTCAAGAAGAGCCTTGCATGGCTCATTCCTAAAAATCTACAAATAGATGAGAGGACTTCTAGGATCAACTCTTTTCCTAGGAAGGTTTCCAACCTTGTTCCAGTTAGATACAACGTGTGTTAAAATGACTATGAAGATCTTGAGAGGTATTTGGTTTGAAGGGCTCTCGAAAGGAATGGATGCCAAGGATGAAGGAGATATAGGGTGACCAACCACATAAGTAGGTGAGGACTTAATAGGGCTATTAATTCATAATAATGATCTCTTATGCCATCTAGGTTCTAAACCACTTAGCTGAGGAGCCGACTATAAGTTAATGGCCTTGGTAGCATTATGTTGCTATGGCTACTTAACAATTTTTCCCTAAATGGATGTAATTAGGTTGAAGGTGAAGGAGCATGTGCTAAAGGATGAGGAGGGTGATAAGAATATGAGGTTTCCCCTCTAGTAGATGGAGAATGAGTTTTATAATACTCAGGAGGGTAGTAGTGATGTTGAAAAGAATCATGACTAGAAAAGTCATGTAGAGACATTGGTTGCTAAACATAATACCCATACAAATTTGGCTGTCTGTAAGGGTACTACTACCTTGGTGGTGGCATGCCCCATAACTATGGGTATTGCCACTATTGATACTACTCATCTGGTTGCAGTGGAGCTTCAATTGGATAATAAGCCTATTGTTGTTGATGGAATTTCCTTAGGTTGCCTTCAGGATAAGGCAACCTTCTAGATGCTTACCTTTGTGTTAGTCTGGAATTCAAAGCATACATCCCATATTCTTGTAAGTGTAAGACAATAAGACAACATCCCTTGGGATGTTCATATTAGTAGATGTCAAACCCACCATCATCATCTGATTCTAACTCTACAACCTCTTCTACTACAGCAGCCTTTCCCTTACCCCTTTGGTAGGCAAGTTCACCTTCTTTCCTTCTCTTGTGATCACGATCACTACCTTATTCTTTAGATTCTTCTGTAATTTTCAAAGTAATTTGAAATTTTTCATCTAAAAATTCTCACATTTTATCAACCTTAGCTGAAATTTTAGATATAGATTTTTAAATTAGCAAGGTCTTTTGTTAGACCACCTCATCAAGTGGTGCTTCCCCCTCATTGTTACAAAATCATACCTTCCTCTTTTATATGAAAGGGTACTGTTTATACTCCTTAGCACTTTTTCATTTTTTTTCAACTCATCTTTTTCTTTTTTAACCTACTTAATCAACCTTTGAATCTAATAGGCTCTTAGTTCTAACAGTCTTCCTTTGGTGTATACCCCAAGAGTTCTCCTCATTTCGAATCGAAGCCCATCTATGATATGGTGAAGCTATTTCCATTATGAATAACCATGGCCAAGACATCTATGCAAAAAGGAATAATACCTATCCATGGCTATGTCCAAGAGTTCATGTGTTTCTTATTGCTAGTCTTAGATTTGTCTTCTCAAATTGGATAGTCTAGAGTACATTTGATATTTGTCATTGAACAACTTAAGCATCATACTATGAATTGATTTTAGCTTTAAGGACTAGTTCCAACTTTCTTCTTCTTTTATGTGTCCTGGGAAGTAGCTAAAGTTTCTGCTAGCTATTTTCTATGTTTTGCAAGGCACAGGCATCATGAAAGGCCTACAGATGAGTCTATGGATCTAAGTTATATTCCCCCTCAAATCTAGGAATATCGTTCATATCCAATCACTTAATTCTACTATCTTTCATATGCCTAGTTAAAATATTGACTACCTCTGTGATGTTTAGCATGCTTCAAGTTATTAGTAAGTGCTCATCATTGTTATGATCGTGATGATGCCTATGATGTTCCCTACTACCCCTTTAATCATAGCAAGGCCTACGATCATAATCCTACCATTCACCTCCATCACAATTTCGTCCCCTTTGATTTTAATCTAATTCAAATAAGGAGGAGGAAGATGTAGATAAAGAGGATAAAGAGGGGGTAGGACTTCCATCACCACAGTGTCTACCACCTCCTCTCCACTTTTCACAACCATGATCATCAGGCTTTTTATCATCATGATGTGTACGCAAGCCCCTGCCTTGACTCCCACTTTTTCCTAAACCTAGATTATTGATAGTGGACTACAAATTCAGGTTCAAGCCTCCATCACCAATGTCAAGGGGTGGAGAATCTTCCTATTGAGAACCCCTAGAGGAAGCATCCTCATTATCATTTCCCTTTATAGCTTCATGGTGCTTCTCCTAGTGCCAACGTCATTTGCATTGTGTTTTTGTGGAAAAATAGTCCTAATAGTCATGGTCCTACACAACATATTCATCATGGAGGTCCGAGATGCCCAACCTCTTAAGAGTTTGGAGCAACATCCCAAAAACAAATCTATTAGGAGGCAACACAACATTGCCCTCCATATCTTTCCATTGCATCTGCTCATCCAATTGTAGGATGAAGGTAAAATCAGGTACAAACTCATCTAGATAAGTATACACCACCTTGAATTCTTGGGGCACTAGCGGTTTTGAATCATCATGCTTATAAGAAGAAGACATTTTGGATTATAGAAAAATTTAGTGTGCTTAAAATTTAATTGTAATTATTAATTTTTCAATTGATTTTGATCTTAGGATTCATTCCAATTATCTTAAATAATATTCACTAAGTCCTAGATAGCACACATATCAAACTACAAGTCCCCAAAAATGGTGCCAATAATGAGCAACAAGTAGACCTTATGCCTAACCATATGAATCACTAAGAATTCATGCACAATCTAGTCAAATTTCATGGACTTATAGCCTTCTAAGTACACTAGTCTCTAGGAAGTAAAACTAACAATTACAATTGTTGTCTTCCCAATTACACTCATAAAATGCAAAGGTATCTTTAAGTGCAACTGAGGCATATGATTTTTCTCATTTTTTATGTTTTGTGTTTTAAGTTTCCTAAGGATAAAGAATAATGAATAAAAATAAAATAATTAAATTGATAATTTAGTCTAACTAGCTACACCTCACTAATCCTAACATAAGCATCCATTCCCACTAGTCATACACATCCTAAACACATTTAATGCTATTGGGTTATCAAATGTTAAGCATTATTGAAATTACCAAGCACCAAACATATGCTTGAAATGGTCATACTTATGTGCTTAATTAATCACTATTTAATCTAACTTAATTTAGCTTAATTACTTAAAGAATTTAAGAAAATTTCATAAAACATTAAATGCATAAATAAAAAATTAATCTATTTCAAAATCCTGCAAGGTTTATCATAAAGCTCATCTTTATTACTGCACACACTACTGTGCTAAGGTACAATAGTGCTCAAATAAAGATCCATACACTCTTTGACTCCTACTGTGGGCACTTAAAAAATATTCTAACTTTCAAATGACAAAACTAAAAGAGATATACTACAACTATGAAAAAAGATGTCATAAGCATGGCAGGTGAGCATGTGTTTATAGGAAAAAAATAGACACTACATAAACAAGGCCACATGAATGCATCAAATACCACATTGATGGGGCCTCATCAATAGGACCCAAGAAAATGTGACTCATGAATGAGCTTGTAAAAAGTAGCACCTATAAAATAAGTACCATTGTCATAAATTAGTGCATGTGGCACTTCAAACCTGTTTACAACACTTTTTTGTACAAATAGTGCAATAGTGAAAGATGTACAATTAGTGATAGCTACTACTTTTACCCATTTAGTACAATAGTTAACAATGACTATTGTGTATGCCTTTCCATATGACATGGACATGATGAGACCCATGAAATTAGTGCCCTACATATCGAAGGGTTCTAGTGGTCAGATCCACTACTGAGGTACCTCCATTCAAGCAGTCATCTCACCATCTCATTGACAGCATTCACAAGAGTAGATGAATTAGTGTACATTCCTAAAGATTGTTGGCCATTAATACCCTACCATTAGGATCTTAATGGATGTGCATCTCCCTACATAGTGGCCCCCACAAGGATCCTTATGAGCATCTTGGAGAACAAGCAATTGATTAGCATCAGGGACACCCCAACAAACTAAGCCATTAGTGCATACCTTGTAAAGATGTTCATTGATTTCCATGAAGTGTTTGGACTAATGATGAAACTATTGTTTCTTTTCGTGGTTAGAGTCTTGTGGCATCTCCTGAGTGAGAAAATAAGTGAGGATGTCATCATACCATTTTGGTTTAATATGCACTATTCATTTATTACACTAGTAAAGAGGAATTCATCAGGAAATTGATCAAAGAGTAGGCTCTTCTCCTCTTTGTTGTTCCATCATAACCAAGACAAGTGATTAATGACCACATTCTCAATTTCCTTTTGATTTACCATTGTAAGATCAAACTCCTATTAAATCACCAACCCCCATATGACACAGGGGCTGATCGTTGGCTTGTTCATGAAGAAGCAAATTGCACTATAATTAGTATGCACAAACACTTTGTATCCAAGCACATAGTGCCTAAATTTCTCCAAGGAATACACCACTACCATTACCTCTTTTTCTGCTATGGTGTAATTAAGCTATGCACCCACAATGATTTGGCTTACGTAGTGGATACAATAAGGATGTTTCTAATCATCCAACTACATAAGCACAACTCCCAAGGCATAGTTTGATGTATCTAACATGATGTGAAATGGATGAGACTAATCAAGTACTCATAGAATTGGAGTTTCTAAGAGCTTTTCCTTAAGCTTCTGGAATCCTTTTTTGCATTCCTTGGTCTATATGAATAGAGCATCTTTCTTTGTAAGCTTCACCAATAGTTTAGTGATCTTAGAGAAATTCTCTATGAATTGTTAGTAGTAACTAATGTTTCCAAAGAATGATTAGACATCTTTAATGGTTTTTGATTGATGGGTTATTCCTTGGATGATCCTAATCTTTTCAAGGTTCACCTCAATCCCTACTTGTGAGATTTTGTGCCCCAACACATTGCCTTCCTAGACCATGACATGGCTCTTTTGCCAATTGAGCCAAAGATTGATCTTCACATATCTTTTAAGTACTTGCTCAAGGTGGTCCAAAGCTTGCTCAAATGTAGCACCATAGGTGGAAAAGTCATCCATGAAAACTTCCACCCCACTACCAATCTACTATTGAAAAATGCTCAGGATAAGGCGTTGGAAAGTTGTAGGAGTATTGCACAAACCAAACGACATCTTTTAATATGAAAAAGTCCCCCAAGGACTTGTGAATGTAGTTTTGGCCTAATTCTCTAGTGTGATCTGAATATGGTTATAACCACTATAACCATCCAAAAGGCTATAATAACAATGCCTAGAGATAGTGTCCAACACCTAGTTCACAAATGATAATGGAAAATGATTTTTGAACGTTGCCATGTTCAACAACCTAAAATCAATCCACATCCTTCACTTGTCATCTTTCTTTTGTACAATCACAAGTGGACTAACCCACTAACTATCTACATTGGATAGATGAACCCCACCTTGAGGAGTTGTTCAATTTCTTCTTTGACAATTTGGTTCAATTGGGGATTCAACTGCCACTACGACTACTTCTTTGGCTTGATGGAAGGATCAATATAGATGTAATGCTAGCATATCCTAGGATCAATCCTATTGAATTCAAGATATGACAAAGCAAAGGTTGTTAGCCATTTATTAACCTTCTGTAGGTTCTCTTTCTATTCAAGAGCAAGGTTAGCATTGATTATTACTAACTTGCCATTTTTCAACAACGCATACTCCATGCTAATAGGTAGAGTCTTCAACTCTAGGGGCTCTTATTTAAAAATTGTAGGGATTTCCAACTCTTCCCAACAAGTGTGATCAGGTTCATCATCAAAGAGTTGGTGATGAACTTACTCTAGTTCATCCATGCCTTCAACATAGGCATAAGTTAGGCTCTTGGTTGGTTCTGTGCAAAGTGTGCTACTTTCAAGATCATCTATCAGTCACATGGTGCCCTCCTACTTTGTGGTTGCTACATACAAGCACTTTTGGATTTTAATTTCGTTTGCACACTATCTACATACTTTGATTGATCTGGTTTTGATAGACCATAACTTATGTACACAGGTGCATCCTATATGGCTATACGTAATGTATAAAACTCTCTTTTTCTTGATCTTTTTTAATGCATTTTCCTTGAAAATTTATAGGGAAAGATCTCTTATGTCCATTCATCCATCAACAGTGCTAAACCAAGCCCTTTCCATAATCATTGGAAAGTTCCCCTTGCAATTATCGATCTTGATCACTAGGAAATTAGTAGGATAGGACCATCCACAAATAGTTATCACAATGTCCTCCACTGATCCCAAGGGGATAGTAATGGACTAATCTACTAATTCTAAACAAATGTTGCTCTTCTAAAGAGGAGGGAGGTTCGAGGTGCAAATCTTGGAAGGTGTTTGGATTGAAGGATTCTCAAAAGGAATAGATGCAAAGGATGAAGGAGACACAACACAACCAACTACATAAGTTGGTGAGGGTTTTATAGGGCTATTAGTATGGAAGAATAGTCTTTTTTTAGGTTTGGGTTCTAAACTACTAGACGGAATGACTGATTATAAGTTAATGACCACCCTAGTAGCATTATGTTGCTACGGCTATGCAGGAATCGCATCCTACATGGATGGAGCATGTGATAATTGAATTGAGGATGGAGGTACATGCACAAAAGGATAAGGAGGGTGATAAGAATATGGGGATTCCCCTCTAAGAGATGGAAAATAAGTTTTGTGGTGCTCCAGAGGGTAGTAAAGATGCTGAAAAGAAGCATGACTAGAAGAGTCGCATGGAGACATGAGTTGCTAAACATAGTATTCATATGGATCTAGTTACCTGTAAGGGTACCACTACCTTGGTGATGGAATCCCCTACAACTATGGATGCATCCACTAATGATACTACTCATATGGTTGTGGTGGAGCTCCACTTGGANTACTAATGATACTACTCATATGTTTGTGGTGGAGCTCCACTTGGATAGTAAAATTGTTGTTGATGGAACTACCTTAGATTGCCTTGAGAATAAGGCAATCTTCTGGGTGCTTGCCTTCTTGCAAGCCTAGGATTCAGAGCGTACACCCCAAATTCCTACAAGTGTGACACAACAAGGCAACATCCCTTAGGATGTTCATATTCATAAATGCCACACCCACCATTATCATCTGATTCTAACACCTCAACCTTTTCTACTACAACAGCCTTGCCCTTACCCCTTGGGTAGGAATGTTTAGCTTCCTTCCTTCTTCTACAATCACGATCACTACTTTGCTCTTTGGATTCTTCTACAATTTTCAGTGTTGTTTGAAATTTTTCATCCAAAAATTCTAACATTTTATCCATCCTAGTCAAAATTTCAAAAATAATTTTTTGAATCGACAAGGTTTTTCACTGCAGCACTTCATCAAGTAGTGCCTCCCCCTCACTATCATAGAATTAAACCTTTCTTTTTCTAATAAAAGGGTCTCCATTACATTCTTTAGCAATTTCCCATTTTCTCAATTCACCTTCTTCTTTTGCAACCTGCTCAATCAATCTTTGAATCTGATGGCCCTTAGTTCTAATAGTCTCCCTTGAGAATAGACCCCAAGTGTTCTCTTTTCTTCTGATCGAAGCCCATTTATGATTTAATGAAGCCCATCTATGACATGGTAAATTTACTCCTGTTAAGAATAACCATGGCCAGAACATCTATGCAAAAGGGAATAACACCTAGCCATGGCTATGTCCAAGGGTTCATGTGTTCCTTGTCACCAACCTTGGATTTGCTTTTTCAAATTGGAACACTCGAGAGTACACTTGATATTTATCATTAAATAGCTCAAGCATCGTACTCCATCTACAAATTGATTCTAGCTCCAAAGAGTGGTACCAACTTTCTACTTCTTTTATGAGTGTTCTAGGAAATAGCTTAAGTTTTTGCTAGTCATTTTTAATATTCTACAAGGCACAAGCATCATGAAAGGCTTGAAGATGGGTTTGTTGCGTTGAGTTATATCCCCCTTAAAATCTAGGAATATTTTTCATACCCAACCTCTTGATTCTGCTATCTTTCACATGCCTAGTTGGAATTCTCACTACCTCTATGACATTCAACATGCTTTAAGTTTCTAGCAAAGATTCATCATCATCATGATTTCAATGATCTGTATAATGTCCTCTGATACCACTTTGATCATGATGGGGCCTACAACCATTGTCCCATCATTCACCTCCATCATGGTTTTGTTCCCTGTGATTTTGATTAGATTCAGAGGAGGAAGAAGAAGATGCAAATGAAGAGGGTGAAGATGGAGGAGGACTACCACCACCATAGTGTCTTCCACCTCCTCTCTGCTTGTCATGACCATGATCATTAGGTTTATTCTCATCATGATGCTTGCCTAAGCCCCTACCTTGACTTCCACTTCTACCTGAACTAGGATTGTTGATACTAGATTGTAACTTTAGGTTTTCAAGTCCCCTTCACTAGAGTCAAGGAGTGGAGAATCTTCCTGTTGAGAATCCCCAGAGGGAGGATCCTCCTTGCCATGTTGATTCAATAGGAATAAGGGGTTAGTGAATAGTTTCCCCTTTATAGCTTCATGGTACTTCTCCTAGTGTAGATCTCATTTGCATTGTGTTTCTATGGGATGGTAGTTAGAATAGTCATGGTCTTGCATAACATATTCATCATGGAGATCCTAGATGCTCAACCTCTTAAGAGTTTAGAGTAGCATCCCAGGAAGAGATGGGTCTAGAGGCATTGCTCTTAATATCTCTTCATCATAGTTGTTCATCCTAATGTAGGATGAAGGTGAAATTAGGTACAAACTCATCTCGATGAGTGTACACCACTTTGAATTCTTAGGGCACTCGTTGTTTTGATTCATCATGTCTATGAAAAGAAGACATTTTGGATTAGAAGAAAAATTCAGTGTGCTTTTAATTATTATTATTATTATTAGTATTAAATGATTTCAACTTTATGATTTGTTCCAATGATATTAAATAATTTTCTCTAAGTCCTAAATAGTGCATGTATCAACTAAAAATCCTCGACAATGGTGTTAATAATGAGCAATGAGTAGACCCTATACCCAACCATACGAATCACTAAGCATTCACATGTGATCTGGTCAAATTATGTGGACTTATATCCTTCTAAGTACATTAGTCTCTAGGAAGTGAAACCAATCATTGTAATTGTTCTCTTTCCAATTACACTTGTGAAATGCAAAGGTATGATTAAGTGCAACTAACGCATATGATTTTTATCATTTTTACATTTTATGTTCTAAGTTGCCTAAGAACAAAGAATAGAAAATGACAGGTATTTAATTGCTAATTTGATCTAACTAGCTAACATTTAACTAATCCTAACATAAGCATTTATTCCCACTTGTCGTACACATCCTAAACACACTTAATGTATTGGGTTATCAAACATTAAGCGTTACTAGGATTACCAAGTGCCAAACATATGCTTGAATTCATCATGCTTATGTGCTTAATTAATCACTATTTAATTTAGCTTAGTATAGCTTAATTACTTAAAACATTAAATAAAATTACTTAAAACATTAAATGCATAAAGAAAATAATTAATTAAATGCAAGGTTAATTAGAAATCTTATCTTTATTTCTACACACATTGTCGTGCTCAAGTACAACAATGCTTAAATAAAGATCCATACATTCTTTGACTCCTACTACAGGCACTTATAAAAATATTCTAATTTCTAAATGACAAAACTACAAGAACTTCGCTACAACTATGAGATTTTTTGCTATAAATGTTGTTGGTGAATGTGTATTTATAGGTGAAAATAGAAACTATGTCGATGGGGTCATGTCAATGTAGCCGAGTCGACAGGGTCACGTTAATGAGGCCTCGTTGACGTAACCCTTGATGTGACTCATCAATCATCATTGATGCAATGTCTCAGGATCTATGTAGCCCTATAAAGATTAGCACTTGGGTGCACAATTGACAACTTTTCATTCCAACGCTTAGCTAAACTCTTACAATTTTATTTCATAGTTTAGTGATAGAGTAAATACCTGTAGTGTGGTGTTAAGTAGTAAATTGGAATCTTTTTTTGAGTAAATTATACTTGGATGTAGTTTATGTGAGGTAATAAAGATCAAAATTGTTTTTCATCATTGCAACATTCTTTAGTTTTCTTTATGTTTACTTAGAATAACTTTCTTTCTTTCTTAGTTAATCATTTACATTTCAAGCACTTTACTTCATATGTTATTTGTAAGCAAAATGAATACAATTGGTTTCAAGTGCTAAGTGTAGTTATCCAGTAACCTAGTAGTGGTGTTACTTGATTTGCTCAATAGTAATTTCACTTGGTAATCCTAGTGATAACTACATGAGTCCAAGGCATGTACGGTAGACTAAGACCAAATATCCATCACTCTAGGCTAAGATAGGTGTGTGTTTTTGAAGTTTGCTAGACTCAGATTTTTATCTTCTATTCAACCATGTTTACCATTAGGAGTGTTAGAAGTCATACAACATCAACCAATCATATGCCTCACTAAAAGTTAAACCATACACTCGAACTTCACTAACCCAAAGTGGGAAGATAACAATCTCAAACTTAACATCAATTACTAGCATAATTACATTGTCCATCTACGGATTACAATTTAGTCACATGCAAACACTCATGACTTGTATGGTAGAGTGTCGGGATACCTCCACCATTCATCAATGATGAAAATGATTAAAAATTCTACATCTAAGTAAAATGAAAATATAAAACTATTCTATCCTATTGACAATAAGTAGCCATTACTTGTATTTTGTACACATCATGGGCTAATGCAACTATTACAAGGATTACCAAGGAACTTTACTACTAATCAAATCAAGCAAAGTCATTACTAGGTTACCAAAGGGTTACACTTCATGCTTGAAACCAGTCGTACTTCTTCTACCTTACTAAGAGACATTGGAATGTAAAATGACTTAGGAAATATAATTGACTTAATAAGAGTAAACATGATGAAAAATAAAATTATGCTAAGTGAAATGCTATAATGATGAGAAATGATCTTGATCTTTATTGTTGTTCATGAATTGTGTTTAGGAATAATTCACTCAAACAAAGATTCTGTATAACTATAGCTTACCACACTATGAGTATTCACTCTAACTCTAAGTCACAAAAAAAAACTACAAGAATTTAACTAAGTGTTGATCAAAGTTGTTTCAATGCAATAGTGGGTTGGTATTTATGGGTATGACCATGACCCACTACATGGCATCTACGATGACATATGCAGAGTTATGATATTGTAACTATGATATTGTTGCCTACATATTATATGGTTTTATCAACAAGCCATGCATTTAGCTAAAATTTTATAGTTATTATTAAGAAGAGTAATAGGCCTTCAATTACCAATATGTTAAAGATCTGCATTCTTAGGAAGAAGATGAATCATACCTTTATTAATATTTTTACCAAAATAAAATTTTTTAATAAATTTTTGGAAAACACGAAAGAGATCATCTCCAACAGTGTCCTAATGCTTCTTAAAAATTCAATAGGAAAACTATTAAAACTTGAAGCTTTACCATTTGCTACACTAAAGGCCACTACTTTAATTTTTTCTGCTATAATTTTTGCTTAAGAATACTTTAATGTGCTTTTGTTATAAGATGAGGAATATAAGTACTAGAGGTCTCAAAGGATTCCTTGCTAAACTTTTTGGAAGAAAAAATAGGAAAAAATGATTTGCTAAAAATTGATAATAGGCTCAAGATATTTATTAATGGAATCATTTATATAAGCTAATTCTAGTTTAGGTACTTGACACTTTCCTTTTAGAAATTTAAAAAATTCCTTGTAAGAATACAGTAATATGGAGCCAATTCCCTACTAATTAAGTAAATTTAGTTACCTATATTAATTATTTTTTATATTTAAGTTGGATGACATAAACATCCAATGATCCCTTTCTCTGTATATGATCATGTAGTTTGACCTCATCACCTTATCCTTAAAAAACGATGCATATTACATTTCTAATTTGATAACAAATGCAACATAAATAAAAGCCAACTAAAAAACAAAATCCTTCTCCCGCAATGTATATGAGCATGAAGCATCTTTTGGATGAACTATCCAATAATCTCACCACTATATAAGTAGCCAACTATTATCCCACATCACCCAACTACAAGATAAAGAATTGAACTTCTTTCACCATTTAAACCAATTTTAATTTTCTTTACCTTATGCAACAAGAGAAGATAAAGAATTGAACTTTTAATTTTACTTCACATTTTTAACTATAACTTTATCCTTAGGCAAAGATCCAGCTTTATTCGATTCTCAAAATGCCTAAAAATACTACCAAAATGTAGATAGACATGAAATCAAGTACTTTTGTAATTACTATATGAACAAAAGCAATGCTAAGCATCCACTCCCACTCCACTTAATTTTCCTCTCTTATAAATCTCCTCCTCATTAATGGTATTATCATCAGCATATACATATTTCCACTTTCTTCTCAACATCAACTTTCCTTGGACCCTACACCAATTTTGACTTGCAATTTCCTTAATCATTGATGAGCGATGGAGTACCCAACACCCAACCATATGAGATATGAGTGTTCACATGCAATCTTAGTCAAACTCTGTAGATAAGGTAATGTGATTATATTAGTAATTAATTAGAGTTCATGATCATTGTCTTCCCACGTGAGTTAGTAAAATCAATACATATGGTTTAACTCATGGTGAGGTATATGATATTGATGTTGTATTGGCCATTGGGCTCCTAGTAAACATGAAGTGAAAGTAAAGGTTTCTAAATCTAAGTAATAGTAAAATAATTCTAAACTAGCCGATGCAATGAGTAGCTAGTCCTAATCTTCCAGTCACACCTTGGACTTCATGTGACTACTACTGGGATTACCAAGTACTACACTATTAGGCATACTAAGTGATAGTACTACTAGGTTACCAAGTAGTTACACTTATGTGCTCAAGATCAATTGTACTTATTCCACTTAACAACGTTAAAAGTAATTTGTAAGTAATCATAAACATTAACTATGAAAATAGTTAATAGTAAACTAATTAGAAACAAAAATAAAACTAAGTGTTGTTGTAATGATGTAGAGTAATCTCGATCTTTATTGTCAATCACACAATGCGTCCAAGTACATCACACTTGAATAAAGATTCCACTCAATTACAAAACATCACATTGCAGGCACACACTACTAAGTACTAAATTCAAAAAAAAAAAACAAACTGAAAGAGTTATGTTACTAGGCTATCAAATCTACTGTGGATCCATGTGCCTAAGTGCTACTTATATAGGCTGGTACGCATAACGTGATATCGTTTATACAATAATGTATGCTAAGATATGATAATTGATGAGACGCGACCTGCATGTGCCGCGATATCGCGTACGCGATATCGCGTCCCGCCGTCATATCTATAAATAAGAGGCGGCACTCCCTTCATTTCCCAATCCTGGCTAGAAGTAGCGAAGCTCTGGCAGATTGATCACTCCAGAGTTAGAATTTTTCCCATGTGCCCGCAGTAGGAGTCCTAGAGTGAACGGCTCTTTATTCGAGCAGCTTGTAACCTGAACCCAAGTTGTGTACGGCAATAAAGACGAACTTGATTGGATAAACCTTGCAGTACATGGTTTGCTTGTTGTTTATTTACTGCTTTCCTAGTGCGCACAAGTACGACTTTTACGAGC
>MNCI01029592.1:554878-594367 GCA_015680685.1 Gnetum montanum
ACGCATGATCTGATCGAACTCCGTAGATGGACTAGTTATGGTATCTAGATAGTTACTCATAGATCACACTTCGTTGTCTTTCCACCTATACTAGTATTAGCTTTGTCACATATGGTTTAGTCCAGAGTGAGGTGTATGATGTGTTCCTACACTAATGCTACTCCTTGGTATGATGGGAAATAATATCAACCAAGCTAGGAGAGAGAGGGTGAGAGAGAATATAAGCTAGCCTAAGTGCAATGAGCATCTGTTCCTTAATCATTCATACACATCTTGGACCTTATGCACAACTACCACTGAGATTACCAAGCGCATGGCCTAGGTATGCTACTGGGTTACCATGTAATCACACTTAAATGCTCATGATTAAGTCGTACTCATTCTGTGTTACTAGGAGATAAGGGTAGAGACATATTAACTAAGAAAGTAATAAATAACCATAACAATTAAATAATTAAACTAAGTGGATGCTGCAATGATGAAGTAATCTCGATCTTTATTGCTAGTCATGTGCGTGTCCAGGTACGTCACACTCGAATAAGGATGTCATACAATTACAATCATCACACTGCAGGCATGCATTAGGAGAAAGGGTTGAGAGGAAAAACTGACAAAAAGTTCCTACCTTAATACTAAAAACTTAAAAACTTAAAACTTCCAAAACTTTAAAAAAACTTCTTTACCAAATTTGCCTACCTCTTATTTATAGATGAGGAGAAAGGCTGTGAATTTGAGTATGTGATATCGCATCTAGGTTGCGATATCGCGTACGTGATATCACGTACGTGATATCATGGGTGTGATATCATAGCCAACAATTCATGACTCATCATACCCCCATAATTGAATGAAAACTCATCCTCAAGTTAAAGTAAGAACAAGCTCCATTGATTACACAATGGATAGGTATGGGATTATTGATTGACTAAAATGAACTCATGTCGTAGTGTGGAATCAGAAAAAAATTGAGACACAACACAAAGAATGTAAAAGAAAATCCTATAACTACAAAATTAGGTGGAACTCATATAGTTCCTAGTGGCGGTGGCTCCTCCATGAGTGCCTTTTCCTTATCTTATGCTCCAGGTCTTGGGATTTGATGGCGTCGAAGTATGGCATGGAGTTTCTCCTCTTCAGTTCAGGGATCCTGTGTTGTCCATGCTAATGTTTCGATGTTTGATGGAGTCGGCACCTCCCATGGGCACGATAGTTGCAGAAACATTTTATTTGCTTTGACATACCAAGCCGCAAACACCCATCATTCTTCCTTTCATAGGCTCTGGCTTTGTCTCTGTATTCTTGAAAATCTATGAGCCATCGATCCAAGTCTGTTGTGACACCTTTCTATCCCTACTAGCTTGCTTTAACCACCTAGAGTTTAGAATTTACAGCCTCTAATTTTTGTAATGTTTTCTTGTGTTCTGCAAATTCTATTTCATATTTGACATAAGAGGTGGCTACATGTTGCTCAAGCTCTATTCTTGGGCATCCTACTATCAACATGGTAACGTTGGCATACCGCAAGTTTGCCAACTCCATGTACTCTGTAAGGTCCTAGATTTACAGGTCCCAACTCTTAACTTCCACCTGGTGGGCAAACACGTATGTGTCTAATATGGCCTGCTAGTCAATGTATTGAGCACTGAGAGTGTTGATGTGGGTCTTGGCCATATGGATCTCCTTTTCAATGATTTGTTTATACATCCCCACTTGGTCCTGGAAATGCTTCTTTAGTTTCTCATGTCGTTTCGCCTCATTCTTCCACGCGCTTATTTCAATCGCCATCTTCTGATGGATGGTGCATACCTCCTCCATCGAGAGGGTTTGATTTTCCCTAGCTAAATAGTTCATGTCTTGGTTGACCTTTATTAGTTGTTCTTGCAACTGTTGAAAATGTTCCTCAAGAACATTCTTTTATTTCTCCATAGAAGTCAACCGAAGGTTGTCAGCAACAAGTTGTTTATTTTCCTCTTGTAAGGCTTTGAGTGTTTTGATGTGCACGTAACTTTGCGCTTGTGCTACAGAGGCATCCCAAATAGCCTTCTCTTTTTCTTCCACCACCCTTTTATTCTCTGTCAACAATTTATTAAGCTGCTCGATTTTCAAAGTGTCCAGCTGGTCTGCGGGAACGAATTGAGAAGGATCCTGCTGCGCTACTTGCAAAGTCACGAGCCTTTCTTGCAATCTTTGCACTTCTACTTCAACATGCTCGACCCTCATCTTTTTCAAGACTAGCTTCCCCTTAGTGGAAATGAGGTCTGATTTTATTATTGTAACATCCTGTGGGATGTCAAATAAGGATGTCATTACCTATCCTATTTGTAGCAATCAGTCAAGTACATCCTCATGTTCTGTAGGAGTCATTGAGGTACCAACCAGAGTTTTAGCATCCTGTGCTCTTGTAAGATCTACTGGTGGCACAACAAGCACATTGAATGATTCTTTAATATGGTCTGTAACCACTTCTGCAGCTCCTGCTACATCCTAGTGCTACATGATCACCATCGTGGCCCCTTCACCAATTCCCAACTGCACCTAAAAGGACATAATGTTCCCTGAAATCTATTGTGACCAAGCACTCTCCCCTCCTCCTATTTGAATGGACACTTCACCCCACACAGAATCCATAGAAACCATAGGTTGCATAGCTTCGTCAATGATGCAGAAGAGATTTACGTCATCACGACTTCCCCAACTCACCATCTCAACGATGGCCCTAAGATGGCTCATCGATGGTCTATAATCTTATAGCGATGGCAATGGTTGATCTTGTTGACCTATGCTAGGCCATACTTCTTGTTGTTGACTGGGTCTCGTGCGTGGATGTTGGTTGGGTTTTGCAAGTTGAGTTACAGTTGGCCCTGCTAGCTGTTCTTTTTCTTGTTCCAACCCCAACATCTCACCAGTGATTTTCGTTGTAGCTGGTAGCTTTAGCAATTCGGCATATGAAGCATTTTGGGCTTTTTAGAGGACATTATTGGTGTATCCTCTGATACTAGCACATCTACATAGCTTCCTGATAAGACAAGGGAAGGGCAATGCAAACTTCCCTATCTTCCATTCTTCAAACTGCCTTAGGATCTTTGTAAAATATAGATGAGGCAGGTTAGCATTAACCTTTCCCATAAACACTACACATCCTCTTATAGCATATGTTGAAAAAATGTGATAAGACCCTATTTTGAAATAAATATTCTCTTCCGTCGTCAACTCCCCATAGGTCTTATCTTCCTTGTCGTATGCCCTATCTAACCAAACTTGTCATACATTAGGTTTTGAGCGGGTAGACAACTAAGCAACCTTTGGCCCTATATTCAAAAGGTTTAATACTTCTTAAATGGCTTGAACAGAGAAATCAATAGTCACACCACAAATGTTAATCCTCTTTGCTTAGGTGGTTTCCAAATCTAGTTTCCCGGTATAACTAAGGAGATGAAATTATTTTTGGCGTATTTATCCTTAATTTTATAACTAATCACCCTTAATAATGTCCTTATGGCAATGAAAAATTTCAAAAAATTTATGCACTATCTGGCTTGTGCCCCTCCCCCACGACTAAGCTGAACACTCCAGGTTCAAGTAGGTTCAAACGGACTGAAAATCGAAGTACCAGCAAGTGAGTTATGGATATGAAAGCAAGGGATGTGTAATCATGAGTCGTAGAGAGAAATTTGAAAAACTTCCCCCATGTGAACAATTGCAAATGATGTTGATTAGCGTAGGGGGGTCGCATATATATATATTTTTGGGATGCGATATTGTGACCTATCGAAGTTAGGGCACTATAATTGTACCGAATTTTTAATATTTGTTTAAAATTAAACGATGTTAACTAAGGACATATGGATGATTGTTAAAGGGTTCTAGGGTAATTCAATTAGTTCTAAAGGCACAAAAATTATGATGGTGTGGAATTTAGCAATAAGGACCTCGAATGGTAAGGGGAAGAAAAAGGCTATGTGATGGTTCATAGGAACGCTTGAATCAGAGGGATAGTAATAAGGGAAAGAATATCATTGACAAGATGTTGAGGGTAATAGATGATGTGCAGAAGATGTGTTATGAGTGCAAATTACAAAAATTATGCAAGTGGATCCTCCCCAAAGTAGGTTCCAACCTATAGTGCCCTTGCGTAACCACATCTTAAAATGTTCGTAGGCACTAGAAGGGTTAAAGGTAATCCACACTGGTTCCACAAAACACACACATGTAAGTATCACTGGAATGAAGTAAGAATTCTACACTACACAAGACATGAGCTTCAATTACATGAATAGCAAGATGAGACGAACTATAGAAGGGATTATAGAGATTGAGACATGAGGTAACTAACCCAAGGCACAATGAATCCTGTGTGTAAAGCATGATTAATGTGTCATTAACCCGTCGTTCCAAGATCAGGACCAAGTCCATTCCTCTGATCAGTGACACTGCATTGTTTCATCCCATGATGAGCAACTATGAGAGTACCATAACAATAAGGTGTACGATCACTTGGCATTTTGTTCAAGGAAGGAGTGATTTTTGCTTTGTGGCACTTTCTCTCTTCCCTTTTTTTTTCTTTGAATGTTGAATCTAGAGAAGCAGCCAACCCTCAGGCATGGATGCATGTCTTTCTAGTGGGGCCCCCTAAAACAATGTTGGATTTTTTAGTGCCTTTTGATTACTCTTACTCCCATTTTGCGTTAAATCTACAAGGATCTTAGTACAACCACGTTGCGTGATAACTCTCATAGATGTCACTAAAGAGAATCCACAAGTTCCCTTGATGTCACACTCTAATCATTCCCTCTTGGTCCATCCTTCTTCATTCTAGGTACAATGAACACAAAATTAATTTTTAAGTTTTAACAATGTCAAGAATATCACTGTACCCTCGAACAGAACCTCTTATTTGTAGAATGAATGAGTGGGTGTAATGGGCTCACTGTCCAAACAATCAATCACTCGAGACTCGATAACATAGAACACACCCCAACCAATGAGCCACATGAGTGTTTTATTCCTAGATGAGATTACTTATAAAAAGATAAAAAGAAAAAAGAACAAAAAGATAAAACAAAAAATTGTAAAACTAAAGAAAATGAACAATATTTATTAATCCTGCTTGTTATTAGAAAGGGGGATATCCCCTGTAACTAAATGGTTGAGCATGGCGAGGATTAATAAATGAAAGATGAGTATCCTTGCATGTTGGAAATATTGAAACTTCATCATACTTACCCCATTGGGGTTCACACACCTGATTATAGTGAGCATAGTGGGGTAATTTATAAGATGTGGTTCCCAGGTAAAGAGTTGATCCACTATGATACTTGAGACCATAAGATGGTATGCAAGGATTGGGATGTCATCCTCCATGGCTATATTCATTGGGCCGTATGGTTGTTGGAGTGTTAATTGGTGGCCCTGATGAAGTGACACAAGGCGTTGGGTTCGAGGAGAAGGATGCACCATAGTGCTGAACTTGTGCTAAGTTGGAGAATGCAATGGCCTTGGAACTGCGTCGTCCCTTCCTACGGTCATGTCTAAAAAAGGGAAACCCTTGATGTTGAGGAGGTCTCTCACTGCTGTTGGCAATAGTAGCACAAGTAACGTTCGTGGGTTGTTGCTGTGGTGCAAACACTTTAGGAACAATTGGTGGCGATGTAGAAGGAGGGAAAGGATGAGAATGTTAAAATTTAGGAGAAGTGTAAGGTACATAAGGTGGTGGTTGTGTTGAGGACATGGGCTGATAGTATTGAGGAGAACAATAATGCGGCAAGATAGAGTATGTTGACCTAGTTGGGGAAACAGGATGTTGAACTAGATAAATAATTTGGATTCGAATGATATGAAGGGTGTCCCCAATTTAGGGATGGCTTCCCCCACAACTGGGATTGTTGCCACTATGATCGAACAAAATATCTTTGTACAAACTCTAGGTGTAATGTGCTTCCCCAATGCTCATATAAATGTAACAAGATTGGGCATTGGCCCTTGGGGTGATTGTACAAACAAATGTTGCATTCATAAGTATGATTGACAGTTGAGCTCTTATTTTCTTCATCCCTTCTTTCTGATTGTCTAATGATATTTTGCCCTACTTCTCGGGTTGTCAAAACTCTATCTCCAATAATATTGATATATTCCCCACACTTTCTATGCATCCATTCCAACATCTTATTGATCTTTGCCTCAATTTCCTCTAATGATTGTTGTACTAGCAAAGATGGTTCTTCCTCCTTGAGATAGGTTGATTTCTCCTTTTTGTGATTATGGACCTCTATTAAGTTGAGATTTTGGTCTCGTTGATGTTTTTCAACACTCTCCCATCTAGCCATTTCTCCTTCTTCTTTTGCTACCCGCTTAATGAGCTATTGGAATTGAGGGGTTTGTAGTTTGTATAGTTGACCTTGGGCGTACATCCCTAGGGTCTCTCTTGTTTCATCACGAAGTCCATCAATGATATGGTACATTAGCCTTTCCTTGGAGAACTCATGGCCTGGACAGTTATTTAACAGTGCATAATATCTTTTTAAGGCCATGTCCAAGGGTTCATGTTGTGCTTGTTTCCACTCTTGGATTTGTTTCCTAAAGGCTGACACTCTTGTGTAGGTTTGATATCTTTCGTTAAAGAGTTCTATCATTGTTGGCCAACATCAAATTGAATTTGGTTTTAATGATCTATACCATACTTTTGCTTGGCCAACAAGTGCCATAGAAAAGAGCTTGAGTTTTTACCAACCATTATCAATGTTGTTCCATGCATAGGCATCATAGAAGGCTTGTAAATGTTGTTGCGGATCTAAGTCATAGCCTCCTGAGAAATTGGGAAAGTTGTTTAAATCGAGCCTGGGTAGGCCGCTCTCTTTATGATGCCTACGGGAGATTCGAACAGCCTCTTGTAGTTGCGTTAGGCTTGTAGTGGCCAGTAGGGTTCATTGTCATCGAGCAAGTTATGCTTTCATGCATTGGGACGATGCTACCTTCATTTATATTTATAAGAAACCCCCACCTCGGGTTGCGTACTCCAATCTTCATTGTCATATAATTCGTTGGTTCTCCAATGAATTGCCTTACTAGATGTGGCATTATCGTAGTCTTGTAGGAGAGGCATGGTTGTGAAATTGTGTGTAAATTTGTATGTGAATTTTTGTAATTATTTCATTCTAAAAGATATATTGTTAATCCCTATACAGCAACCTTGTATAATATGACTAATCTAGATAACTAGTACCGTCCCCAACAATGGTGCCAATGATGAGTGGTGAGGTACCTCTACACTCAACCATACGAATACGAGCACTTCACGTACGATCCAGTCGATCTCTGCAGACGGACTAGTTGCGGTATCTAGATAGTTACTCGTAGATCACAATTCACTATCTTCCCACCTGGACTAGTATTAGCTTTATCACATATGGTTTAGTCTAGAGTGAGGTGTATGATGTGTTCCTACACTAATGCTACTCTTAGGTATGATGGAAAATAATATTAACTAAGCTAGGAGAGAGAGGGTGAGAGAGAATCTAAACTAGCCTAAGTGTGATGAGCATCTGTTCCTTAATCATCCATACACATCTTGGACCTCATGCATGACTATCACTCGGATTACCAAGTGCATGGCCTAGGTACGCTATTGGGTTACCAAGTAGTCACACTTAAATGCTCGTGATTAAGTTGTACTCATTCCGCATTACTAGGAGATAAGGGTAGAGAGATATTAACTAAGAAAGTAATAAATAACCATAACAATTAAATAATTAAACTAAGTGGATGTTGCAATGATGAAGTAATCCCGATCTTTATTGCCAATCATGTGCATGTCCAAGTACGTCACACTCGAATAAGGATGTCGTACAATTACAATCATCACACTGTGGGCATGCACTAGGAGAAAGGGTTGTGAGGAAAAACTGACAAAAAGTTCCTACCTTAATACTAAAATTTTAAAAACTTAAAACTTCCAAAACTTTAAAAAGAAACTTCTTTACCAAATCTGCCTGCCTCTTATTTATAGATGAGGAGACAGGCTGTGATATCACGTACGTGATATCGCATCTAGGCTGCAATATCGCGTACGTGATATCATGGGTGCGATATCACAACCAACAATTCATGACTCATCAACTAGTTAAACTAAAATTAAAATAAACTAAACCACACCAATTAACTAATCATAAAATAATAATAAACTAATATTTATAACTTACATAAATAAATAAAATAATCACTAAATAAACAATTAACTATATGAAATATAGAATGAAATTAATTAAAATACATAAGTTTGACAAAAATACTTATTAAAATTGAACAAATTTTTTGGGTTCAACAATAAGATAGTAATAAATTATGAAAAAAATATAAAAAATGAAAAATGTTAAAGAATTGAAAAATATTTTAAAATGTGAAAGATTGAAGAAATGAGAAAGTATAAAAGAGTGAGAAAAATGTAAAAGAATGTGAAAAATGAAAAGAATTGTAAAACAAAAAAAATACAAAAATCAATAAGGTACCTACAATTTTAAATGGACACCCCCATGACTATTATGAAGATTAGGAAAATGGAAGATGGAACAAGTGGAAGCTTGGTGAGTATGTTAGGTAGATTTGTTTGAGTACTCATAGTATGGTTTGACTTGTTGGATATTAAGAAGTATAAGCTTATGTGGGCTAGATTGGTGATGAATATGTAAGGCACTAGATGGATAAGTGGTGTGTACTATGTAAGGTCCCTTCCAAAGTGTCTAAAATTTAGCCTTTTGGGATAAATGACTAGGATTGTAATATAGAGGACTTTGTCACCTGGTTGTAGGATTACATTTCTTATCTGTGAGTCATGCCTAATTTTGGAATAGTGCTTATGAACTTCACTACCCATAAGTGCTACGTGTCCATTTTAATTTAAAAGATTTAGATTCATTAGATGTTCCTTTTGTGCTAAACTCAAATCAATGTCAAGTTCACTAACTCTAAATTGGAAGTGTGAAGCTCTACCTAAATTGGAAGTGTCGGTAACTTTCCATAGACTAACTCATATGGGGTGTACAAGATAGGTAATTTCTAGGATGTTCTATAGGCCCAAAGAGCATCATTTAATTTTGTACTCCAATCATGTCTAAACCTACTAATTGTCCTAGTATGTATTCTAGTGATTTCACAATTAGTGACTTCAGCTTCAGCATTTACTTAGGGATGATATGGTGTTGTTAATTTATGGTTGATCCCAAGTTGTTGCATGAATTTTTTAAAGGTAGCACCAATGAAGTGGGCCCCATTATCTGATATTAGTGTTCAAGGTACTCCAAATCGATTTACCACATGTTGTTGGAAAATCTTGGTAGTTATTTTTGTTGTAAAATTTTTTACTGCTGCTGCCTTTGCCCACTTTGTGCAATAATCCACAGTGACAATAATCTATGCTTTTCCATTTGACATCAGTTGAATGGGCCCCATAAAATCAATTCCCCAAAATCAAAAGGTTCCAACAACTATATCTAGTGTTGTAGCCCTTCTTGTCTGGCTATAATTCCTCCATCTCTTTGGCAACGTTCACATGATTGGGCAAAAACGTGTGCATCTCTAAATAGAGTAGGCCAAAAGTATCCTACCATTAGTAATTTAAGTGTTGTTCTATGCCCTACATAGTGGCCACCACATGGACCTTCATGGGCATCTTATAGCACTCTTTGATAGTCATGATTAGGTACACCCCATCTAAAAATCCCATTTGCACAAATTTTGTATAGGTTGTCATTTATTTCCATGTATTGTTTAGCTTTGTGAAGGAATTATTCATGTTTTTTTTCTATTCCATTCAACATGAAGCTCTTGTATGGTGAGATACATTAGGTACTCTACAATCCATGGTTGTTCTGTTGAATTTACAACCTTTATTGTTCTAATGAAGAGGTCCTCATCAGGAAATTGGTCTAGTAAGGGTTCTACTTAGTTGTCTGTGTCCCATTTCAACCTTGATAAATGATCAGCTACAACATTTTCTATCCCTTTTTTATCAATCATTGTGATGTCAAACTCTTGAACAATCACAAAACATCTTATCACTCTGGGGCTAACTATTGGCTTCTTCATTAAAAATCAAATGGCACTATGATTTGTGTGAACATAGATCTAGTAACTAAGCACATAATGTCTAAACTTTTTAAGCACATACACCACGACCATCAACTTATTTTTATTTGTGGTGTAATTTAATTGTTCTCTAGTGATGCTCCTACTAGCATAGTGTATGTAGTACAGTCTCTTTTGATCATCAAGTTATGTCAGTATTGCGCCAAGTGCATAGTTGGAGACATTAGTCATGATATAAAAAGGCCTTGACCAATCTAGAGCTTAAAGGATTGGTGTGTTAACTAACTTCTATTTCAAAGTTTCAAATGCCTTTTTACATGACTCAATCCACTCAAAAGGTGCATCCTTCTCTATGAGTTCTACCAATGGTTTGGCTATTTTCGAGAAGTTTTCAATAAATCTTCTGTAGTATCACATATGGCCCAAAAAGGATCTTACATCTTTTACTATCTGCAGCCTTTGAGTGATATTTTGGATGACTTTGATTTTTTTAGGACCTACCTCTATACCCTTTTGGGAGATTTTATGTCCCAGTACTATACCTTCTTGGGCCATCATATGGCTCTTCCACCAATTAAGCTTCAGATTAGTTTCAACACATCATTTAAGTACTTGCTCTAATCGGTCCAAGACTTTTTTGAAATCCAACCTGTATGTGGAGAAATCATCAATGAACACTTCAACACCATTGCCTATTTGCTTCTGGAAAATGCTTAAAACTAGTCTCTGGAAGGTTGTTGGTGCATTGCATAGACCAAAAGGCATCTGTTTGTAAGCAAACATTCCCCATGGATTAGTGAGCATGGTTTTCTCTTAGTCCTTTGGTGCAATGCAAATTTGATTGTATTTGCTATACCCATCCAAAAAACTATAGAACTCATGTCTTAAAATTGTGTCCATGACTTGATCAACAAAGTGCAATGGGAAATGATCCTTAAACGTGGTTGAGTTCAACAATCGAAAGTCAATGCACCATTTGCCTCCCTTCTTTGGAACTATCACCAATGGGCTTACCTATTTACTATCTGCAATTGGATAAATGAATTCTACCTTTAGCAACTTTTCTAATTCTTGATTGACTACCTCCTTGAGTTTAGAATTAAGTCTTCATTAATGTTGATGTTTTGGTTTAATTGTAGGATCAGTGTAGATACGATGTTAGCAAATTCATGGATTAATTCATGGATCAGTCTATTTCTTCCTTCTAATTTTTCTAAGGATAAGAGTGTCTTTTTCTTAGTTGTTCCAACTTATCTATTTATGCCACGTAGGTACTGATAATTTGTTCCTCTAGTTCCATGTACTTATCAGATTGGGCTTCTTCACTAGTAATCATCCATTGGATGCCCTCTTATTGGGTGGCTGCTACATACAGGTAATTTTGCACACAACTTGTTTCTACGCATTGATTACAATCCTTAATTTCTTTTCATTTAATGGCCCAAATTCTTTGCACGCAATTGCACCCATGATCGTTATATGCAATACATGGATCCCTTTGTATGTGCATGATTCCAGCTTCATCTTCCTTGGAAATTTCCAAGGATAAATCATGAATTCCAAGCTTAGCATCCATGGTACTAAGCCAAGCTCTTCCGATGATAATTGGGAACTCTTCCTTGTTTTTTCCCACACGAATTACTAGAAAATCGACAAGATAGGACCAACCACTGATGATGGTAGTCACATCATCCACCTATCCAAGTGGAATTATGATTGACTAATCTACAAGCTCTAAATAGATGTTACTTTTCTTTAGTGGTGGGAGGTTCCAAGCCTGGTACATGTCTCAAGATATCATATTTACTCCAAACCCAGAATCTAATAGAGCTTTGAATGATTTTTTCATACTATTTAGAGATAAATCAAGGGACTTCCTGGGTCAGTTATTTTCTATGAAAGAGCCCTTGCCTTGATCCAATGGATTACTATTTGTGTGGACATGAAAATTGTGACATTTGAACCTGATGAAGTTGGAAGCTTATTACATTGAAAAGGACTCAATGTGGATGGGGCGGAGTTAGACATGTTCCCCATTAGCTGAGTCTTCTCTAAACTTATTTTGAAGAACAATTTTTTCTTGGGTTGAGACTCATAAGTAACCTTCCTCTCATGTGTATTGACTGCCCTTGTAGCACTTTTTGGTTGAGGTTGTGATGGCAAGTTCTCTTACATAATAGGAGGCAGCATTGGTGGCATAGGACTAAAGTGTTGAGTAGAAGGCTCAGTTGTTGGTGGATGCACGTATAAGTTGGAATTAATTCTTGGCAACATTGATTTATGGTATTTTGCTAAATGGTACTATGGGGTTTGAATAGTTGCACAATCAAGTGAGACTGGATGCTAGTCATAGTATCTAGAATGATCAAGTTGTTAGTATGGATACTGTTGATGTAGTGGTGGCATGGCCCATGATTACAGTTGCTACCACTACTAATGATAGTGCTCTTGCAGCTATGACAAGGCTCCACTAGGATAGTAGGTTGGTTGAGGTTGTCATTTGTAGTTACCTTAAGGATAAGGTAAATTGTTTGGGCATTTTCTTTTGAACAAATCATGGCTTTAAGTGTGTATGCCCCAATTTTTTATAGATGTACCATGACTGGACAACATCCCTTAGGATGCTTGTACTAGCATACAATGCAACCTTCATCATCTATGGAGCTGGTGTCAAAGTACCCAGCTACTAAAGCAACTTTTTTCCTTTGTCCAAATTCCTTCTTCTTCTTTTTATCTTTTCCTCTATTAAGTACTTGTTCTGCTTTCTCTTCCATAATCTTTAGTGTTGTTATACATCATTCATCTACCGAATCCCACATTTTTGCTACCTATACTACTACATTGACAACATATTTATGAATTGGTAGCATCTCTTTCCTAATGACTTGATCTAAGGTTTCTTCCTCTTGGGCATCACACACCCATGCATCTTTTTTTTTTTTGAATTGAAGGATCCCTATTGTATTCTTCAGCTAATTTCCTTTTTCTATGTTCTCCTTCTTCTTTGCCACTTGATCAATGAGTCTTTGAATCCAATGAGCAGTTAATTTTGATAGTCTTCTTTGGGCATAAACCCCAAGGGTCTCTTTTGTTTTGCTTCTTAGCCCATCTATGATGTGCCTTAGTTGTTCCTTTGATGAAAATCCATGGCCTAGGCATCTATGTAACAATGAATAAAATCTATTCATTGCTACATCAAGGGTCTTGTGAGTCCCTTGTTTCTAGTTCTAGATTTCCTTTCTTAGATTCAACACTCATGAATATGTCTAATATTTATCATTAAAAATTTCAAGCATGGTACTCCAACCTTTGATGGATTTAGGTTCTAGTGACTTGTACTAGCTTTTCGCTTCCTTTACAAGTGTTCTAGGAAACATCTCCAATTTTTGCTAATCACTCTCTATGTTTTGAAGGGCACAAACATTGTGAAATGCTTAAAGGTGAATCTGAGGATTAGCATTATAACCTTCTTCAAATCGGGGCATGTCATTCATATCTAGCAGTTTGATTTGGCTGTCTTGCACGTGCCTAGTTGATATGTAGATCACTTCCTAAATGTTGATTGTGTTTCAAGTTGCCATAAGGGGTTCATTATCATGATCAGGTTCATAGGCTCTCTGGTAGTTGTGATCCCTTCTATGCTTATGTCTCTCTTGATCCTCTCTTTTATTACTGTGCCTTCTTCTTTCATACTTCTCATCTTTTGAATCAAAATACCTTGAGTATCAGTCATGATGATCATGAGCTCTTCTCTTTTCACTATCAAAGTCTTGGTACTTGTGTTATCTCCTATCATAGTCCTTTGATGATCGTGATGAAGCAAAGGAGGTAGCAGGAGAACAGTGTCAGCTGGTTCTCCTTTCACGACTCTTGTGAGTTTCCTTGTAGGACTTACTAAGATCCCTTGGCCTAGAGTCCCACTTGTATCTTGAGTTAGTAGCCTCCCCCTTATGTAGCTCTACCAAGGTAGAGTGAAGTTGGGCTTTGATAGGTTCTTCTAGTTTAATGATAAGTGTCTTTGATGGCTCCTCGTGGTTCTGGTGGAGTTGTTCTGAAATGAATTGATCAACATCAAGCTCTTCTATGACAATGGATGTGTTGCCTTACTTCCCTTTGGTATGAACATGTTTGACCTCCATAGCAGCATCTCTCTTTATTTACTCCCTTGTACATTCATAAGGTTTGGTCATGTGTTGAGTCACATGCTACCCTTCTTGAATCTAATCAAAGTGCATTTCTTTTATAGCACTTTGTAGCATGTTTAATGTTGCACATTTGGAAGGAAAGACTATGTTGCCTTGCATGTCTCTCCACCTTATTTGTTTGTCTTGATGGAATATGAAGGTAAAATTTCAATAGTATGGATCAATGTGAGCATAAGTAATACATGTTTGCATTGGCATTCCCCAGTCGTCTTTATCAACAATTTTGTCACTACTCCTTATTTCCTTGGTAGGTGATAGTTGATCATTATGTGAAGTTATGCTATCATTTCTTGATGGTTTACGTTAAGTGTGCTTTATATTAAGGTTGTGAAGATTAGAGTTAGGTCCTAATACAATGAACTTTGGAAAAATTAATTACTTAGTATAACATTGACTTATTCCCAGCAACAACACCAATGATGAACAGTGGAGTACCCAACACCCAATCATATGAGATGCGAGTGTTCACATACAATCCCAGTCAAACTTCATAGATAAGGCAATGTGATTATACCAATGATTGATTAGCGTTTGCAATCATTGTCTTCCCACATGAGTTAGTAAAATCAATACATATGGTTTAACTCACAGTGAGGTATATGATATTGATGTTGTATTGGCCATTGGGCTCCCAGTAAACATGAAGTAAAAGTAAAGGTTTCTAAATCTAAGTTATAGTAAAATAAATCTAAGTGACAAAAAATTTGTTTAAGAATTGGATAACCAAGAATAGAAATGGCTTAAGGAAGAAGAAGATAAGAAGAAAGTTGTTAGAAGACTAATTGTTATCATTCTTAGGTTTTCCTTGCACAAGTTTATTTCTTAAAAGTAGCATCCAAACATCATCTCCATGAATGCACTTTGCAATCCATTTTACTACCAGGGAAATACCCTCATTATAATAATTAATGAGGCCAAGTCCTCCATCTTTCTTGCTACTAATGCAAATATCTCAAGCAACTTTAAAAAAACTTTTTCTATGTTGCTTATCAAACTAAAGAAAAAGATGGATAATATAAGCAATTCTATTATAAAAAGTTTTAGAATGAGCCTAACAACTAGAGTAATAAATATGAGTTGATTGTAATATTTGCTTAATAACTAAAACTTTGCCAGCAAGGGTGAGTTTTTTTTTCTAATTATCAAGCTTTTTTTCAATTTTATCAACCACATAGTTCCACAAAATAGTAAGATTAGGCTCAAAAGAAAAATGTATTCCTAAAATTCTGAAGATAAGATCTTTTATAGAGTAACCTACTCATTAATATTACCATTATAGTAAATAACAAATTTTTTCCAAGTGATTTTAGAGCTAGATAACATGGAGAAATACTTCACTCTAGCTAAAAGATTATTGATATATTATAGAAAATTATTGAACATAAAAAAAAGAATCATCTACAAAGTGCATATTAAGTACTTGTGTACATTGATCATCAATTGAGATTCCCTTAATGAAATTTTTTTGTAGATCATAATGTAGATTATGTGAAAAAAAATTTGTAGCAACAAGAAAAAGGATGGGAAGCTAGAGGATAATCTTGACCAACTAACCATTAAAGAGAAAAGGATGAACTTAATTCAAAATTAGTAGTAACTTGAGCATTAGTATTAGTGAGTAGGGTATGGATAAGTTGAATAAAATAATCACCAAATCCCAGTTTATAAAGACAATAAATAATGAAATTTCATTCAATCTTATCATAAGCTTTGGCATAATCTAACTTAATAACAACAATATCTTGGTTAGTATCAAAAGCCTATGCATTCCCTCCCAAGTTGCAATAACATTATTTAAGATATGTTTACCATTAACAAAACTAGTTTGCTCATGTTTAATGATATCTTCAATAACCTTTTGAATTCAACCCCTGTGCATTTAGCTACAATTTTATAAGTATTGTTAAGAAGAGTAATAGACCTCCCATTACCAATATGGTGAATATCTCTATTCATAGGAAGATGACGAATTACAACTTTATTAATATTTTTACCAAGAGAAACTTTTTTAATGGCTTTTTGGAAAACATGAAAGAGATAATCTCCAACAACGTCTTAATGCTTTTTAAAAAATTCAATAGGAAAATGATCAAAACTTGGAGCTTTACCATTTGCTACACTAAAGGCCATTACTTTGATTTCTTCCTTTGTAATTTTTACTTCAAGAATACTTCAATGTGCCTTTGTTATAAGATGAGGAATATACATACGAGAGGTCTCAAAGGATGCCTTGCTAAAATTTTTGGAAGAAAAAAAATAGAAAAAACTGATTTGCTAAAAAATTGTTAACATTCTCAAGATATTTATTGATGTAATCATTTATATAAATTGATTATAGTTTAAGTACTTAACCCTTTTCTTTTAGAAATTTTAAAAATTCCTTGCAAAAATAAGATAATATGGGGCCCGTTTCCTACTAATTGAGTAAATCTAGTTAGCTATATTAATTTTTAAAAAAATTTTTAAGTTGGGTGACATAGACATCCACTCATCTCTTCCTTCGTATGTGATCATGTAGTTTGACCTCCTTACCCTATCCTTAGAAAATGACGCATAGTACATTTCTTATTTGATAAGAAATGCAACATAAATAAAAGCCAACTGAAAAACAAAACCCTTCTCCCACAATGTATATGAGCGTGAAACATCTTTTGGACGAGCTATCCGATACTCTTTCCTCGGCGTAAGCGGCCAGCTGTTAGACAGAATCGAACTTCTTTTACCCTTCCAATAATCTCTCCTCGGCGTGAGCGGCCAGCTGTTACCCCACACTAGCCAACCACAAGACAAAGAATCGAACTTCTTTTACCCTTTAAACCCATTTTAGTTTACTTTACCTATCGCAACCAGAGAAAACAAAGAATCGAACTTTCAACTTTTACTTTAATTTACTTTGGCATTTTTAGGCTTTAACTTTGGCAAAGAACCAACTTGATCGGATTCCCAGAATGCCCGGAAACGCTAACAAAACGCATCGATCAATAGTAAGCAGCGCCCTTACTCCCCACTCCCACTCCCACTCTCACTCCACTTAAATTTTGGTATCCTATAAATGTCGTCCTCCTCCTCCCCGTCAATGGCATTATCTTCAGCATACGCGCATTCTCACTTCCTTCTCGTCAACCTTCCTCGTCGGACCCTCCTCCGATTTGGCCCTGCAATTTGCTCAGTCGCCTCCTTCTCCTCTTCTTCCCGACTTGTGCTTCAATCTCCTGTTTTCCGGCCTCCTCGCCGTGCAAATTTGCCCGTCACGACCCCACTCCGGCGTGTTGCCATGGCTTCTGCGGCGACGCCCAATCTGGGCCTGACGAGCCCCGCTGAGCTGCCGGTGCCGGAAATCTCGTTTTCGGCGACGGAAGTCGACGATGTGCTGCAGTATTCCGGCGACATTCTCGCCGTCGGCGTCGCCGAGAACGAGGCCGCCCGCGGCAGTGACGGCGGCTTCGAGAACACGTTTCTGCGTTTCCTGGACGGACGCGTCGGCGGTATTCTGGCGGAGGTTGCCGCGGAGGAGGACTTTTCCGGCAAGCCTTCCCAGGCCGTCCTTCTTCGTGTTTCCGGACGTGCCGCGTTCAAGCGCGTCGGCCTCTTCGGTCTCGGCAAGAATGGATTGGCCAAGTCGTTTAAGGGATTTTCTGAAGGCTTGGCTTCTGCTGCTAAGACTGCTCAGGCGTCCCGTGCTGGTGTTGCTCTTGCTGGCTCCAACGACTTGGCTCCGCAAGTCAAACTCGAGGCGCTCTCCAGTATTGCCTCTGGTAAGGGAAGGGAAACATCGAAAATGAATCATGATTGGTTACGGTAAAATCTTGATGTTGTCGTGATTTGTTTGTTTGTTTGTTTCTTTCTTTCTTGCAATGAAACGGAAAGGGTTTATGCTGAAGCTTAAGTGGACGCATTAGTTTCTTGGATTTGATGTTATAGCGATTAGTATCGCGCGTTCATGTGTTAATGTAACGATCTGCTTAGACTCTGGTTCCGCTGCTTAGTACGTGCTTGATTAGATTCTTGCTTTTATTCGGCACTGTAGTGTTCAAGACAAAATCTTTTTTCTTCAGGGTGACTTTAATGCTCAGATTTGTTTTGCTCTTATTATATTTTGGTTGGTTTAGTGTTGGTTTTGGTTTTAGGGCCATCGATTGTTGCTTTAATGATGATTCTTGGTTAATGTCATCGTGGCTTCTTTATTTGGTCTCTTCCAATGAAATGGAAGAATTGTTGCTTAATATCATTGCGCGTTCTTTCTTCGTGTCTTGCAATGAAACGGAAGAACGTGTCTTGCAATGAAACGGAAGAAGAATTCTTGCATAGGAACATATATATTTTTTTATTTTCCCATATTTGGCTCACATTCAATTCAATTATATTATTAATTGTAATTTGTTGATTGCTTTTTTTTATCTGCTTGGGCCATTATATCAATCACATTTTCAACTTTCTTCAATACTATGTCTACGCCAGCAATGCTATATATCAATCACATTTTCAACTTTCTTCAATACTATGTCCACGCCAGCAATACTATGTCTACGCCAGCAGTGTGACTGGCCAACAAATCCTTTGTGATTTCCAGAACGTAATAAAAATTTCCACTTGCCAGTTTCTTTCTTGGTTCCTTGCAATGAAACGGCCTCGGTTGTGCTTAAGCTTCGGTGGAAGGAATAGATTCCAGGATGAATTGGGAAGATCCAGTTATAACGATTAGTATGGCAGGGTACCACAGCAGCAATTTAAAGAAACGTGTAAATATAACGACATCACGTGCTTGATTGGTATTTCGTGTTCGTATTTGCCATTGTACCATAAAGAGCAAAGTTTTTTGTTTTTTTTTTCGGTTTTTTTTTTTTACTTTTTTACTTTAATGCTTTGGTTTACTTCCATTATTTTTTTTGGTTGGTTTAATGTTCCTTGCGGTTTTAATGCGATCGGTTTTTACGGGGGTCATTTTAGCTCAGGTCTGTATCATTTGTTGGCATTTTTATCAATTTTTGGCAAATTGTGAAAACTACCGTGAAATTCGTGATCGAATGTTACTATCTTTTTAGTTATGGCTAGTAGTAGTCGTCTTTAGCAGATCTTCCTGTTCCGAGGGTTGAGATGCAGATTACTTTTTACAGGGAGGATAAATGCGTTAGTTATTTATTCGTTTTTTTGGGGTGTAATTATGATGCTAGGCCATTAATAGTGTTGACGTTTTAAAAATATTCTCTAGGGTGAATTTGCTGCGGCTGTTCTGGCTATTAATTGGGAGGTTAATTTCTTCATGGATGAGAGTTCTGATTCTCATCAGCATTCCTAAGATTCCATTTTCTATGGATTATGCTTGACTTTTGACCTTTTCTACGTTATGCGTTATCGATGATTCGATCCGGTTGTTTGTTTGTAATTTGAATGCTTCTAGGTTTCGATGGAGTACGATTGATTTCTTTTTCTGTTCTTGTGTTAAATTTGTGAATTATACGCAGGGATTGTTAACTATGTTTGGCTGGTTTGTCATTTTTATGTTTCTTCATGGAACTTGTTGAAATACTTTAATAACTTTTTTTCAGAGAACTTTCTTTGATTTGTTGGTTCAATTTTGTTTGTGCAGGCGTGATTTTGGGTGCCCATGAGGACAATAGGTACAAGACTGAGTCAAAGCCCAACACTTTGAGGTTCGTTGATTTTATTGGACTGGGTAGTGGAAATGAGGTTGAGAAGAGGTTTAGGCTGGCTCAGAATGTGTCTTCTGGCGTTATTTTCTCTAGACATCTTGTTAACTCTCCTGCCAACGTGCTCACACCGAGTAAGTCTCTCTGCTCTGGTCATACATACACAGAGTAGGTTCAGCGTTCTGTAATTATAGATTTCTAAGCGCATGAGATAACGGATTATCAGAACATACTTGGAATACGTGTTATAAGTTTCTTTCTTAAAATAAAGAATTTATGGTGAATTTTTTAATAAGAAATAGTTAAAAAATAACATTTGCTAGGTTCATTTTGAATGTTTTGCGCTGCGCTGGGGTCATGTATCATGTACAGATTTCTATATAATCAGCTGTTATTCATGAGTTTTTATTAGGTTGCTATCGTGATTCTGAAACGATGGGGATGGGATATGCACTGGAGACTGGACTGTACATACCAAGCTGATCACTAGGCTTATAAGTCTGAAACACAGTTTAGATTAGATGGATAGCCAAATCAATTCACTAGTTTCTTTTAGAGGACATTAGTCTATAAACTTTGGACAGAACTAACTATCATTGAGAAATGAATTGCAACTGAGGCTGAATCGAGTATGATACAAAATGTAAGCTAGGCATTGTACAACTAGAAGTTGTATTTCTTCCACTTGTTGGTTACTGATTTTGTCAGTGTAAAACAACATTCGAAAGTGAGCGATGTGTTCGGTTTAAGGGATTCTTCTTATTCTGATGCAAAATAAAACAAATAGTTCCCCTATTTTCAGTGATGTCCTGTAGCATATAACAAATATGATGGCCGTGATGCAGACGTAATGTTTTTCTTGAATATGTTTGATTGTTGAACTTTGAGTTCATTATATCAGCTTATGCAATTTTTTTTATTCCAAAAATGCTATTTGGTTTTAAAATTCTTGCGTATTTCCATTTTTTTTTGTTTTGGTTCAGTAGAAATCCTACACAGTCAATTACTTTATAGTATATGTGCTAGATAGAATGAAAATATGGAAATAATTTATTTACAAGATTTTAGGAATTTCTTTTTTAACATTCAATTGTTCTTGCAGGTGCACTTGCAAATGAGGCATGTAATATTGCCTCTTCTTACAGTGATGTACTTACAGCAAAAATTTTAGATGAAGAGGAGTGCAAGGAATTGAAAATGGGATCGTATTTGGCAGTTGCAGCTGCATCAGCCAATCGTCCAAAATTCATCCATCTATGTTATAAGCCTCCAGGCGGTTATGTTAAGACAAAGCTTGCCATTGTCGGAAAAGGTTTAACATTTGACAGGTTGGTTTTGGAATACAGCAATCTTGAAACTTATTAAGTTTTATTGTTTATGTTGTGCTTATGTTGTTTTAGTTATTTTGTAAGTCTATGAGCAATTCTTATCATAATACATCCTTTCATGTTTTTAGCTACGTATGATACATTTGATTACACTTTCCTGTTTATTATGTGAACTCAAATTCATTGCCTTGGGAATACTGACAACAATAGAGTAACAGTGTTGGCTAAGCACATTGATTGAGAAAATTGCCAATCCATTTATTTGTTAATTTGGTTTGTTTGTTCAATCTTTTGGATTGCAACTTCATTGTTCTAGTCACATTTGCTTAGGATTATTAGGAATACCTTCTGGTTTCGTCACTGTTTTGGTAATGAGTTTGCATGATTGCTATTAGAAAGGTTTGCAACTTACGTATAGCACATGAGTCGTCTTGAAGACTTTATTATCTCATGAGAATAGTTTATAAATTAGTGATGTAATTTTCAAACAGTGGAGGCTACAACATCAAGACTGGTCCTGGCTGCCTTATTGAAGTGATGAAGTTTGATATGGGAGGTGCTGCTGCAACCTTGGGTGCCGCTAAAGCAATTGCTCAAATTAAACCCGCAGGAGTTGAGGTTAAGATAAATGCATGATGTTACCTTTTTCACATATTTGCTGGATTCTTCTTTTTAAAAGAAGTGTAGTGGTTGCCTAATGGTTAATGGTTTAAACATTGGTATCTATGTAGGTGCATTTCATTGTCGCTGCATGTGAGAATATGATCAGTGGGACTGGTATGCGTCCAGGTGACATTGTTACTGCTTCGAATGGAAAGACAATTGAGGTACAACTAAATAATTTTATTCCTCATAAATGTTCTGCTTCCCTTTAAATGTTGTTATACTTTTCTCTGGTTACACATGCATGTTTATACCTTTTTTAGAAAACTTAAATGACATTATTATAAAATAAACTATTTCCTTTCTTAATGTGTTTACTATTTGACCATGATTGACTCAACCTAGATAATTAATTTTAACATCAGTTATGTTGTTGGTTAGAAACTTTCCATAATAGTTTTTGCAAATGGTTTCTGCAAATACTTAGCTTATATAAACTATGCTTTAAAATGAAATTGTTCAGGTAAATAATACAGATGCTGAAGGCAGATTGACCTTGGCTGATGCCTTGGTCTATGCATGCAATCAGGGCGTTGAGAAGGTACTTCTCCTATTGCCAGATGTCTACAAGACTTTGAGTTATACATCTTTGTTAAATCAATTTCTGAAACTTTTTAGTTAGGATATAAGTTGAAGCTTACATGAGACATTTTTGAACTTTAAGTGAGAATTGGTTTGAACTGTCCATTATTTTTTTTGTAATCATAACTTTTCTTTTTCTTTTTTTAAATTTTTTTGATTAGCTAAGTGGCTGGGTGTCAATTATTATTATTATTATTTTGCATGTGCGATTTTCAGATAGTTGATCTTGCCACACTGACTGGAGCATGCATAATTGCGCTTGGAAGTGAAATAGCTGGTAATTTTTACTAATAATGCATATTATTTCAATTTTATAGGATGTCTATAAATTGATATTTCATGGTATGCAAATTTTCTGACTACAGTACATTTTAAGTATCAAAGGTTTAAACCTCGGAATGAGTTGCCTGTATCTTTGTAGGACGTAATCTATGCTTGAGCTTGTTTGTATATACTTGATATAATATTGCACTATTAAGGACGTTTTAAGCATCTAATTTATATCGGACTTAATTAATGCAAATGTAGCTAAATGCATAAAGACTGCTCTTGACTGTGATGGGTAATGACCCTTTTTTTTCCTAAAAGGAAATTGTTAAAAGAAAATTATTTGAAATGGTGTGCAGGAGTGTTCACACCCAGTGATGAGCTAGCCCAAGAAATACAGAAAGCCTCAGAAGCTGCAGGCGAAAAACTCTGGAGGATGCCTTTAGAGGATTCTTACTGGGAAACCATGAAGTCAGGAATTGCTGATATGGTTAACACTGGTGCTCGCCCAGGTGGTTCCATCACTGCTGCTCTTTTCCTGAAGCAGGTATAATTCGTAGCTTCATAATGATGATGCTAAATGCTATTACAACATTATTTATGATTTTTCCGTTAATTGATAATGATGGTTTTTTTATTTTTTATTTTTACAGTATGTGGATGACAATGTGAAGTGGCTGCACATTGATATGGCTGGTCCAGTTTGGAATGACAAGAAAAAATGTGCAACTGGTTTTGCCGTCCCAACGCTAGTTGAGTGGGTCTCGAGAAACGAAGCATAAATGTTTAGAAACCTTTGATAGAATACGTCTTCTTTTCCAGTGAAGTAATGCCAACATGTTTTTTGTATTGTAAATAATATGCTTTGTATTCCTTGCTTGAAATTACAAAGCAGAAAATATAGGATGTTGTTCATGTCTATAAATGCCTAATTTCCAGGTGTATGATTGATAAGGATTAATTGAAAAGTTGAAATGCAGAGTGTTAAATCCTGTTTCATATAGAGCAAATTGTCTTGGATTATGATTTGTCTTCTTTCAAATTTATTGGGTTCTTGTTTTAAGGTTCCCTTTGATATCGAAAATTATGAGGGCAGAAGTTTTTATTGTAATTAAATCGAATAGTACCTATTCGAACAAACAGGTGCGTTTCTACGAGTGTTCGATATTTTGCCTTTTAAATGCATTTTCTATGTTTATAGAAAATTCTAGGTGTGGGGGGTTTTAAAATTTAATCCCTTAGTTTGGAAAGGGGTTGAAAATGAATTCTGAAAGAAACGAAAAGTTATTCTATTTGCTGGAGAGTGCGGCCGTTTTACTGGTTATCCGTAATGAATCAGAGGCGAAGCTATGAAGATGTTTTAGGAGGCTTTTGTCACTTTTGAATGGTTAAAGCCTTATTTCTTAGGAAGATAATGGGTTTGAGATTATTGTATAGTGAGTCTAAATATCTTTGTCAAAGTGGTTGCATAGAGATTTCTCACCAAATGTCTATTAAAGAGTTTTGTCCTGTAGATGTATCAATTTCTTTGTTAAATGAGAATAGCTTGGATTATAATGATTGTTTACTTTGTGAGTTTTGAGTACCTTCTTGTGTGAGTTTTGATACTTTCCTAAAACCTTGTCTTTGGGGTATGAGCATTGAGCCTTAGAATGGTGATCTTTATAAAAACTATCTTTATGGTATAAGTGTTTGAATAATGATCCTTGTAAATTGGTATTAATCTAAGTGGTTCATCCTCTATGAGATTTAACCATTTTGTTTTCTAGTTTTTTCTTTTGCTTGGTAAAGATTGTGTGTAATTGGGTTTGTATCACAATTGGTTTTGCTGCTTTAATCTTCCATGTTTCTTTGGATTCCTTCTTTCTACTTTGCTATGAGTTCTACATCAAAATCTTCATTCTAGGATATAACTTCCATGCTTGCCAAGTTTTATTGTGAGGTGTGAGCTAACTTCTTTGCTAAAGCCTTTTAGGTGTAACGACATTGCTTGGGAGAGCATTAGTGCACATCTCCCTCCATCCCTAATCTGGTCCAAAGGTTACATGTAGCATGTACACTTTTGATAATGTTAGGATTAGTGAGATGTGTGCACATGCACACAAATGATCATAGAGAGCACTAGCAATTACATAGAGAGTACTAGCAATCACATAAGAGGCATCATTCCTTAAGAGAGTTAAGATGAGTTTGTATCTAGTAGTCTACCCTTGCTTCCTTTAAAAGGTCAAAGCTTCTAGTAGCTTATATATCCTTGTGAGTAGTTCACTAAGAATTATGGCCATGTAGTTCTCAAAGGGCATGATGGTTAAGAAAGCATAGAACCCAAGTGGATCTCCATGGTATGCTTGGCCAAAAAGGAAGCAACTTTTGAACCACCAACAAGGCATACTCTATTCATTAGGGCATTTTTCATATTTTAATTGAAGGAAGTTTGAAATGTGATTTGAGTTTGAAGCAACTATTGTCAAATCTTTGAAATAAGTGAAACAACTTTAAGGTTCATTCCTATTTGAATAATCCTTGGTCCAATTGATGACAAAGGCTTTTAAATAGAAAAGGCAAAACTCCTCAACCTTAAACCACTTTTTGATCTAGGCATTTCAATAGTGATAAATCATATTTTGATATCGGAGCTACGATGTTAGATATTTTGACACGTGTAGGCTTATAAATATGACACTTAGGCACACGGTCCAAACAACAATTTCACTCCAACCTTAGCAAAACTCTCTCAGTTTGTTATTTTGATTTTAGTACTTAGCACTTAGCATTGTATGTGATGTTAAGTGATTGAATGAAGTCTTTATTCGAGTGGAATGTACTTGGACACGTTTCATAATCAGAAATAGAAATCAAGATTACTTTTCATCATTGCAGTATCCAGTTAGTTTTTACTGTTTACTTAGAATAATATTTATTGTTTTTACTTAGTCTACTTACTGTTTTTGTGGTTAGTGTCTACTTGCTCATGAATTTTACTTTTACTGTTGTTAAGCGAAATGGATACGACTGATTTCGAGTGTGAACTGTGATTGTATGGTAATCCAGTGGTATTATCGCTTGGTTTGCCCAATAGCAAGGTACTGGTAATTCCAATAATGATTACATAAGTCCAAGACATGTGTAGAGAGTCAGGAATGGATGTATATCGCCTAGGGTAGATTAGATTCGTTTGTTGTTTACTTAGACTTATAAACCACTTTCATTTATCTTATGTTTACTAGGAGTAAAACGACCAACTCAACATTAGTTATCATACACTTCACTATGAGTTAAACCATACACATCAATTTTTTCTAGCTCACATGGGAAGACAACGATCACGAACTCAAACAAATTACTAACATAATCACATTGCCTTATCTACGGAATTCGACCGGGCTACATGTGAACACTCGTATCTCGTATGGTTGGGTATTGGATTACTCCACCACTCATCATTGGTGCCATTGTTGGGGACAAGACAATGTATGCTTAGTAATTAATTTCTCAAGTAATCTGTTAATAATCCCAAACAAGTTACGCACACTTAACCAACATCTTACATCACACACATGGCCTCAAACAAAGATACATCATCACTTGCCAAAGAAACAAGGAGGAGCAATGATAGAATTAGTGATGAAAAAGAATGGAGGATGCCAATGCAAACAAGACTCACTTATGCTCACATTGATGCTTATCATACAAATTTTACTTTCATCTTCCATCAAGATAGTCAAATGAGGTGGAGAGACATACAAGGCAACATTGTCCTACCTCTAGAACGTGTAGCATTCACCATGCTTTAGACTACCTTAAGGGGAATGAATTTGAACTAAATCTAGGAAGGGTACCATGTGACTAAGCACATGACTAGATCCTATGAACCCACAAAGGAGCAAATGAGGAGAGATGTTACCATGGAAATTAAACATGTACATAACAAAGGGAAGTAGGTCAACACTAATGTTGTCTTAGAAGAACTTGATGCTGATACATTCCCACAGAACAACTCCACCAAAATCATGAAAAGCCTTAAAAAACACCTATCATCGGACTAGAAGAACATGTCAAAGTTTAAATGCAATCTACCCTAGCAGGGACACCAAAGAGGGATTCAATAGACTCAAGATATAAGTAGGACTCAAGGCCAAGAGTATTTGTAGGATCCCACAAAGATGAATATAGGAGTCATGAAAGGAGAACAAGCTGACACCATTCTCTTACTAACTCATCCTCATCCTTACGATCATCAAAGGGCTCTAATAGGAGGTGGCCAAGGCACAATGATTATGACAGGAAAGAGCAGAGGACTCATGATCGTTATGAACGACATTCAAGACATTATGATTTAGAAGATGAAGAGTATGAACAAAGAAGACATGGGAATTGAAGAGAGGATGAGGGAAGGCATGAGCACAAAAGGGGACAACACTACAACAAAGCACATGAACCTGATCACAATAATGAACCCCTGATAACAACCCGCAGTATGATCAACATCCAGGAAGCCATTCACATTTCAACCAGGCATGTGAGGGATAGCCAAATCAAATGGCTAGACATGAATAACATGCATAGATTTGAAGGTGACTATAATGTTGATCCACAACATCACCTTCAAGCTTTCCACAATGCATGTGCCCTACAAAACATTGAAAGTGATTAGCAAAAATTAAAGTTGTTTCCTAGAACACTTATGAAGGAGGCAGAGAGTTGGTAGAGGTCACTGGAACCTGAATCAATTAGACATTGAAGTATCATGCTCAAACTCTTCAATGATAAATATCAAACCTATTCACGAGGGTCCAACTTAAGAAAAAAAATCCAGGGATGGAAGCAAGGGACTCATGAAACCCTAGATGTAGCAATGGGCAGATACTATTCACTATTGCATAGATGCCTAGGCCATGGATTTTCACCAAGGGAATAGCTTAGGCACATTGTAGATGGGCTATAGAGAAAAACCAAAGAAACTCTTAGGGTTTACACCCAAGATAGGTTATTAGAAATGATCGCCCATTGCATCCAAAGACTAATTGACCAAGTGGAAAAGGAGAAAGGTGAGATAAGAAAGAGGGAATCAGCTAAAGAGTATAATAGAGATCCATCAATTCTAAAAAGAGATACACATGTCTACAATACACAAGGGGAGAAAACCTTGAATCAAGTCATCCAAAAAAAGACTATACCAATCTAGAAATCTATAAATGACATCACAACCAAAGTAGAGAAAATGTGGAATTTTGTTGATGAAAAATTTGCAACTACATTAAAGATTGTAAAGGAAAGAGTCAAGAAAGCCTTTGAAAAAGGCAAAGACAAGAGGAAAAAGAAAAAGTTTGGATGAAAAGGCAAAGTTGCTTTAGTGGTTGAGTGCTTAGACACTAGCTTCACAGATGAGGAAGGTCACACTATGTGTCAATAGGAACATCCTAAGGGATGTTGCCCAATCATGGCACATCTACAAGAAATAGGGACATATGCACTCAATCCAAAATTTGTTAAAAGACATATGCCCAAATAGTTACCTTATCCTCAAGGTAACTACCGACAAAACCTCCAACTAATGTATTATCCTAGTGGAGCTTTGCCATAGCTGCAAGAGCACTATTATCAGTAGTGGAAATAGCCTCAATTGTGGGCTATGCCACCACCTCACCAACAATATCCATGTAGGCAACCAGATCCATATGGATATTTCTTTCAACATCCAATATCATCCAGTAATGTAGCTATTCAAATCCCATAATACTATCCAACAGAATACTATAGATCAATGCCACCAAGGATAGACTCAAACTCATATGTGCATCCACCAATAGCTAGACATTCTAATCAACACCTAAATCCTCTATCACCAGTGCCACCTCCAGTTATGAAAGGGAAATTACCGTCACAACCATAACAAAAGAATGCTACCAAGGTGGTTAATATGCATAAGAAGAGGGTTACCTACGAGTCCCAACCCAAGAAATGACCATTCTTCAGAATGAGTTCAAAAAAGATTTAATAGATGGGAAATACGTCTACTTCCACCCCATCTATATTAAGTCCTTCTCAACACAACAAGCTTCTGACTTCATTATGATCAAATGTCATAACTATCATGCTTACTCAGACAATAACTCATTGGATTAAGGTAGGGGCTCTCCCACAGAAGAGAAGTGATCCAAGAAATCCTTTGTTTTATCTCTAAATAATAAGACAAAAATCATGCAAAACTCTATTGGATTCTGGATTTGAAGTGAACCTGATATCTCAAGACATGTATCAGGCTTGGAACCTACCACCATTAAAGAAAAGTAACATTTGCTTAGAGCTTTTGGACTAGTCAATCATAGTTCCATTTGTACAAGTGGATGATGTGATTACTACCATTAGTGTCTGGTCTTACCTTGTGATTTTTAAGTTATTCATGTGGAAAAAAACAAAGGAGAATTTCAAATTATCATGGGAAGAGCTTGGATGGATGCTAAGCTTGGAATTTGTGATTTGTCCTTGGAAATTTCCAAGGAAGATGAGGCCAGAATCATACAAAGATGAAGAGTTCCATGTATTGCATATAGTGATAATGGATGCAATTGCATGCAAAGAATCTAAGCTATCAAACGAGAGGATACCAAGGCATGTAATAGATGTGTAGAAATAAGATGTGTGCAAAATTTTTTGTATGTAGCAGCCACCCAACAAGAGGGCACCCAATGGCTAGTTACAAGTAAAGAAACTCAATCTGACAAGTACATGGAACTAGAAGAACAAATCATTAGTACCTACATTGTAGAAATAGACAAGTTAGAATAGCTAAGGAAAGAATACTCCTATCCTCAAATCAATTAGGAAGAAGAGGCAAACTAGGGATACTTGAAGATCCTAGACACAATGGAACTATGATGAGTAGTGAGATACCCCCATGCCCAACCATACGAATCACTAAGGCGTTACCTGCGATCTAGTTGAATTCTATGGACCTATAGTTATCTAATGCACTAGCTCTTCTAGGGAGTGAAATGGGCATTGAGAAAATTTGTTGTCTTTCCAACTACACTTGTGAAGTTCAAAGGTATGGTTTAAGTGTAATTGAGATATATGATTTTTCTTATTTTTTATTTTATGAGTTTGATCGCCTACAACAAGAATGAAAGATAAAGCAATTGAAGATCTAATTCATCTATTGCCTAGCTAGCCTAACACAAGTAACCGTTCCACTTTCCTAGACACATCCTGAACACATATAGCACTATTGGGCTACCAAATGTTAAGTGTTGTTGGGTTACCAAGTACTATATGAATGCTCGAAGTGGTCGTAGTCGTGTTCATTAACTACTAGGAATAAATTGCTTAATTCAAATGCATTAAAATAAAGAGCATGAAAGTAAAATGCAATAAAGAAAATCTTAAGCTATTCTTAATGCTACAAGGATTGTCAAAAGAGTTTGTTTTATTCTAGTCACACTGCTGTACTCAAGTACATTAGTGCTCGAACAAAGAACTATACACACTTAGACTTCTTCTACGAGCAGTTAGAAAATATTCTAACTCTAAGGAAAATAAATGGCAAGAGCTTCGCTACTCTGACTAAGAATGACAAAAAACTAATTCAAAATTGGAGCCCAAGCATGATATTTATAGACTTGGGGAATATACCTCGATGTTGTGTATGCAATGTTGTAGCTGGACCCTGACGTCGCATACACGATGTCGCGACCAACATCAAAAACGTGTTCATCAAACTAGAACTGCTAGAATTGAAAGCCCTGTTGGCAACATTAGAATATGCATTTCTGAACAACAAGAAGCTGGTGATTATCAGCACCAGCATAGAAAAAGAACAAAAAAGGAAATTGCTAGAAGTCCTTAACATATGACCTACAACATTTCTGTGGTCTTATGATGACATCATGAGAATTGATCCACAAATTTATCAACACTAGATTTATACTGATCTTATAGTCAACCCAAAATGCCAACATCAATGAAGGTTCAATCCTAAACTCAAGGAGGTAGTCAAGTATGAATTGGAAAAGTTGCAAAAGCAGGATTCATCTATGCCATTGCAATTAGTGAATGGATCAGTCCTTTAGTGATAGTTCCAAAGAAGGAAGGCAAATGACACATCTACATTGAGTTCTAGATGTTGAACTCAACCACATTTAAGGATCACTTCCCACTATCATTTGTTGATCAAGTCTTGGACATAATTTTAGGACATGAGTATTATAGTTTTCTAGATGAGTACAATGGATACAATCAAATCCGAATTACACCTAAAGACCAAGAGAAAATCACATTCACCAGTCCATGGGGAATGTTTGCTTATAGGCAAATGCCCTTTGGTCTTTGCAATGTGCTAGCCACCTTCTAGAGACTAGTATTAAGTATCTTCTAGAAACAAATAGGCAATGTTGTTGAAGTCTTTATGGATGATTTTTCCATGTATGGGCTAGATTTCAAACAAGCATTGGACCGATTGGAGTCAGTACTTAAAAGATGTGTTGAAACTAATCTAAAGCTCAATTGGTAGAAGAGCCATCTCATGGTCTAGGAAGGCATAGTGTTGGGACATAGAATCTCCCAAAAGGGTATAGAGGTATATCTCAAAAAGATCAAAGTCATCCAAAACATCACTCAATGGCCACAGACAGTGAAAAATGTAAGATCCTTTTTAGGCCATATGGGATACTATAGGAGGTTCATTAAAAACTTTTCAAAGATAGCCAAATTGCTTGTAGAACTCACAAAGAAGGATGCACCTTTTGAGTGGATTGAGTCATGTGAAAAAGCATTCAAAGCTTTGAGGTAAAAATTCGTTGAGATACCAATCCTCCAAGCTCTAGATTGATTAAGACCTTTTCATATCATGACTGATGCTTCTAACTATGCACTTGGTGCAGTACTAACATAACTCGATGATTAGAAAAGACCATACTATATACATTATGCCAGTAGGAGCATCAGTAGAGCACAATTAAATTACACCACAATTGAAAAGGATTTGATGACTATGGTGTATGTGCTTGAAAATTTTAGACATTATGTGCTTGGTTACTAGATCTATGTCCACATTGATCATAGTGCCATCCAATTTCTTATGAAGAAACCAGCAGTTAGTCCTAGAGTGATAAGATGGCTTGTGATTCTTCAAGAGTTTGACATCATGATGATTTATAAGAAAGGAATTGAAAATGTAGTAGTTGATCATCTATCAAGGTTGAAATGGGATTTAGACAATCGAGTGGAACCTTTATCAGACCAGTTTCTTGACGAGGCTTTGTTTACTAGAACAATAAAGGCTATAGATTTAATAGGGAAGTCATGGACCGCAGAGTACCTAACTTATCTAATAACATAGGAGCTTCCTATTGAATGGAGTAGAAAACAACGTGAAAAATTCCTTCATAGAGCAAAACGGTACATGGAAATCAATGGTAATTTGTACAAGATCTATGCAAATGGGCTTGTTAGATCATGTGTGCTAGATTATGACCAGCAAAGAGTTTTACAGGACATCCATGAAGCTCCATGTGGTGGCCACTATGTAGGGTGCAAAACAACACATAAACTACTAATGGCAAGCTACTTTTGGCCTACTTTATTCAAAGATGCCCATATTTTTGCATAATTATGTGAACGTTGTCAAAGGGATGGAGGAATTACAACCATATATGAAGGGCCACAACACTAGATACAACCACTTGAGGCTTTTGATATTTGGGAAATTGATTTTATGAGGCCCATTCAATTGATGTCAAATGGAAAAGTGTATATTATTGTGATTGTGGATTACTACATAAAGTGGGTAGAGGTAGTGCTAGTAAAAGACTGTATAGCAAAGACAGTTGCCAAATTTTTCCAACAATACGTGGTGAATAGATTTGGAGTATAAAAAATGTTTATATTAAATAATGGAACTCACTTCACTAGTGTTATCTTTAAGAAACTCATGCAACAACTTGGGGTGAACCATAAGCTAACAATAGCATATCATGCCCAAGCAAATGGTCAAGCTAAAGTCACTAACCACGAAATTACTAGAATACTCACTAGGACAGTTAGTAGGTTTAGACGGGATTGGAGTACTAAATTAAATGATGCTATATGGGCCTTTAGGACATCCTTGAAACTACCTATAGGGTACACACATTAAGAGTTGGTCTATGGCAATCTGCCAATACTCCCAATCCAAGTAGAGCTTCATACTTAAGCTACTGCTAGTGAACTTAACCTTAATATAAGCTTAGACCAGAAGGAATGTCTAATGAACCTTAATCTTCTAGATGAGAATTGGCTAGTAGGACTTATGGGTAGTGAAGTCCATAATCATTACTCCAAACTCAGGCATGATTTATGGATAGGGAATGTAATCATACAACTGGGTGACAGGTCCTTTATTATAATCCTAGTCATTTACCCTAAAAAGCTAAATTTTAGACACCTTGGGAGGAACCATACATTGTGCACACCACTTATCCATCTGGTGCCTTACATATCCACCACCCAACGAGTCCACATTAGCTTATTCTTGTCAATATCCAATTAGCCAAACCATATTACGAATATTCAAAAGAGTCTACCCAACTGACCCACCGGTCTGCTACTTGTTCTATCTTTCATTTAACTAATCTTTATAATAGTCATGGGGGAGTCAATCTAGAACCATAGGTACCTTACTGAAATTTCCATGTTCTTTTATTTTTCACATTCTTTAAACTTTTCTCATTCTTTGATACTTTTCATTTCTTAAATTTTTGATGTTCTTTTATATCTTTTAATTCTTTGACATTTTCTATTCTTTTAACATTTTTCAATTCTAAGTATCCTTTTCATTTCTTTCATACTTTGTTTTCAAACCCTTTATAAATAATTTGATTACTAATCAAACACATTACAAATAAAGGAAATATGTAGTCTAATAAGATGAAGATTTCTCTATGTTATCAAGTCATAAGGGACTGATTATATAAACAATGATTCCGCATCATCAATCCACCCATTCCATTAATAAGAGGTTCTTTCCATGGCCATAATGATATTCTTTTCCATCATACAACTAAGAATAAACTTATGATCATTATGCTTGGATTGAAAAGTGAAGAACCAAGTGGGAATGAAAAGGATGTGACATCAAGTGGATTTATGGATTCTTTTGGGTTACTATTGTGAGTTCTATCATGTTGCTAAGGTTGTCTTATATCCTTGTAGATCTAACAAAAAATGGAAGTAAGAGTCAAATAAGTGTTGCTTGGAAAGGTTGACACAAATAAATATAAAAGAGCACAAAATAAATTTCTAGGTGTCCCATTGGATAGACATGTTATCCATGCTTGAAGGTAGGCAACTTCTCAGAAATCTAAAAAATAAACAAAGTGCCATAAATAAAATCCTCCCTTGGATAATATGCCAAGTGATGATACTCCTTGCAACATTGATAGTCTTATAATTGTAATTCCAAAAGATGAAATGGTGCAATGTCACTGGATGATGGTCTAGACCTAGTTTGAATCTTAGAAAAAAAGGTTAGTGATTACTTTAACCACTAATAAAACACAAGAATTCATTATGCCTATGGTAAGATACCTCACGTCCCGATTCCTACAATCCCTTCTAAGTTCATTTCACCTCATTGTAAGAATAGTCATAACTTGTGGTTCTGTGTAACGTAGAATTATTTTCTCAATTTGGTGGTACTAACATGTGTGTTTTGCTAAACAAGTATGTGTTACATTCAACTCCTTAAGTGCCTAATGACACTTCTAGGTGTGGTTATACAAGGGCATTAAGGGCTAGAGCCTACTTTGGGGAGGACCCACTTGTGTAATTGCTATATCTTATACTTGTTGAGTGATTCCACATCATCTTGAACCTTTCAACATTAAGAAACATAAACAAACACTTCTCATATCATTTAAACTATTTGTTCTCACTACATGAATTCATTACCCTTCTTCTCCATCTTATGAACTTTCGTAGCTCAAGATTTCTTCTTTATGAATTTCCAATGATAAAGTTTTGCAAAAATGTGCATATATCCATCATCCACATCCTTTGAGTAACCTTAAAACCTTCCAGATACACATGAGAATTATTTTTTTTCATTACACCCTTATGAAAAGTGCAAATTTTTGGGCTTCAATATTGGGTCCACACCAATATCGGATCTTCGATGTTGGGTCCCTAATATTGGATCAACCAAAAAGTATAAATACATAGGGACATAGTCAAATTTTTCATTTGCACACAAGGGATAATTTTCAAGTTTTCTTCTTTGATTTAAGCTTTGACCTTCTAGATTTCCCAAGCCATAGCTTCTCCATTATTGCTTCAATTTTCATGATTTTTGGACCTATGTGATCCTAGAGTGCCCATCTTAGTCATAGGTGGGGGGTGTGGGGGGGAGAGGGGAGGGGAGCGGGGGTGTGTGTGCTAGTGAGGAGAATCTGAGCTAATTTTTCAAAAAATTCTAATGCTTGAAAGGTATTTTAAAGATAAGTATGAAGTGAAATTTGAAAATTGTTAATAAGAACTAATCATGAGAAAGCCAGAATAGTTAAATAATGTTCTTAAGGAACCATGACAAATCATAATGGGCCATACATAAGAACAAAATAGATAACTGTGAGAAGTCATAAAGGGATTAACACTTATGGGGTAACTTTTTGAAATTTTGTCTAACTGTACAATCATAAACTAAGAACTTAATGTAACTAAGGGTATGAGTAAGGTATGGAACCATTACAAATAAATGTGAATACCTTAGTAGTTTTTAATTCTTAATGATTATAGATTTTTCTAAAGAGAGGAGCATAAGGAGAACCCTCACAAGGTGCAAGTAAGAGATAGAGAGGCCAAGGTAGAGGCCAAACAAAAGGACAAGAACCAAAACATGAGGAGCAGGAAACCTAATCATTTAGCATCATGAAGAAACTTCTACTATGGGAAAATTGGTCCAATGAGAGGTAGAGGAAACATAAGTTCTAGGACAATGCTCCATGTTGTCATAGGGCTGCCTCTAAGCCATCCAAGAAAGGTCCATCTTGACCAAAATCATTGTAAAGATGAACTTTAGCCCATTTGTAGAGTTCACCCTTAAAGCAGTCAAGACACAACTCAAGGCATTACCACTATGGTCCATCCTTTCTAATAGTGGAAAATGGTAGCTTGGAGAAACCTACTAGTTCTAGCACAACAAGGAATATGGTACCATAGTTAACATTGGAGGAGTCTTAGTTTCATTCTCGATAATGGCAATTGCAGAAGATCTAAATATATCCAACAAAGGAGTAAATGCAACACATCTGTCTACTCAATTGGATGCTAAAACCAAAAACTATGACTAAAAGAGGCATATGGCAAAGAAGGTAAGGGCTATAATGAGCTAACTTTGGAAGAAATAATCTACTTCAAAATCGACACCTACCACTTGTTCTCCACAAAAGGACTCAAAAAATTATCTACTTATGTAGCTAGAGGAAGTGCGATCCTAGGCAAATATAATGCCAACCTCACACAACTCTACTTTATGGGTATATAGAGGTGATTTGAAAAAAGAAAGGTAAGAAAGTCAACAATTCCATTCTCTTGCCTTATCAAGAAGCTATGTAAGCAAGCCAGAATCTTGGGATACACCAATGATGTTTTCAAGATTGCTCAAAATGCTTCATACATTGAATTGCTCAAACCAGTGCCACCTAGAAAAGATCATGGTGAAGAGTAATAAGAGAAAGAATAAGAAGAAGAGCAATAATAGGAGTAACAACAAGAACAACAACAATAACAAGTTCCACTGTCACCACCATAGGATTATAGACCATCAATGAGTCATCTACAATAAATTGTAGAAACCATCAATTGGGGAACAAGGAGACCAACCTTTACAGAGTTATTGATAGTGCCATCTAGCCCATAGTTTCATTAGATCCAGCAAGTGGGTAGATCTCATTGTAGTTAGGAGGAGAGGTCCAATGGTCACAACAAGTCTCTGGGAATGCTGCATCATTCCAAGTGGTACTTGAGACCAGAGAGGGAACCATAGTAGTGATAATGCAACACCAAGATGTAGTAGGAGAAGTAAAGGTGATCACTGTTCACATCAAGGAATCTTTCAACATACTTGTTGTGCCATTGGCAGATCTAATTGGAGCTAGAGATGCTCAAATGCTAGCGAGAACCTCAATAACTCTTGTTGATCATGAAGATGTGCTCAAGAGACTACTGTAGACTAGGCAAGTCATGAAAACACTTTTCAACATGTCCAATGATGTCACTGCAATATAGTATGAGCTCATCACAACTAAAAGAAAACTGGTCATGGTAGAAAAAAGGGTAGAGCATGTAGAAAATGAAATTATGAAATTATAAGAAGATCTTGTAGCCTTGAGAGTTGAATGAAGAGATCCCACACAATTTATTGCACTTGACTAGATAGAGCAATTCAGGACAGAGTAGATGAACCATCTAATTGAGTAGAATATAAAAATGGAGAATGAGAAGGAGAAAGTGGTATGGAATGCCTTAGTAGTGGAAGCATAAATGTATGCACATGCTAAGGCACTCACCACAGTTCAAGAAAAAAAATAGCTTGCTGCTAACAATATGAGGTTGACCACTATAGAAAAATAGAAAAATATCCTAGAAGAAAGCATCCACTAGTTAAGAGAACATCTAGTGAGGATCAACCAAGACATGAGCTACCTCACATGAGAAAATAGGATCCTCTCCATGGAGGAGGTACGTGCCATTTGTCAAAAGTCAACTATCAAAATCAACGTGTGGCAAAATGAGGCAAAGAAACATGAAAGGCTTAAAGAACACTTTTGTGATTAGGTGGGTGTGTACAAATAAATTAATGAGAAAGAGATATAGATGGCCAAAGCTAGAATTAGCACCACTTTATCATAAAATCTTGACTGGAAATACATTCTAGACAATTATGCCCTGGTCCACCAAGCAGAAGTGAAAAACAAAAACTTGCAGATCAAGGGCTTGAAAGAGTACATGGGGTTAGCTAACATCTGTTATGCTAACTTAGCCATGTTAACAATAGGTAAGCCCAAGAATGAATTAAAATAGCAAGTAGTAGCCACATATGCTCTGTATGAAAAAGAGTTTGTGGATCGAAAAGATGCTTTGCAGAAACTCCAAGTAGCAAACTCTAAACTGGAAGTAGTGAAGGTTGGCTACCAAGGGCAGAAAGATGTAGCAACAAAACTAGATAGAAGATTGATTGATTATCATGAACTAGGAGAAAAGGCTAGAGCATTCAAAGGGGAGAGAAGGTAGTTTGTAGCTTGGTATGTCAAGGAAAATCAGATGTTTCCACAACTGCTATGCCCAGGGGATGTACTTGCTCCATCACACTTTACACAATAAGCATGGATGATGCATTATCCAAGAATGGAAGAGGAGAAAATTTAGGTAATTTGAAAATGGTATAAATTTTAGAAGCTTGATGACAAGGGGAAGCAACCGATGGAAGAGCCACCATCACTAGGAACTACATAAGGCTACATCAAGCTTTACCAAATTTTTTTGTTAAAGTATCATGTCATATCTTGTGCCATTTTAGTAAACACCATTATGGCATTCAAGAGTCATGTACATAGTTGTTAGTGTCATGTAAATCTACCTTCCAATTTTTTCAGGAACTTCATCCTCATTGTGTTTTAACTGAAGGACAAGTTTTCAATCAGTTATGGGATTATGATATATCATATTTTGATCGGCTATGATATCAGACATATGAGATCCCCGATATTGGGGCACAAGCTATGATGTTGGATATCTGATATCATAAACACATGTGAGCTTATAAATATGACACTTAGACATACAATCCAAATAGCTATTTCATTTCAACTTTAGCAAATCTTTGTTAGTTTGTTTTCTTGATTTTAGTACTTAGCACTTAGGATTATATGCTTGTAGTATGATGTTAAGTGACTGAATGAAGTCTTTATTCAAGTGGAATGTACTTGGACACATTTCATGATCAGAAATAAAGATTGAGATTACTTTTCATCATTGCAGCATCCACTTTGTTTTTACTATTTACTTAGAATAATATTTATTATTTTCACTTAGTTTACTTATTACTATTTTTGTAGTTATTGTCTACTTTCTCATGACTTTTACTTTTCTTGTTGTTAAGTGGAATGGATACGATTGATTCTGAGCATAAAGTGTGATCGTTTGGTAACCCAGTAGTATTATCTCTTGGTTCACCTAGTAGCGAGGTACTTGGTAATCCTAGTAATGATTACATAAGTCCAAGGTGTATGCAAAGAGTCAGGAATGGATGTCTATCACCTAGGCTAGATTAGATTTTTTTGTTGTTTACTTAGACTTATAAACCACTTTCATTTACCTTATGTTTACTAGGAGGAAAATGGCCAACTCAACATCAGTTATCATACACCTAACTATGAGTTAAATCATACACATTGATTTTTACTAGCTCATGTGGGAAGACAATGATCATGAACTCAAATTAATTACTAGCATAATCACATTGCCTTGTCTATGGAATTTGATCGGGCTATGCATGAACAAATGTCTGAGTATTACTCTTCGGAATCAAACCCATAATTTGGAGTTCCCAAATTAAGTCTTATCACTAAATAAGAGGAGAGAATACAACTTGCTATAATTAGCCTATTATGAAAAGAGATGCATATTGTTTTTATTTTTAATATATTTCTTTTTTGGGGCGTGACACCATCCCAACCATATCCCCCC